>JAWWQZ010000230.1:0-474435 GCA_033815515.1 Cryptocheilus praepositus
CGATCCACCGCTCACCTGTTCCCCATGGACCCGCTTACGCATTACAACCGGGGAACAGAGCTGTGCCTCCACCAGCTTCGCGACCGCCTCAGTTATAACAGAAGGTCATAACTGAAGGGTATCTATCTACCGCGCCGAGTGGGTCGAATACTCATATGCCGCATTCATATGAGTACTCGGCCCGTGCCTACGTATATTTGCAGCTACGAAAACGCATATAGATGATGATGAATATGCGAAGTGATGATGAATGAAAAAGTGATAAAAATGATCAAAAATGTATGAAAAATGTACTCTATGTGTGTGATTTTAACTTCTCTGTAGTGATTTTCAAGTGACCCTGTTGGATTCTCATCCGTGAATGAATTAGAAATGATTTAAGTGTATGATTGTAGGTTAGTCCGGTCGATAAACGTAGAGAACTACGTTTATCCCGGAACTATAACCTGTGCGTTTTCGCTTCGCAAATTGCATGTAGGCCGCCACCGTTTTCCACTCGGGTGAAAACTAACCCATGTCTGATGGTATGCGGTCACACACATACCCCATACACACCATGATACCATACACATACACAGAAAACCCAAGCATTCTCACACTATTAATAGTGAACCTCTAGCTGGATTTTGGCGTACATGGAGTGCAGAAAACCCATGATTACCCAAAAACCATGGTTTATGGGGAAACCATGGTGTTTTAAGCACCTTCCCCATACTGCCAATTCCTACTAGAGGCCACAACACACACACTCGGGGGGGTACACGGGGGTAGTCAAAATTTCGAAAAACCCCATAGTTTCATGGGAAATGGACTTTCACCATGGAAATATGGGGTTTTTCGAAATTTCCGAAACGCCACCGTATACTACCCTTGCCCTCTATACAGACATACCAAAAGTTCCATGCCTTACATGTAGACTCAGTGCCCGAAAAATTTTTGGAGAATTTTTTGGGTACGATTTCTCTTCATGTAAGTCACGGATCTCTTTCGGCATGCTGTACACAACCTCCCACAGGTACTTACGAGTATATAAAACCCTCAAAAACCATGATTTTGTCAAAATCTCCAATATTTTGCCAAAACCATGGAATTTTTGGGATTCTTGCAGGTTTTCTCTATGGGAGGTTGTTATACCTGCAAAACAGGGATGCAAGAGGGGCGCAAGAGGGGTGCGAGAGGGCGGGGGGAGCGCAGCCAGAACTTAGTCCCTACGACCAAAAACAGCCAAAAGGATGACTATTTTTGGCCGCAGGTGCTAAAATTCGGTCGATTTTTGGCCTATTTTTCAAGATGACCTTGAAAAATTTTCGCGCCTCGCAAGCTCGGCGCGGCGCCCCCCCGCCCCCCACGCACGCGCTTCGCGCGCGCCCCCCCGCCCCCCCCCACGCACGCGCGCGCGCCCCCCCCCCCCTTGGCGAAGGTCCCAGGGGACGCGTTATTTCTTCCTCCTAGCATTGGTATGCGTGCGAATTAAGCCATAACGCGCCCCTACGGGAAGATCCAAAAAAACTTTTGGGCTACCCTGGGACCGCTACGTGGCCGCTGGTCGTCACGATGACCGCCTCCGCGACGACTCGCTTCGCTCGCGTCGCTTGCCGGTCATCGGTACGACCAGAGGCCATTCAGCGGTCCCAGGAAAGCCCAAAAGCTTTGGATCTTCCCGTAGGGACGCGTCATGGCTTAGTCGTATCCGATGCCGGGGCGTGACATTGTGGCGGCCAGAGGAGCACGCAGCCACTGAAATACCGTTCATACCACACTTACTCATGCTTTTGAAGCCATAAACCATGGAAAAGACCATGGTTTATGGTCTTCGCCTGCATGGTATAACCGTGTGTCGAGCCAAAATTAAGGTACACTTAGTTGCCTTAATTCTGGCTCGATTCTCATTTTCGCTCACATTCACTTGCATGCTACACTTTTCTTCGTACGTCAGATGCCTTAAACCATGAAAAAGATCATGGTTTAAGGTCATCGTGGTACGGAATTAATGTGTGTCAGATCAAAATTACGACAATGTTAAGTTGTCGCAACTTTGATCTGATTAATTCCCTAATTTTTCTTCTTTTCAGGACTACAAATTTCCCGTGTATTTGGCACGAGTATCCGCAATTACCATGTGCCACACGCTTTTGATGTCTCGAATTGCGAAAAATTTTACAATTTCACAATCTGAGATCATCGCGGCGTGGATACATCATGTGTCAAACCAGCACTACGCCAAGTAATTTGGCATAGTTTTGGTTTGAACTTGCAGCATACTCGCACCAATTTCCCTGAAAAGGTCACATTTCTTGTACATATTTATTTATGTACAAGAATGTGACTCATTCCGCATTTGCCACATACATTTGATGCTTTAAAACACAAGAATATGTGCTTTAAAGTCATCGCAGTATGGAAACAGTAATGCGACAAGCCAAAATCCCGTCAAAATTGGCGTTATTTGGCTTGTTTTTCCAAATATTCATTAATACACATACATGCATTCTTATTTCAGTGTTCACCCTGGAGGTAATCCCTGCTTTGCAGGTATTCCCTATGATTTTACGCAGTATTCCACACCACGAGCGCCGCGAACTGATCGTACATACTGTGATGCCACGAATCAGCCCACGGACGTCGTAGTGCGGAATAACTGGCGCAACTCCGTATTTGCTTCGATTTCGGTGCCAAGCAAACGGTTTGGAAGGATTCGGTCATTCCACGGAGTTAGATCAAATGACCGAAAAAGGATTTGGATATGGGTCTGGGTTAGGAAAAGGGGGGGGGGGGATAATTTGTTTGTTAACACCGAAACCGAATACATATAGGATTATTTATAAATAATCATTCATACAATGACCATAGTCATTTTCACTCATACACACAGTGTTTAACATACGTACCTGCATACACACACACAAGCATACGTACATGCACTCATGATGTGAAAAACACACATTTTTAAACACCTATGGACAATATCACACGAGGCACGTGGAGTTTTACGTTGTCGGTAAGTGGGCGCGCTTAGTTACGGCCGCCGCGTATGCTGGTTGCCTACGGGTAGGCTGGGCGGCCGTGCCACCTACTCGCTTTCCTACGATCCTGGTATAAGACCCCGTAAAAATTAACTAAAATGCATTTTTATTGCATTTTAGGGCTTTTTATTTGTATTACGGGCAATGCAGTTACTAAATGCATGCAATCTATCACGGCAGCCATTTTGTCGTCGATTCCCTTGTGCATGAGGAATACTTATAAGTTTTCGATGTGCGTTATGCCCACGGCCTGCCACAGCAGTATGGTTCTGATTGTAGCACTATATAGTTTGTATTTAAACACGAACAGCGGTCTTCGTCAGTGTATAATAAATAATAAAAAATAAAAAGTTTTAATTAAATAAATAAAAAGTAAATAAATAAATAAGTTAAATTAATAAATAAGTGTAAATAAATAAATAAGTATGCAGGTGTATATAGCCAGTCATATAAATAAATAAAAATAAATTAATATATAGAAATTAAATAAATTAAATAAATAAATAAATAAATAAATTTAGGGACCAACGGAACATAATATAACAGTATAAGTTAAACAAAAAATTAATAAATAATAAATAAAATAAATTGACTAGTTTTAAAAGTTCCGTATAGCACAGACAGAAGGAAGGTTGAGATACGATATGTAGTTAGGTTGTTTTTTAATACTTATTAGTATTATATTAATTTTTGGAATATTATAATGTAAGAATATATTTTCAATAGCATTTTTATTAGTTGTGTTTATTATTTAATAGTTATATAAATTATAATATGTATATTAAATTATGAACTTGTGTTATCCAGTTATATATCGTATGTAAGTGCTTCCTTTTGCTGGCAGTCATTTTTTGGCTACACCTGCGTTACACACTTGTCGAAGAACCGTTACTTGTTTGTTTGTCGAGATTGTTTGCTTCTAAGTGTCCTATTGTGTTGTCCGCGCTTTAACCTTAGTCTAACGGTTATTGTTCGCGCACAGATAGGAGTTTAGAAACGGTAATATTCGTGTTGGAAAGTGACTCACGTTTTCGCTGGGTTTCGGCTCGTTATAACCATCTGCCTTGCCTGCGGTTTTCATCTTCCGCTTTCTGCTTGATAACCGCGTTGGCGAAATGAGAGGAAGGCCGCCCAGTTCTTGATGGTCCATGTATAAGTTCACTCAATTGTTTGGATTATCGAACTCTCGCACTGGCACTCACTTTTAAGTTTGTTTCTAAAATATTCCCACTCAACACAATGGAATATTGTGTGAGACACATCGTCTGATAAATCACTACAATAAAAGCACTCTGGGCTGCTTGCTCTGTTGTACTGGTATAGTAGGTCTGGAAGGTGCCGTGTCCTGTTAGCAACTGAGTTGCCTCGAAAGTAACAGCCCTCAGCCCTTGTCCACCAGTTGCCCCCACTTTTGCACGTTTGGGATAAGTTTCCGTGTCCAGTGCGCGCGCCTGTCCGATTCCCACTCGTTTTGCCACTCCCCCCAAATTTAACCTCTATTTCTTTGTAGAGGATAGTCACACCTATTTACTAGGTTAACTAACGGTAAGATTCTTTCCATGGTCCGTATTTGGCTCTTCCAGTCGTTAAAATATACACTATTTCTAATTTTCGCAATATAGTCAATAGGCATCACCCCAGAGATAGCAAATGCCGCGATATCTGATATTGTTCTATATCCTCTAATTAATCTAATAACCCCAAGTCTCTGTATCGACCGAAACCGACATTTCAGACTCTTTTGGGAGAGTGAATCTACCCAAATTGGAGAAGCATACAGCATCATGGAATGCATTACATTAAGTAAAGTTTCCTTTTATGCTGTGTTGCTCCTCTAATATTTGGCAGCAGTCTCAATAAACCAGCTGTGGCTTGGCTGGTTTTTCTGGTTACTGCCATAATATGTTGCCGAAAAGTCAGTCTCTTGTCGATTAAAACACCTAAGATATTTTAAAATGGTTTTGCATATATGATATTATCTCTAAATCTAATTGTTAATTAGGTAATTCTTTTTTCTGGATATAGGTACGATTTCCAGCTTCTCCGGGGCGATAGCCAGTCCTCTGTTTTTAACCAGTCGTCAATTACACATAAGGTACGCTCACAATTGTTAACTAATGTCTCTAATTTGTCATGAAACATTAATACAGCTAAATCGTCCGCATATGCGATGACGAATGTATCTTTGGTGTTTCAATGTTCAGTAAATCATCATATAGTAAGTTCCACAAGATCGGGCCCAAAACGATCCTTGTGGTACACCTCTTGTAACTTGTACTGTTTTCGGTCCCTCGCTGTCTTCATATACAATTCTTCCGGTCGGAGAGATAGCTGTGATGATTTTCCGCACAGCTCCCGGTATTTCCTTCTTTTCAGCGATCACTTTATTAATTTGTGTCCAGCTTGCTGAGTTGAAAGCATTCCGGACATCGATGGTAACAAAAATTCCGTGTTTAGTTCTTTCCACGTTGTGTCCCAATATTTTTCCACAGTGGAGCGCATAAAATATATTGCGTCCACTGTGGAACGACCAGGTCGAAAGCCGTATTGTCGCTGGTTAAGTCCATTCGCTCCTTCCGTGTATGTGCAAGTTTGTCGGCGATTAACGTTCGAACACCTTGCAGTTCCATTAATAAGGCAGAAAGGCCTCAGTGCTGTTGGGTCGTCCATTGGCTTGTTAGGTTTGGGGATAAAACAAGCCTTTGTGTTTTCCAGCATTTGGGAAAGGTGCCTGTTTTATGCATTGTTAAAAATTTCAGGAATGCCTCCGGAAAGGCATTAATTAGTATTTTCAGTACAATTCCGGGATTTCCATCGGGTCCTGGGGCTTTATTCACCTTAATTTTGTTGTGGCTTTTGCCAGATCGGCACCAGAAGAAAAAGGTCTTCTTCGGTTTATTTCTTCCGGTGTGGTTTTGCTTGATGTTTCAGCTTTTCTGCTGCGCCGGGAAAAGCGTGTTCGATTGCCGAGCGAATTTGTAAAGGGGTTAATAATTCCATGGGGTTGACCCTGGGGAAAGTTTCGCCATAACAATCTTGTACGGCTTTCCCCATGGTGTCCTCTTCTACTTCTTTGCAAAGTCTCTCCCATGCTGTGGACTTTGCTTTCCTGTATGGCAATTTTAAGTTTCTTCCTTAGCTTCCTTGTATATTTTGTCCCTTTCTTCCGAGTTGCCAGTCTTATGTTTCTCTTTGGGCTCTTCTCCTCGCTTTGTGACACTCTTTTCGGAGTTCAGCTATTTCTTCTGACCACCAGTAGACTGCCGTTGTTTTTGTTCTTGGTGTTGTTCTTCTCATGGAATAGTTGCACGCAAGCGTCATTGCTTGCGTGAGGTGATTTATTCCAGATCTCGACGCCGTTGTCATTACATATCATTAATGAAATAACATCAAGACTGGTTACAAACGTGGACAACTAATATATTTTTATCTAAAGTGTTAATTATCCAACCCTTGTTCGTGTTCCTCTGCTTAGTTGCTACTTTCCCCATATTGTATTTAATGTACTGGTGGTCGCTGGCAGTATATTCCTCTTGCACCGACCACTGGTGTACATTTTTAACCAGCCCGGACTGGCGAAACGTGATATCCACAATCGATCCAGTGTCACCGCGTCCTAAACGTAACTTTACCCTTTGTTAATAACAACTAAACCCAGTCTAGCAACTGTCCGCCAGGGCCAGGCCCCTGGCGTTAATTGTCGCGCTCCCCAGTCCGGGTTTTAGGCAGTTAAAATCGCCGGCGACCAGTACTTGTCCCTTTATTATTTATATACGCTTCTAAGTCTATCTAAGTTGTTCAATTAAATAGTTGCCATGGGTCATTTGGTGAAAGTAGCAACTAAGCAGAGTATATTCTGCCATTGTCATTGCTACAAATCCGTTGTTGCTGCAGTCTATTTTACCCGTTTTAATATGGGAGCCCCAGATGCAGATGGCAGCATGTCCCGTGGGGTCAATATGCCACCCATCTGGTCTCCCATATGGTTCCGATATTATACCTATCGTTGCCCCCGTTTCCCTAGCATACTGCTGCAGCAGGTCCTGGGCAGCCCGACAGTGATTTAAATTTATTGGATTATCGCTTCCATTGTTCTATATATTTTTTAAATTCGTAACACCTTGCATTGCCCGCAATATGCCTGTTATCTTTATGCCCCTTTTCAGTGCATATGGGGCACACCGGGGGATTATTGCAATCCGATCGCCTTGTGCCCCTCTTGCAAACAGCGTCTGCAGAACCATTGCGGTTGGCCTCACTTTTGCAATTTTTTGCGATGTGCCCAACCCCAAGCACTTATAGCATTTACTATTTTTGGGCGCAGGCTGATTTTGCATTCCGCCCAGCCTACCCGCAGCTTCCCTTTGGAAGAGAGTTTTCACCGTCATCTGCCGGGAGTTCTACCAACGCCGTCTTGGTCCTGGCGAAGCTATTTCGCAGGGACAGGATTTTGATCCTTTCTTCTGTACCCGGTGTAGTTAATTTCGGCGGCGATTGCTGCGCGTATTTTTTCTATGGTTGCGGTGCCATCGAGCCCGGTAACCGTTGCTTGTACCATTTGTGATACGCCATATACCGGGTATCACTGCCTACCACCCCTTGTATTGCGCTCCTTCACCTTGGCCACATTCTCTGGGTTGCAGTCCGCCGCGAATTCCATCAAGAATGTCGCCGGCTCTCGTGGTGCGTACCTTTTTGACCGGTGCGCCTAAATCCGTTGGGTTGATTTTTTCCTGCAAGAGATTCAGGGTAGCCTCATAAGTATGGTCATCCCTCTCCCCTTTATGATAATGGCCTGTGTGCGAGGCCTTGCAGGTTTTTTTGGTTGTGGTTTCGCCTTGTTTGTTGCAATTGCCGTTGTTGCCTGTTCCCCGGTGTTTTGGTTTTCCCTTTCTTTTTTTGGAGGTTACCGTGGCCCAGTTTCTTCTGTCCTTTTGCAGGATACTTCAGTTGTCATGGTTCGGTCCTGGGCGTTGGTCCTTACCATTGCTCCTGCGTTGGAGAAATTATTTTCCTCTTCTTTGCGGCTCTCGTTGGGATGGCCGAGGACTTGCTGTCTGTTGCACTGGAGGGGTGCATTGGGTCCACGGTCCACGGTTTCTGTACGGGTTTCACTGGTGAAACCACGATTTCCTGTACTGTCCTCACTATCTCCTGCGAGACCTCTGAGCGGTTTTTGAAGTTCTCTTCCATTTTACGGAAGATGACTTTCGCTTCGCCAAATAGTTTTTTACCGGCTTAGCAATGTTGCCGGTTGCATCGATTTGTTGGGTCATTTCAACAAATTTTTTGTTAAGAGCTGATATAAGTCAGCTTCCTTCAAAAGATGGGCGGCCATAGTGACGTTTAGACTTTTAATGTTCTCACTATGCTCGCCCAGTAATGTTAGTTTTTGTACGATTTCACTCGTGCTAGGTGCATTCTTCTGTGTGTATGGTGCCCGTGCAGGTGTCAGGTACACCGACTGGTTGCCCGTAATTCCCGAGGTTGGTGGGCTTCTAGCAACAGGGCCTCCTGATTTGAAAGGTGTGCTGTTTCCCCCAGGCACTAGATTTACACCCGATGTTGCCAGGGTGTGTCCTGGTCCCTGTCACTCGTTCTCAGGTTCCCGAGAAAAAATTACCCAATAGGGTACTATTTGTTTTTATTGTGTTTAATTTAGTTTGCCATATTATATGTGTTTTGATTTTACGATACTTCGCCCGTCATGGGACCCCAGAGCGCAGGTGGGGTTCTATCCGTACCGAAAAAATCCCTACATTATTATGAGTACAGAAAGCCGAGAAGCGGTTTATCGGGTGGCCCTGCCCTATTCTGTACCAGTTTACTCTAGAAAATGTGTGTTAGGGGGTTTAACGTCGGTAATATTCCCACATGGGAATCCCCCACATCGACGTGACCAAAGTTTTTACGTCACCCCTATTGTGCGGGAGTTGCCCACCTGATCCGAGAGTGGGATCACCTGCACTTCAGGCTAGACGACTGCTGCCCATACCATTCCCTGACAGCAGTAAAAGGGTATAGGGGGCAACCGGCCTTTTTGCTCCTCTCACACATGCACCCGGCACTCCACGGCTTCAACCCCAACATAGGCTCCAGTCATGCCAGGGCAGCGGTTTTCCCAGAATTTAACATGCCTTCCCCTCCCCCAGCTGGATTGTAGATTTTTGTAAATGACTCTAGTGTTTTTTGTTTTATTTTTATACCGTTTTCGTCTTATCTGTCCTGTTATCGTTGTCTGTTCCTGTTAATGTCTCTATTCTGTACGTTTTAGTCTTTTGTCTGTACGTTTGTTTTTAGTCGCCAATCCAGTGGAGGAGCGGCGAGGTAGAGGTTCGGTACAGACATGCACCTGGCACCCGGTCGGGGAGCTACTACTCTCCCCTTGGTTAGTCTGTTGGGAATATCCACCATGGGGCCGAGTGCATCTCATGCTCGTTCCACACACACACCATACCATTCATTCAGAACACACACTACACACATGTGTTTTGTCCGCGGTCGCTTATTCGTCTGATTTTGTAATCATCTTATTTCACGGCTGTCCTAATTCCACGCAAACATTAGATTGCACTGAATTAGGACGTTCCCCAATCCGCAACCTGGGGACGCGCCACGTTGGGGTATCACCTCCCCATTGCCCTGTGTGGTAGAACCCATAGCACTCTTGTCTAAAACTATAGTGTTAATAATAAAGCCCTCCGATCCACCGCTCGACTGTTCCCCATGGACCCGCTTACGCATTACAACCGGGGAACAGAGCTGTGCCTCCACCAGCTTCGCGACCGCCTCAGTTGTAACAGAAGGTCACAACTGAGGGGTATGCTTCTATCGCGCCGAGTGGGTCGAATACTCATATGCCGCATTCATATGAGTACTCGGCCCGTGCCTACGTCTATTTGCAGCTACGAAAATGCATATAGATGATTATGATATCGAAATGACCATGAATGAAAAATGATAAAAATGATCAAAAATGTATGAAAAATGTACTCTATGTGTATTGATTTAACTTCCTGTATGATTTTCAATGACCCGAGTTGGATTCTAAATCCATGAATGAACAGAAATGATTTAATGTGCATGATTGTAGGTTAGTCCGGTCGATAAACGTAGAGAACTACGTTTACCCCGGACTATAACCTGTGCGTTTTCGTTTCGCAAATTGCATGTAGGCCGCCACCGTTTTCCACTCGGGTGAAAACTAACCCATGTATGATGGTATGCGGGCACATTCATACCCCATACACACCATACACATACACACAAGACTTGACAAACCCAGGCATTCATCACAACATTAAAGTGAACCTCTAGGAGGATTTTGGCGTACATGGAGTGCAGAAAACCCATGATTAACCCAAAAACCATGGTTTATGGGGAAACCATGGTGTTTTAAGCATTCTTAATACGCCAATTCCTACTAGAGGCCACAACACACATACTCGGGGGGGTACACGGGGGTAATCAAAATTTCGAAAAACCCCATAGTTTCATGGGAAATGGACTTTCACCATGGAAATATGGGGTTTTTCGAAATTTCCGAAACGCCACCGTATACTACCCTTTACCCTCTATACAGACATACCAAAAGTTCCATGCCTTACATGTAGACTCAGTGCCCGAAAAATTTTTGGAGAATTTTTTGGGTACGATTTCTCTTCATGTAAGTCACGGATCTCTTTCGGCATGCTGTACACAACCTCCCACAGGTACTTACGAGTATATAAAACCCTCAAAAACCATGATTTTGTCAAAATCTCCAATATTTTGCCAAAACCATGGAATTTTTGGGATTCTTGCAGGTTTTCTCTATGGGAGGTTGTTATACCTGCAAAACAGGGATGCAAGAGGGGCGCAAGAGGGGTGCGAGAGGGCGGGGGGAGCGCAGCCAGAACTTAGTCCCTACGACCAAAAACAGCCAAAAGGATGACTATTTTTGGCCGCAGGTGCTAAAATTCGGTCGATTTTTGGCCTATTTTTCAAGATGACCTTGAAAAAATTTTCGCGCCTCGCAAGCTCGGCGCGGCGCCCCCCCGCCCCCCACGCACGCGCTTCGCGCGCGCGCGCCGCCCACACGCACGCGCTTCGCGCGCGCCCCCCCCCTTGGCGAAGGTCCCAGGGGACGCGTTATTTCTTCCTCCTAGCATTGGTATGCGTGCGAATTAAGCCATAACGCGCCCCTACGGGAAGATCCAAAAAAACTTTTGGGCTACCCTGGGACCGCTACGTGGCCGCTGGTCGTCACGATGACCGCCTCCGCGACGACTCGCTTCGCTCGCGTCGCTTGCCGGTCATCGGTACGACCAGAGGCCATTCAGCGGTCCCAGGAAAGCCCAAAAGCTTTGGATCTTCCCGTAGGGACGCGTCATGGCTTAGTCGTATCCGATGCCGGGGCGTGACATTGTGGCGGCCAGAGGAGCACGCAGCCACTGAAATACCGTTCATACCACACTTACTCATGCTTTTGAAGCCATAAACCATGGAAAAGACCATGGTTTATGGTCTTCGCCTGCATGGCATAACCGTGTGTCGAGCCAAAATTAAGGTACACTTAGTTGCCTTAATTCTGGCTCGATTCTCATTTTCGCTCACATTCACTTGCATGCTACACTTTCTTCGTACGTCAGATGCCTTAAACCATGAAAAAGATCATGGTTTAAGGTCATCGTGGTACGGAATTAATGTGTGTCAGATCAAAATTACGACAATGTTAAGTTGTCGCAATTTTGATCTGATTAATTCCCTAATTTTTCTTCTTTTCAGGACTACAAATTTCCCGTGTATTTGGCACGAGTATACGCAATTACCATGTGCCACACGCTTTTGATGTTTCAAATTGCGAAAAATTTTACAATTTCACAATCTGAGATCATCGCGGCGTGGATACATCATGTGTCAAACCAGCACTACGCCAAGAAATTTGGCATAGTTTTGGTTTGAACTTGCAGCATACTCGCACCAATTTCCCCTGAAAAGGTCACATTTCTTGTACATATTTATTTATGTACAAGAATGTGACTCATTCCGCATTTGCCACATACATTTGATGCTTTAAAACACAAGAATATGTGCTTTAAAGTCGTCGCAATATGGAAACATTAATGCGACAAGCCAAAATCCCGTCAAAATTGGCGTTATTTTGGCTTGTTTTTCCAAATATTCATTAATTCACATACATACATTCTTATTTCAGTGTTCACCCTGGAGGTAATCCTGTTTTGCAGGTATTCCCTATGTTTTACGCAGTATTCCACACCACGAGCGCCGCGAACTGATCGAACATACCGAGATGCCACGAATCAGCCCACGGACGTCGTAGTGCGGAATAACTAGCGCATCTCCGTATTTGCTTCGATTTCGGTGCCAAGCAAACAGTTTGGAAGGATTCGGTCATTTACGGAGTTAAATCAAATGACCGGAAAAGGATTTGGATATGGGTTGGGTTAGGATAAAGGGGGAGGGGGGGGGATAATTTGTTTGTTAACACCGAAATCGAATACATATAGGATTGTTATTATAATAATCATTCATACAATGACCGAAGTCATTTTCACTCATACATGCACAGTTGTTTAACATTTATACCGTGCACACACACACAAGCATACGTACACTCACTCATGATGTGATTCAAGCACATTTTTAAACATTTATGGTTAATATCACAAGAGACACGTGGAGGTCCGTGGAGACCTAACCCAGACCTAACCCATTTTTTTTTTTTTTTTTTTTTTTTTTTTTTAACGTGGGGGAAATCTTCCAAAGACACCCGCCGCCGTTGGGGCGACGGCGGGTTGTGTCGGATTTTTACCGACTAAAACCCCCACGGTGACCACCATCTCGCCCGACTTCGGCGGCGGTCCGGGAACGACCAAGCTAGGTCACACTACCGGACCGCCGCCGCGGGGAGGTCCTCTTCCCCGACTGGGAAGAGTGGACCTCTCCCAGTCGTGGGAAGAGGATTTTGCTCGCGGGGGAGCAGTCAGAAATGACTTCCCCACGGAGCGCCGACAAGTCGGCGCTCCTGACTCCGCCGCATGGAAGGGTCACACTTCCATGCGGCCAACGTGGGCTATAACAAGGGGAGGGCGCGGCACCCACAGCCCTCGGTGCCACACTAACCCGACCGGCCAGGACCGAAGTCCCGGCACACGACGCCGGGCGGCACCTACTCCTCAATCGGGCGGAGCCCGGCACCAAATGAATGACTGGTGCCGGGTCCGCCCGCCTTTTTTTTGGCGGGCCTTTGGAGGGGGTCGCCTAAAACGGAGCCCCCTCCTGGCCCGCCTTCTCTCCTGCCGAGCGGGATCGGAGGACTCCCGATCCCGCTCGGCGGCCTTTTCTGCGAAATAACGGTTTCGCAGAAGGAGGCCACCGTTTTCCAAGACCTCTCGCTCGCCAGCATTGCCGTAACAAGTGCTGGCGGCGAGAGGTCCGGCCAATAACGGCCCGCAGACCTTCTCGTGCCCAGCCAAAGGCTGGGCACTCCTCTATCGTGTGGGTGGGGGTGTCGACCACCCCCACGCCACACGACAGGCACTCTGGTGTGGCCTCCGCTCCGAGTTTGTGCAGGTACTCTCCGAAACAACCATGTCCGGAGAGCACCTGCGTCGCCCGGTAGGTGAGCCTACCGTGCCGACGATCCACCCTCTCCTCCAAATGTGGGAGGATCGCGCCGACAGCTCGCTGGCGGGCGGCTCGATAATTCTCGAGCTGCGCCCGCCATTTTCTAAGTTCGAGCTGCCGGGCCTGACGCCTCAGGTCACCGACCGACACTGCCGGATCACCTCGCCCCGGCGGAGTGACCGGACCCGTCGATGACGCCGGGCCTCGGCCTCCGCCTGCAGGTCGAAGGGGACACCCCGAAGACTGCCGCCGCCTCATGGGAGATAGTGCGGTAACCACGTGCCACCCTGACGGCCATACGCCGGTATACGCGGCGCAGCATTTTTCGCCGGCTGCGCCGCCCCCAGGGACGGGGCCCAGACTGGGCACCCGTAGAGGCACATGGCCCCACCACATTTGGTTCTCCGTGTAGAGGCGGCGGACCCGCTCTCTTGGTCCCCCGATATTGGGCAGTAGCCGTTTACAGGGCGGCTACCCCCGTACGGGGGACGAGTATCAAATGACCCTCGAAGCGCCAGCGGCTTCTGTCCAGGCGAGGTACTTAATTTTTCCTCGACCCGGACAAAGACCGGCCCTTTGGCACCGGACGACCGACTAGGGCGGCATAGGCAGCCCATCTCTCCTGCCTCCGATCCGTCATTGGGCAGCCCCAGCCGACGGACCATAGTTTAACGATTGCAGCTCGGCCTACAGTGGGCCCTCTGTTTGGTCCCCCACGGGTGGACGGTTGTACCCCAGGTTCCATAACAACGGTCCTAAACGGACCCCTGAAGCGCCGCGGTGACCTGCTTTTTTCAATGTCCAGGCCGAATTTCCAATTGGCAATCCTCGAAACAGACCGATCTGTCCCTGCGGGTACCTTGATGTGTTCCGGTACGCACGTCGCCCCGCAATCCTGTCCCATGCAGGGATGAAGGCGTTGGCGATGTCAAGAGACACCGCCAACGCCATCCCACCCCGCCAGGTCACCTGCATGCGAAGGAAACCAGGCTGATCGACCCGTTTTCTCTCGGGACACCGAACTGCACGGTGCCAGACATATGCCCCCTCCTATGATTCTCTCAAAGCCTGGTCGGTACGGAGAATGCCCTTGTACCCCCTTGGGAAGCAGGACCATCGTGGCCTGCTTCCACCTCGGCAAGGCCCGCCCCGCCTGCCTTTCCCTCTTTCTTCACCTCAGGCGGGGCCCGAGGACTTTTCCAAGGCTAACGCCTTGCCTGGGACGCCGTCTGGACCGGGGAGTGTCGCCCCTCATAACTTGGCGACGGCGTCGAACTCCTGATCGCTCCCCGATGGAGCGCGGTCAGCGCTTTCTCGAGCGGCTCCGGTGGTGGTGCCCCCCTCATCGAGGGGGAACAGTTCCACATAGGAGGAAAAGAGGTTCTAGTACCGGTCCTAAGCACGGCGGGTTCTGGGCTATATCTGACGGTTCACCCGCGGGGCGTAGGCGGCCCAGTACCCGGTACGGGTTCCCCACGGGTCCGCGACCCAGGAGTCAGGATATTTCCCAGGCGGATGCCTTGGTCCCGGAGGCTCTCCGCAGGCACCCGATCGTCTCGGTTACGCCCTACGGGGTGGCCTCCACCGTGGTCGGACCGGTGCCCTTGTCCACTTCCTCGGGCCGCCCCTCTCTTCCTGAGTGTGGCTATCTGGCCCGACCACCAGGACCGCCCGCCGTAATCCCTTGAGGAAGGCGTTGGCGTCATGTCGAGATGGTCACCGCCAACGCCTGGCCCGTACGAGGGCCTCCGCGGATAGGAGGCGTTCATCAGCGCGTCTCGTCCAGCGAGTAAGCGCCCACCTCCCCGGGAGGCCACCGCGGCCAGTTACCCTCATCAAACATGATGTAGAGGTGGTCGCTGAGGGTCCGAGGTCATCTGCGACCCTGCCCACGATCTCCAACACGTCGTGCGGCCGCCCCCAGTTCCAAGTCCAACATGGCGGGACGTCACTTGCTGATTCCTCGAAGAGCTTTCCGCCTCGTCAGAGGAGGACCACTATGAAGGCACATCCCCCTTCGGTGAGAGGCTAGGGGATCCTCCATTGGGGATTTGGCGAAAGTGTCCCTAGGACCAATCTTGGGTTCCTGCTCCAGCCCATCCAGCAGCGACTGAACTCCACGAGGGTCGCCTTGCATACAAGGCAGCTGACTCCACCGAACCGGCACCCCTCCCTCAGGAGGGGCCCGACGGAGCCGCGTAAGGATCCGCCCAAGGATCGGGAACTACGTGCGCCGCGCCCGCCCTTGTCACCGTAGCCCCGGCCGGGTTTGCGCCTTCGGTGGGTAACCGCAATATCGGAAATGGGTGGCCTTCCCGCCCTCTTAGCTGCATCCACCGACGGCGTCCGGGAGACTTCCCCCCTCCTCCACCTGACCGCGCATGTGATGGCCTAACCGGCCAGACCGCCCCTAACCCGACCTAACCCAGACCTTTTTTTTTTTTTTTTTTTTTTTTTTAACGAGGAGGAGGGGTCCTGACCCTTCTTCTGGATCGGCCGGGTAGGGAACACGGGTATACCCGACCGGAGCACGGCTGGTTCCAGGCTCTCCGTGACGGAAGGAGCGGGGGTAAACCTGTACCAAATGGTCACGGGCGACCCCAATGTCGCGTCCATTTTCCCCAGGGTTCCTCCCAGGCAGATTTGCCTTGGCCTCCCTATGGCTCTCCTAGGCATTCGATGCGTCTCGATATGCCTCCGGAGTGTGGCCTCCCCCGCATCGTCCGGATTTACTCGGCGGCTGGCCCTATGTCCACCGGCGTCGGGCCACCACACTCCTTGTCTGAGAGGCTATTGGCCGACCAAGTAGACCGCCCGCCGCTTTACTGTGACCCGGGGCATGGCGGCATCACAAATTGCCGCCATTTGCCCCCCGGCACCAGGATTGCCTCCTCGTCTACGTCCGCGACTGGCTCTGGCCCGTACGAGGCTTCCGCCGCGGCATCACTGCCCGCCATCACGCGCGTCCTCGTATGAATATTTGGTAAGCGCCCGTGCCTGCCTACGAGTTAGGGGGTGGGCCTTTAATTTGGGGCCACCCCGCCTTTACATCAAACATGATGTAGTTTAGGTGGTCCAATCTTCCGAGGTCATCTGCGACCCTCCACGCTCCAACACGTCGTGCCTGACGGAGAAGCCCAGGACAAGTCCCCATGGACTCCCTGTGGTGGCCACTCCGACGCCAGATCCCTGGTTTATTGCCGGAGGACTCCTAGTCCTCCAGACCGGAGGACCAATCCACCAGCACATCCCCCCGTGGGTCCTGACCTCGGGATCCCCAAGCCGGATTTGACGTTAAAGTCCCCTAGGACTCTCAACATGGACGGGACAGGAGGGGTTCAGAACCCTCCCCCCGCATCCAGCAGCGACTCAAACTCCCGAGGGCAGGTCTGGGGGAGGCATACACTCCGGCCGTCAGCGTGACGCTTTGTCGGACTCCACCACCACGAAGTTTCCCGGCACCCCTACCGATCACCCGGAGGGGTGCCGAGTTGCCTTCAATGGGACGCCGTTGCGATGCGATATCCGTAGATGGCCGCCCAGTCTGGGCGTCCCCTCTAGGGCCTCGGTGCCGGACGGCCTAAAGGAAGCGCCATCCGGTTCATGTGGCACCCCACCGCGATTACCTCTCAAGTCGCTGAGCCCCCAGCTTCGAAGGTGTTGATTATAAACCTGCAGCTTTCCTAACTGGAGGAGGGGGGAGCCATTATCCGTTGGCCTTCCCCTTCGCCTACAAAAATCCTCCAGGTTGGCGGCCGGTTCGGCCTCCCTCTCGGCATCGGACGGACGGGTACTGCATCCTCCTTTTCGTGTCTTCAGATTTGGCAAATTGCCGGGTCTGTCACCCCACGGATCCGCGTGTTTATCGTCGACACCTCCCACTTACGCCCGCTCCATTTCAGACGTCAATCGGGGTGAGCCTCAGGACCCGCACCGAGAGTTTCCTCGGGGGAGATCCTTGTCGTATTTGGGGCCTCCCTCCGGAGCCTGCGTGCCCCGCGCGCCTTTGCGGCCAGACCCGGATCTTGATTTTACCAGTCTCGAATGGTCCCCTTCCGTCAGTCCGATTGTGTCGCCGAGGGGTGGTGACAACCGGACCCGATTCTTGTGGTCCTGCCCGGAGCCACCCCCAACACTTTTACTACGGACCAGGTCGTCGTTGCCTCCGGAGAGGCGCAGGGCCCAATGTCGGCCTCCGGACGAACGCGCCTCGCAATTTGATGGCCTCCCGCGAACGTAACCGTTTTCGGGCGCCACCCCCCCGGCAGATGACCCTGTAATTTCTGGCGGCCTCCGTAGATCGTTTCGCGCGGAACACCAATAGCCCCTCGCCTGGTCCTTTTAGTGGCCCCCCGGGAGGCCCAGAGCCCATCCGATCGTACCGGGCGACCCATGGGCATCCGTGGTCATCTAGCATAGGAGGGACGCTTGTGTTAGAGGCCCGGTGGTGGGGTAATCCTCCGTAAGACCCCGGGTTTTTGGGGCCCGGCTCCGTTCCACCCGATTGAGTTTTCCCCGGTGCCATCGCTACATAGCCGACGCCGCTGGATGTCCCAGGGCGGATTGACTAGGCGTTGGCGATGTCCGGGGAAGTAGGGTCGTCTTCCGCACCCGGGACGCAACTCACCACCACAAATACACACCTCCACGCCATTCACACACATTTATATCGGCTCGGTTCCGGCACGTGCCTGGCCTACTTTGACCCAGGCATTGTCCTTCCAGAAACACCGGCTGGGGATTCAGGAGGGTCCGGGCTTCCTCGCAGCTACCCTTCAAAGACCCCCAGCCATGGGTTCCCTCGGCGCCGGGGACGCGCCTAGGTCGCGCAATACAGTATGTCCAGCAGGGCTGTCATCCCACACCAGATCAGGCATATGGCTACGGCCTATATCACCAGGGGTTTGGTGGTGGTTTGCCTTTCCGCCTGCAATGGTAACCCAAGGCGATGCCTCCCCACATTCATACACCCGGACTCCCTTGGCCGCCCCGCAGACCCGGCAGCGGCGGCCGCCAGCCCCTGGGGTTCCTTACACCCACACAAGGTACTAAAGGACCCATCAGCAAGGCCCTCGGAAATGATCGAAGGATGCCACAAAGCCCTACCGGTATCCTAACCACCCGGACTGATCGGTTACCCTCCGATGCGTCGGGGGAAAGGTATCTTCTTGCAGGTACCGAGCACCCAACAAGAAACAGAGCGACCCCCTGGCGGAGGACTTCCCTCCACCTAGATCCAGGCGTAGGTTTCCACCCGGGCCGCACTGCGGACGAGAGACCTAACCCAGACCTAACCCAGACCTAACCCATTTTTTTTTTTTTTTTTTTTTTTTTACGTGGGGGAAATCTTCCAAAGACACCCGCCGCCGTTGGGGCGACGGCGGGTAGTGTCGGATTTTTACCGACTAAAACCCCCACGGTGACCACCATCTCGCCCGACTTCGGCGGCGGTCCGGGAACGACCAAGCTAGGTCACACTACCGGACCGCCGCCTCGCCCTCTTCCCCGACTGGGAAGGTGGACCTCTTCCCAGCACGTGGGAAGAGGAATCCGTGCTCGCGGGGGAGCAGTCATAAATGACTGCTCCCCACGGAGCGCCGACTAAGTCGGCGCTCCTGACTCCGCCGCATGGAAGGGTCACACTTCCATGCGGCCAACGTGGGCTATAACAAGGGGAGGGCGCGGCCCCAACCGCGGTCCTCCCCAAGCCCTCGGTGCCGCTCCCGACCGGCCAGGACCGAAGTCCCGGCACACGACGCCGGAGCGGCACCTACCTCCTCACTCGGGCGGAGCCCGGCACCAAATGAATGACTGGTGCCGGGTCCGCCCGCCTCTATTACGGTGGCGGGCCTCTTGGAGGGGGTCGCCTAAAGCGGAGCCCCCGCCTGGCCCGCCGTCTCTCCTGCCGAGCGGGATCGGAGACTCCCGATCCCGCTCGGCGGCCTCCTTCTGCGAAATAACGGTTTCGCAGAAGGAGGCCACCGCTCTCCAGACCTCTCGCTCGCCAGCATTGCCGTGACAAGTGCTGGCGGCGAGAGGTCCGGGCCAATAATGGCCCGCACATCTTCTCGTGCCCAGCCAAAGGCTGGGCACTCCTCTATGTGTGGCTGGGGGTGTCGACCACCCCCACGCCACACGACAGGCACTCTGGTGTGGCCTCCGCTCCGATTTTGTGCAGGTACTCTCCGAAACAACCATGTCCGGAGAGCACCTGCGTCGTCCGGTAGGTAAGCCTACCGTGCCGACGATCCACCCACTCCTCCAAATGTGGGAGGATCGCGCCGACAGCTCGCTGGCGGGCGGCTCGATAATTTTCGAGCTCCGCCCGCCATTTTCTAAGTGCGAGCTGCCGGGCCTGACGCCTCAGGTCACCGACCGACAGTCCTGCCGGATCCCCTTCGCCCCGGCGGAGTGACCGGACCCGTCGAAAGACGCGGGCCTCGGCCTCCGCCTGCAGGTCGAAGGGGATTACCCCCGACAGGACTGCCGCCGCCTCATGGGAGATAGTGCGGTAACCACGTGCCACCCTGACGGCCATTCGCCGGTATACGCGGCGCAGCATTTACACGGCTGCGCCGCCCGGCCGCCAGGGACGGGGCCCAGACTGGGCACCCGTAGAGGCACATGGCCCGCACCACCCCCGTGTAGAGGCGGCGGACCCTCTCTTCAGGTCCCCCGATATTGGGCAGTAGCCGACCCAACAGGGCGGCTACCCCCTCTACTCGGGGGACGAGTCGGTCAAAGTGACCCTCGAAGCGCCAGCGGCTGTCAATGTCCAGGCCGAGGTACTTAATACGTTCCTCGACCCGGACAAAGACCGGCCCTACTCGGACGACCGACTGGGGCGGTCTCCGGGTCAGAGGCAGCCCATGGAACCAGGCTGCCTCCGTTTTCTCCGGAGACACTTGCAGCCCCAGCCGACGGACGGAGGCCACTACCGAGGCCACCCCGGCCTCGGCAAGGCCCAGCAGCCTCTCCCATTCCTCCCCCACGGCTATCACAAGTGTGTCGTCTGCATAGCAGACGACTGTGACGCCGTGAGGGAGCGCGGTGAGGAGAACCCGGTTGTACCCCAGGTTCCACAACAACGGTCCTAACACGGACCCCTGGGGTACACCGCGGTTCACCTCCCGCGTTACCACCCCGTACCGACCCGGGTATATTACCCGTCTGTCCCGGAGGTAGTCTGCCAGGACTCTCCTCAGGTACGGGGGCACCTGATGGTCGACCAGTGCCCCCGCAATCCTGTCCCAGGGCAGGGAGTTGAAGGCGTTGGCGATGTCAAGAGACACCGCCAACGCCATCCCACCCCGGGAGACAGACTCATCCACGAGGGCCTTGACGTGATCGACCGCATCTACGGTCGATCGGCCCTCGCGGAAGCCGAACTGGCACGGTGCCAAGTTCGGACCTACACGGGACAGATGCCCCCAGAGGCGGGAAGCTATGATTCTCTCGAAGAGCTTTCCCGCCTCGTCAAGGAGGCATATGGGTCGGTACGCCTTGGGAGAGGCTGCCGGCCTGCCACCCCCTTGGGAAGCAGGACCATCGTGGCCTGCTTCCACAAGAGGGGGACCCGCCCCGCCTGAAGGCAGCTGTCGAACAGCCACCTCAGGCGGGGCCCGAGGACGCGTAAGGCCAAGGCTACGCCTTGCCTGGGACGCCGTCTGGACCGGGGGCGGTATTCCGCCCCCTTAACTTGGCGACGGCGTCCCGGAACTCCTCGTCGCTGACCGCGCATGGTGGCAGCGCGGTCAGCGCCGCCTCGAGCGGCTCCGGTGGTGGTCTGCCCCCCTCATCGAGGGGGAACAGTTTATTCACCACCGACCGGAGCACGGCGGGTTCCAGGCTCTCCGTGACGGAAGGACCCGCGGGGCGTAGGCGGCCCAGTACCAAACGGTACGGGCGACCCCACGGGTCAGCGTCCAGAGAGCCCAGGAGTTCCTCCCAGGCCGATGCCTTGGCCTCCCTGATGGCTCTCCGCAAGGCATTCGATGCGTCTCGATATGCCTCGCGGAGTGTGGCCTCCACCGCATCGTCGCGGACTGCTCGGCGGCGGGCCCTTGTCCACCGGCGTCGGGCCGCCACACTCTCTTCTCTGAGTGTGGCTATCTGGCCCGACCACCAGTAGACCGCCCGCCGCTGCACCCTCCTGACCCGGGGCATGGCGGCGTCACAAATTGCCGCCATTTGCCCCCGGAGCCAGGAGGCCTCCTCGTCTACGTCCGCGAGTGGCTCTGGCCCGTACGAGGGCCAGGCCGCGGCATAGGAGGCCGCCATCAGCGCGTCCTCGTCCAGGTGCGTAAGCGCCCACCTCCTACGGGGGGGTGGGCCCCCAATTGGGGCCACCCCCCCTACATCAAACATGATGTAGAGGTGGTCGCTGAGGGTCGCGCGGTCATCTGCGACCCTCCCCGCTCCAACTCGTCGTGCGGCCGCCGGAGAAGCCCAGCACAAGTCCACTATGGACTCCCCCTGCGGCCGCACGCACGTGCTGGCAGATCCCCGGTTGAGGATCCGGAGATCCAGACCGGAGGACCAATCCACCAGCACATCCCCCCGTGGGTCGGCCCTAGGGGATCCCCAAGTTGGGGATTTGGCGTTAAAGTCCCCTAGGACCAACACTGGACGGGACAGGAGAGGGTTCAGAACCCTCCCCAGCCCATCCAGCAGCGACTCAAACTCCACGAGGGTCAGGCTGGGGGAGGCATACACTCCGGCCAGCGTGACGCACCTGGACTCCACCACCACGAACCCGGCACCCCTACCGATCACCCGGAGGGGTGCCGAGTTCGTCGCGATCGCGACGGAGCCGCACAGATCCGCCGCCCAGTCAGGGCGATCGGGAACTCTGTACGGCTCCGCCGCGACCGCCAGGCCAATCCCCACTCGGCCAGGGTTTGGACAAACAAGTCCTGAGCCCCAGCCGAGTGGTTCAGATTGGCCTGCAGCACCCTAACTGGAGGAGGAGGAGGAGCCATTATCGGTTGGCCTTCCCTCCTCCTCCAGGTTGGCGGCCGGTTCGGCCTCCATCTCTGGCTGACAGGGCGGGTATTCCCGCCCTTGTCAGCACCACCCTCGGTTGCCTACCCCCGAGGATGTCCGCCAGCGACACCGACGACGCCCGCGGACGCAGACGTTCCTCGGGGTGGCGGCGACGACGCCCGTGACGCCCTTCCTCGGGGAGGCCGAGGGTGGTCCCCTCTCCCTCGGAGACTGCTCCCCCGCCCTTCTTCTTGGACTTGGGGCGGGGGAGGGTCGACGATCCCTCCTCCCTCCACGGGCCTGGAGGGGCCCGCTACCGGAGGAGGGGGGTGGACGTGGACTTTTTGGTGGAGCAACCGGCTCCACCTCGTCCACGTCCATCACCACCGTCGCCGCCGGAGGAGGCGGGGGATGGTACGGGGGCGCTGCGGCTCGGCACTCCCGGCCGACGCCGTCGCACCCCCGGCAGGCCCCGCCGGCTTCTTCTTCCCCCCCCTCCTCTTCCTTTTGGAGGGGGGAGGAGCACAACCCGGGGCGCCCAGCACATGGTTGGCTGGGCGACCCAGGTCGACGCAGACCGGGCACCTCGGGGGTGCCCGGCATGCGCGCGACACGTGACCGGTGCCACCACAGCGGTTGCACCGGCCACCCCTATCTGCCCCCCAGGGCATCGGGACTGGAGGTGTCCCACCTCCAGGCACCGATGGCACCTGGGAGGGCGTGCCGCCAGGACCTCCACCCGGGGTGAGCACCACCCCAGGCGGAGGCGGCCCGCCGCGGCCAGTTTTCGCAGGGCCGCGAGCGGGCACCTGACCCACAGGGTGCCAAGTCCATTGGGGGAGGTCCGGATTGGGCCAGTAGTGACCTGGCCCGCCGGACACTCCCCCACCTTCGCCACCGCCTCCACCACCTGTTGGGTGGTGGTGGACTCATCAAGACCGCTGAGGCGAGCCTCAGCGGTCTTCATGGGGCGGGCCACCCTGACGCCGTCCCCGCCGAAGAGTTCGGCGAGGCGTTGCGCCAGGGCGTCCGCCTTCTCGGTACCGGAAGGGCCCGGGATCGCTATGATGGAGGCTCCCGATTGGCCCTTCCGGTACCTGACCTCCTGAATGCCGCCCGCGGTGCGGTCGACATTCGCCACCGCCTTCCGCATGACCTCCGCATAGGAGGTCTTGCTCCCCGGGGCGACCGTTAGCGATACGGCCGCCCTCTTGGGAGGACGCGGAAGGCGGGGCTTCTCCTTCCCTTCTTGGTGGGGTGGGGGGGGGAGGGGAGACAGGTGCCGAGGCACCCGTCTTCCCCTTTTTCTTCCCCCCACCCCCTTTCCCGTCTTCTGGCCCCCCTGGGGGCCAGAGGGTGCCGCCGCAGCACCGGTGGCGGGCCGCGCCCCCCTCCGAGAGGGAGGTTGTGGGGCCACAGCCACCCGGCGCTGCGCCCTCTTGGCCTTCCTCCCCAGGACCGACACCCACTCCCCCTGGGCCGACGGAACGTCCCTCCCTGAGGAGGGGCGAGCTGGCCTGGTAGGGGGAGGGGCGCCGGTTCCCTGGGGCGGAAGAGCCGCGGGTCCCGCCCGCGCCTTTCCCCGTCCTGGCCGAAGGAACGCCCTCCTCAAGGGGAGGACGAGCTGGCCGGGTGGACGGGGGAGGCGGGGCAGGGGCCCGCACCTTCTTACCCCTCTTCCGCCTCCTAAGGGCGGAAGAGGAGAGGACCCCACCCTCCGTATCAGTGGAAGGGGGGGGCCCTTTCCTCCTGGGAGGGAGGATTTCACCCGCCCGCTCCGCCATCTCCAGGAGAGGACGGAGACGGGCGAGTATCCTCGCCTCCACTGCCTCCGCCACCCGATCCGCCATCCCCACTCCGTTCTCCGAGGAGGGCGGAGGGGGGACGTCCGGGCGCGGGGGACTTTCCGTGGAGAGGTCCGCGGGGACCTCTCCACGAGGCCCTGGAAGAAATCGGAGTCGGTATCCTCCTCCGGTCCTCCAGGGCCTCGTGGCCTCACCGCCACGCTGGGGGTCTTTTCATAGACCCCGACGTTGATGCCCCTCCTCTCCGAGATGTAAGTGGAGAGGAGGGGGTCGCCTCCTTTGATCTGACCGGGCGGGGAGGGGTAAACCCCCTTCCCACGCCCCGCTGCGATGAGGGTCGCGACCTGGGCCTCCAGGGCCTCGTTTCTCGCCCTCAGCTCCGCCACTGCCACCTCCAAGTCCCGTTCCCGGGACGAGGAGGCGGCCCGCTGCGCGTGCTCCGTGGCGACGCACCTTATAAGCTGCGCCGCCTCCCGCAACTTCCGGACGTAAGTCCCATGGAGGTTGCGGGAGGTGGAGGCGACCTTCTCTATCCGCGCGGCCTCCTCGATCGCCCGCGCGGATAAGTCCGCTGCGGGGGCGTGACGGAGCTCCGCGAGAAGCTCCGCCTCGTCCCGCAGCGGAATCGCCGACTTTGATGGCGGCCCTAGCCTTAACGGCCGGGTCATCCAAGGCCCTGATGGCGTCCGCTTCGTCCGCCATCAGGACCGCTTCTGCGTGGGCTCGTTTTGCCCTCGCGAGCCCAGCGTACTCCCCGGTTGTGGGGGGGCGGCCTCTCTTCCGCCTATCGGCGCCTCGGGTGGTGCCAGCAACGCTGGAGGTGTCGCGGGCACCCTCCTCGAGTTCGCTCATGGCGAGCTAACTCTCTTCTCCTAGTGTCCCTCTGCAGGGACCTCTCCCTCCTAATCGCCGAGACGGCCGAGCTCACCCCCAAGCTCGCTCGCCGCTCCTGCTCCTCCTCGCCCGTCATTTTATTTAATAAATTTCTAGGTTCCATAATTGATCCCACGAGTATGGTCGGAAGGGGTGGTCCACCCGGGCAGAGCCGCCATACCCGGGTAAGCCTAATACACCCTGGGGTTCGGCAGGTGCCCCAGGGGAGTTTGGTCGCTAAAGACTGGCCAACCTCCCAGCCATGCATCCTATCGGCGCGCACCATACCTTAGGATTGAGGGTAATTTTTTATAGAGGTTTTCTTCCTCGCAGGCCGGCCGGTGAAGGCAGGCCCTCCGGGTCCCTTGACGGCAACGTTCCACCACTACGCCCTGTGATGGTCGTTGAAGCCGCCAAGAGACTTACGGAATTAGGAGATGGATGGCGTTCATCCATCCCCAGCTCAGGCACCCCGGGTTCGCCAGACCCGTACCGCCGACCTTGCGGCCGACAGCCCCTGGGGTTGTGCCCTTTTTGATGACCGGGGTGGCACCTCCCCGGAGACGGCACCTGACACCAGGCTTACGGTTCCGTCCAAACCGGCGTGCTGTCCGCGGCTGCTTATTCGTCGGGGTTACCCCCGCTTATTTCGCAGCTACCCTTCAAAGAACCATGACAATGAAGGGCGTTCCCCTATGCAACCCGGGGACGCGCTCGGTTGCCCACGCAAGGCCTCCGCCGAAGCGGACCGAGAGACCTAACCCAGACCTAACCCATTTTTTTTTTTTTTTTTTTTTTTTTTTTTTTTTTTTAAAGTGGGGGAAATCTTCAAAGACACCCGCCGCCGTTGGGGCGGCGACGGGTAGTGCCGGATTTTTACCGGCTAAAACCCCCACGGTGACCACCATCTCGCCCGACTTCGGCGGCGGTCCGGGAACGACCAAACTAGGTCACACTACCGGACCGCCGCCTCGGGGAGGTCCTCTTCCCCGACTGGGAAGAGTGGACCTCCTCCCAGTAGTGGGAAGAGGAATCCGTGCTCGCGGGGGAGCAGTCAAATGACTGCTCCCCCACAGAGCGCCGACTAAGTCGGCGCTCCTGACCCCGCCGCATGGAAGGGTCACACTTCCATGCGGCCAACGTGGGCTATAACAAGGGGAGGGCGCGGCCCCAACCGCGGTCCTCCCCAAGCCCTCGGTGCCGCTCCCGACCGGCCAGGACCGAAGTCCCGGCACACGACGCCGGGGCGGCACCTACCTCCTCACTCGGGCGGTGCCCGGCACCAAAAATTTGGGGCCGGGTCCGCCGGCTTACATCACGGTGGCGGGCCTCTTGGAGGGGGCCGCCTAAAACGGAGCCCCCTCCTGGCCCGCCTTCTCTCCTGCCGAGCGGGATCGGAGACTCCCGATCCCGCTCGGCGGCCTCCTTCTGCGAAATAACGGTTTCGCAGAAGGAGGCCACCGCTCTCCAAGACCTCTCGCTCGCCAGCATTGCCGTAACAAGTGCTGGCGGCGAGAGGTCCGGGCCAATAACGGCCCGCAGTCCCTCTCGTGCCCAGCCAAAGGCTGGGCACTCCTCTATCGTGTGGCTGGGGGTGTCGACCACCCCCACGCCACACGACAGGCACTCTGGTGTGGCCTCCGCTCCGATTTTATGCAGGTACTCTCCGAAACAACCATGTCCGGAGAGCACCTGCGTCGTCCGGTAGGTAAGCCTACCGTGCCGACGATCCACCCACTCCTCCAAATGTGGGAGGATCGCGCCGACAGCTCGCTGGCGGGCGGCTCGATAATTTTCGAGCTCCGCCCGCCATTTTCTAAGTGCGAGCTGCCGGGCCTGACGCCTCAGGTCACCGACCGACAGTCCTGCCGGATCCCCTTCGCCCCGGCGGAGTGACCGGACCCGTCGAAAGACGCGGGCCTCGGCCTCCGCCTGCAGGTCGAAGGGGATTACCCCCGACAGGACTGCCGCCGCCTCATGGGAGATAGTGCGGTAACCACGTGCCACCCTGACGGCCATACGCCGGTATACGCGGCGCAGCATTATTCGGCTGCGCCGCCCGGCCGCCAGGGACGGGGCCCAGACTGGGCACCCGTAGAGGCACATGGCCCGCACCACCCCCGTGTAGAGGCGGCGGACCCTCTCTTCAGGTCCCCCGATATTGGGCAGTAGCCGACCCAACAGGGCGGCTACCCCCTCTACTCGGGGGACGAGTCGGTCAAAGTGACCCTCGAAGCGCCAGCGGCTGTCAATGTCCAGGCCGAGGTACTTAATTCGTTCCTCGACCCGGACAAAGACCGGCCCTACTCGGACGACCGACTGGGGCGGTCTCCGGGTCAGAGGCAGCCCATGAAACCAGGCTGCCTCCGTTTTCTCCGGAGACACTTGCAGCCCCAGCCGACGGACGGAGGCCACTACCGAGGCCACCCCCGCCTCGGCAAGGCCCAGCAGCCTCTCCCATTCCTCCCCCACGGCTATCACGAGAGTGTCGTCTGCATAGCAGACGACTGTGACGCCGTGAGGGAGCGCGGTGAGGAGAACCCGGTTGTACCCCAGGTTCCACAACAACGGTCCTAACACGGACCCCTGGGGTACACCGCGGTTCACCTCCCGCGTTACCACCCCGTACCGACCCGGGTATATTACCCGTCTGTCCCGGAGGTAGTCTGCCAGGACTCTCCTCAGGTACGGGGGCACCTGATGGTCGACCAGTGCCCCCGCAATCCTGTCCCAGGGCAGGGAGTTGAAGGCGTTGGCGATGTCAAGAGACACCGCCAACGCCATCCCACCCCGGGAGACAGACTCATCCACGAGGGCCTTGACGTGATCGACCGCATCTACGGTCGATCGGCCCTCGCGGAAGCCGAACTGGCACGGTGCCAAGTTCGGACCTACACGGGACATATGCCCCCAGAGGCGGGAAGCTACTGATTCTCTCGAAGAGCTTTCCCGCCTCATCAAGGAGGCATATGGGTCGGTACGCCTTGGGAGAGGCTGCCGGCCTGCCACCCCCTTGGGAAGCAGGACCATCGTGGCCTGCTTCCACAAGAGGGGGACCCGCCCCGCCTGAAGGCAGCTGTCGAACAGCCACCTCAGGCGGGGCCCGAGGACGCGTAAGGCCAAGGCTAACGCCTTGCCTGGGACGCCGTCTGGACCGGGGGCGGTATTCCGCCCCCTTAACTTGGCGACGGCGTCCCGGAACTCCTCGTCGCTGACCGCGCATGGTGGCAGCGCGGTCAGCGCCGCCTCGAGCGGCTCCGGTGGTGGTCTGCCCCCCTCATCGAGGGGGAACAGTTTATTCACCACCGACCGGAGCACGGCGGGTTCCAGGCTCTCTGTGACGGAAGGACCCGCGGGGCGTAGGCGGCCCAGTACCAACGGTACGGGCGACCCCACGGGTCAGCGTCCAGAGAGCCCAGGAGTTCCTCCCAGGCCGATGCCTTGGCCTCCCTGATGGCTCTCCGCAAGGCATTCGATGCGTCTCGATATGCCTCGCGGAGTGTGGCCTCCACCGCATGGTCGCGGACTGCTCGGCGGCGGGCCCTTGTCCACCGGCGTCGGGCCGCCACACTCTCTTCTCTGAGTGTGGCTATCTGGCCCGACCACCAGTAGACCGCCCGCCGCTGCACCCTCCTGACCCGGGGCATGGCGGCGTCACAAATTGCCGCCATTTGCCCCCGGAGCCAGGAGGCCTCCTCGTCCACGTCCGCGACTGGCTCCGGCCCGTACGAGGGCCAGGCCGCGGCATAGGAGGCCGCCATCAGCGCGTCCTCGTCCAGGTGCGTAAGCGCCCACCTCCTACGGGGGGTGGGCCCCCAATTGGGGCCACCCCCCTACATCAAACATGATGTAGAGGTGGTCGCTGAGGGTCGCGAGGTCATCTGCGACCCTCCACGCTCCAACACGTCGCGCGGCCGCCGGAGAAGCCCAGGACAAGTCCACTATGGACTCCCCCTGCGGCCGCACGCACGTGCTGGCAGATCCCCGGTTGAGGATCCGGAGATCCAGACCAGAGGACCAATCCACCAGCACATCCCCCCGTGGGTCGGCCCTAGGGGATCCCCAAGTTGGGGATTTGGCGTTAAAGTCCCCTAGGACCAACACTGGACGGGACAGGAGAGGGTTCAGAACCCTCCCCAGCCCATCCAGCAGCGACTCAAACTCCACGAGGGTCAGGCTGGGGGAGGCATACACTCCGGCCAGCGTGACGCACCTGGACTCCACCACCACGAACCCGGCACCCCTACCGATAACCCGGAGGGGTGCCGAGTTCGTCGCGATCGCGACGGAGCCGCACAGATCCGCCGCCCAGTCAGGGCGATCGGGAACTCTGTACGGCTCCGCCGCGACCGCCAGGCCAATCCCCCACTCGGCCAGGGCTTGGACAAACAAGTCCTGAGCCCCAGCCGAGTGGTTGAGATTGGCCTGCAGCACCCTAACTGGAGGAGGAGGGGGCATTATCGGTTAGCCTTCCCCTCCTCCTCCAGGTTGGCGGCCGGTTCGGCCTCCATCTCTGTGCTGACAGGGCGGGTATTGCCCGCCCTTGTCAGCACCACCCTCGGTTGCCTACCCCCGAGGATGTCCGCGAGCGACACCGACGACGCCCGCGGACGCAGACGTTCCTCGGGGTGGCCGAGGGTGGTCCCTTCTCGGGGGAGCGCTGGGCCCTCTCCCTCGGAGACTGCTCCCCCGCCCTTCTTCTTGGACTTGGGGCGGGGGAGGGTCGACGATCCCCCCCTCTCCACGGGCCTGGAGGGGCCCGCTACCGGAGCAGGGGGGGTGGACGCGGACTTTTGTGGTGGAGCAACCGGCTCCACCTCGTCCCCGTCCATCACCAGCGTCGCCGCCGGAGGGGCGGGGGATGGTACGGGGAGGCGCCGCGGGTCGGCACTCCCGGCCGACGCCGTCGCACCCCCGGCAGGCCCCGCCTGCCTCTTCTTCCCCCCCTCCTCTTCCTTTTGGAGGGGGAGGAGCACAACCCGGGGCGCCCAGCACATGGTTGGCTGGGCGACCCAGGTCGACGCAGACCGGGCACCTCGGGGGTGCCCGGCATGCTCGCGACACGTGACCGGTGCCACCACAACGGTAGCACCGGCCCCCCCAATCAGCCCCCCCCAGGCATCGGGCCTGGAGGTGTCCCACCTCCAGGCACCGATGGCACCTGGAGGGCGTGCCGCCAGGACCTCCACCCGGGGTGAGCACCACCCCAGGCGGAGGCGGCGCGCCGCGGCCAGTTTGCGCACGGCCGCGAGCGGGCACCGGACCCAAATGGTGCCAAGTCCATTGGGGGAGGTCCGGATTGGGCCAGTAGTGACCTGGCCCGTCGGACCCCCCCCCCAACCTGGCCACCGCCTCCACCACCTGTTGGGTGGTGGTGGACTTCGTCAAGACCGCTGAGGCGAGCCTCAGCGGTCTTCACGGGGCGGGCCACCCTGACGCCGTCCCCGCCGAAGAGTTCGGCGAGGCGTTGCGCCAGGGCGTCCGCCTTCTCGGTACCGGAAGGGCCCGGGATCTCTATGATGGAGGATCCCGATTGGCCCTTCCGGTACCGGACCTCCTGAATGCCGACCTCTTGAGGTCGACATTGGCCACCGCCTTCCGCAAGACCACCGCAAAGGAGGTCTTGCTCCCGGGGCGACCGTTAGCGATACGGCCGCCCTCTTGGGAGCACGAGGAAGGCGGGGCTTCTCCTTCGCCGTCTTGGTGGGGTTGGGAGGGGGAGGGGAGACAGGTGCCGAGGCACCCGTCTTCCCCTTTACCCTCTTCCCCCCCTTTCCCGTCTTCTGGCCCCCCTGGGGGCCAGAGGGTGCCGCCGCAGCACCCGTGGCGGGCCCCCCCCCCCACCGAGAGGGAGGTTGTGGGGCCACAGCCACCCGGCGCTGCGCCCTCTTGGCCTTCCTCCCCAGGACCGACACCCACTCCCCCTGGGCCGACGGAACGTCCCTCCCTGAGGAGGGGCGAGCTGGCCTGGTAGGGGGAGGGGCGCCGGCTCCCGGGGCGGAAGAGCCGCGGGTCCCGCCCGCGCCTTTCCCCGTCCTGGCCGAAGGAACGCCCTCCTCAAAGGGAGGACGAGCTGGCCGGGTGGACGGGGGAGGCGGGGCAGGGGCCCGCACCTTCTTACCCCTCTTCCGCCTCCTAAGGGCGGAAGAGGAGAGGACCCCACCCTCCGTATCAGTGGAAGGGGGGGCCCTTTCCTCCTGGGAGGGAGGATTTCACCCGCCCGCTCCGCCATCTCCAAGAGAGGACGGAGACGGGCGAGTATCCTCGCCTCCACTGCCTCCGCCACCCGATCCGCCATCCCCACTCCGTTCTCCGAGGAGGGCGGAGGTGGGGACGTCCGGGCGCGGGGGACTTTCCGTGGAGAGGTCCGCGGGGACCTCTCCACGAGGCCCTGGAAGAAATCGGAGTCGGTATCCTCCTCCGGTCCTCCAGGGCCTCGTGGCCTCACCGCCACGCTGGGGGTCTTTTAAAAGACCCCGACGTTGATGCCCCTCCTCTCCGAGTTGTGAGTGGAGAGGAGGGCGTCGCCTCCTTTAATGTGTTGGGGCGGGGAGGGGTAGAGGCCCCCTTCCCACGCCCCGCTGCGATGAGGGTCGCGACCTGGGCCTCCAGGGCCTCGTTTTGCGCCCTCAGCTCCGCCACTGCCACCTCCAACTCCCGTTCCCGGGTCGAGGAGGCGGCCCGCTGCGCGTGCTCCGTCGCGACGCATCTGATAAGCTGCGCCGCCTCCCGCAACTTCCGGACGTAAGTCCCATGGAGGTTGCGGGAGGTGGAGGCGACTTTCTCAATCCGCGCGGCCTCCTAGATCGCCCGCGCGGATAAGTCCGCTGCGGGGGCGTGACGGAGCTCCGCGAGAAGCTCCGTCTCGTCCGGCAGCGGAATCGCCGACTTGGATGGCGGCCTAGCCTTAACGGCCGGGTCATCCAAGGCCCTGATGGCGTCGGCTTCGTCCGCCATCAGGACCGCTTCTGCGTGGGCTCGTTTTGCCCTCGCGAGCCCAGCGTACTCCCCGGTTGTTGGGGGGCGGCCTCTCTTGCGCTTAACGGCGCCTCCGGAGGTGCCAGCAACGCTGGAGGTGTCGCTGGCACCCTCCTCGAGTTCGCTCATGGCGAGCGAACTCTCTCTCCTACGTCCCTCTGCAGGGACCTCTCCCTTCTAATCGCCGAGACGGCCGAGCTCACCCCAAGCTCGCTCGCCGCTCCTGCTCCTCCTCGTCCGTCATTTTATTTAATAAATTTTGCGGTTCCATAATTGTTCCCACGAGTAGGGTCGGAAGGGGTGGTCCACCCGGGCAGAGCCGCCATACCCGGGTAAGCCTAATACACCCTGGGGTTCGGCAGGTGCCCCAGGGGAGTTTGGTCGCTAAAGACTGGCCAACCTCCCAGCCATGCATCCTATCGGCGCGCACCATACCTTAGGATTGAGGGTAATTTTTTATAGAGGTTTTCTTCCTCGCAGGCCGGCCGGTGAAGGCAGGCCCTCCGGGTCCCTTGACGGCAACGTTCCACCACTACGCCCTGTGATGGTCGTTGAAGCCGCCAAGAGACTTACGGAATTAGGAGATGGATGGCGTTCATCCATCCCCAGCTCAGGCACCCCGGGTTCGCCAGACCCGTACCGCCGACCTTGCGGCCGACAGCCCCTGGGGTTGTGCCCTTTTTGATGACCGGGGTGGCACCTCCCCGGAGACGGCACCTGACACCAGGCTTACGGTTCCGTCCAAACCGGCGTGCTGTCCGCGGCTGCTTATTCGTCGGGGTTACCCCCGCTTATTTCGCAGCTACCCTTCAAAGAACCATGACAATGAAGGGCGTTCCCCTATCCGCAACCCGGGGACGCGCTCGGTTGCCCACGCAAGGCCTCCGCCGAAGCGGACCGAGAAGCGGACCGAGAACCCATTTTTTTTTTTTTTTTTTTTTTTTTTTTTTTTTTTTTAACGTGGGGGAAATATAAAAAAAACACCCCCCCCCGTTGGGGCGGCGGCGGGTAGTGCCGGATTTTTACCGGCTAAAACCCCCACGGTGACCACCATCTCGCCCGACTTCGGCGGCGGTCCGGGAACGACCACACTAGGTCACACTACCGGACCGCCGCCTCGGGGAGGTCCTCTTCCCCGACTGGGAAGAGTGGACCTCTCCCCAGTCGTGGGAAGAGGAATCCGTGCTCGCGGGGGAGCAGTCAGAAATGACTGCTCCCCCACAGAGCGCCGACTAAAGCCGGCGCTCCTGACTCCGCCGCATGGATGGGTCACACTTCAATGCGGCCAACGTGGGCTATAACAGGGGGAGGGCGCGGCCCCAACCGCGGTCCTCCCCCAGCCCTCGGTGCCGCTCCCGACCGGCCAGGACCGAAGTCCCGGCACACGACGCCGGGGCGGCACCTACCTCCTCAATCGGGCGGAGCCCGGCACCGAATAACTGGTGCCGGGTCCGCCCGCCTATCTATGGTGGCGGGCCACTTGGAGGGGGCCGCCTAAAACGGAGCCCCCTCCTGGCCCGCCTTCTCTCCTGCCGAGCGGGATCGAGAGACTCCCGATCCCGCTCGGCGGCCTCCTTCTGCGAAATAACGGTTTCGCAGAAGGAGGCCACCGCTCTCCAGGACCTCTCGCTCGCCAGCATTGCCGTAACAAGTGCTGGCGGCGAGAGGTCCTGGCCAACAAGGCCCGCAAGCCCTCTCTTGCCCAGCCAAAGGCTGGGCACTCCTCTATCGTGTGGGTGGGGGTGTCGACCACCCCCACGCCACACGATTGGCACTCTGGTGTGGCCTCCGCTCCGATTTTGTGCAGGTACTCTCCGAAACACCCATGTCCGGAGAGCACCTGCGTCGTCCGGTAGGTAAGCCTACCATGCCGACGATCCACCCACTCCTCCAAATGTGGGAGGATCGCGCCGACAGCTCGCTGGCGGGCGGCTCGATAATTTTCGAGCTCCGCCCGCCATTTTCTAAGTGCGAGCTGCCGGGCCTGACGCCTCAGGTCACCGACCGACAGTCCTGCCGGATCCCCCTCGACCCGGCGGAGTGACCGAAACACACGGGCCTCGGCCTCCGCCTGCAGGTCGAAGGGGATTACCCCCGACAGGACTGCCGCCGCCTCATGGGAGATGGTGCGGTAACCACGTGCCACCCTGACGGCCATACGCCGGTATACGCGGCGCAGCATTTGTCGGCTGCGCCGCCCGGCCGCCAGGGACGGGGCCCAGACTGGGCACCCGTAAAGGCACATGGCCCGCACCACCCCCGTATAGAGGCGGCGGACCCTCTCTTCCGGTCCCCCGATATTGGGCAGTAGCCGACCCAACAGGGCGGCTACCCCCTCTACTCGGGGGACGAGTCGGTCAAAGTGACCCTCGAAGCGCCAGCGGCTGTCAATGTCCAGGCCGAGGTACTTAATTCGTTCCTCGACCCGGACAAAGACCGGCCCTACTCGGACGACCGACTGGGGCGGTCTCCGGGTCAGAGGCAGCCCATGAAACCAGGCTGCCTCCGTTTTCTCCGGAGACACTTGCAGCCCCAGCCGACGGACGGAGGCCACTACCGAGGCCACCCCCCCGCCTCGGCAAGGCCCAGCAGCCTCTCCCATTCCTCCCCCACGGCTATCACCAGAGTGTCGTCTGCATAGCAGACGACTGTGACGCCGCGAGGGAGCGCGGTGAGGAGAACCCGGTTGTACCCCAGGTTCCACAACAACGGTCCTAACACGGACCCCTGGGGTACACCGCGGTTCACCTCCCGCGTTACCACCCCGTACCGACCCGGGTATATTACCCGTCTGTCCCGGAGGTAGTCTGCCAGACCCCTCCTCAGGTACGGGGGCACCTGGTGGTCGACCAGTGCCCCCGCAATCCTGTCCCAGGGCAGGGAGTTGAAGGCGTTGGCGATGTCGAGAGACACCGCCAACGCCATCCCACCCCGGGAGACAGACTCATCCACGAGGGCCTTGACGTGATCGACCGCATCTACGGTCGATCGGCCCTCGCGGAAGCCGAACTGGCACGGTGCCAAGTTCGGACCTACACGGGACAGATGCCCCCAGAGGCGGGAAGCTACGATTCTCTCGAAGAGCTTTCCCGCCTCGTCAAGGAGGCATATGGGTCGGTACGCCTTGGGAGAGGCTGCCGGCCTGCCACCCCCTTGGGAAGCAGGACCATCGTGGCCTGCTTCCACAAGAGGGGGACCCGCCCCGCCTGAAGGCAGCTGTCGAACAGCCACCTCAGGCGGGGCCCGAGGACGCGTAAGGCCAAGGCTAGTGCCCTGCCTGGGACGCCGTCTGGGCCGGGGGCGGTATTCCGCCCCCTTAGCTTGGCGACGGCGTCCCGGAACTCCTCGTCGCTGACCGCGCATGGTGGCAGCGCGGCCAGCGCCGCCTCGAGCGGCTCCGGTGGTGGTCTGCCCCCCTCATCGAGGGGGAACAGTTTATTCACCACCGACCGGAGCACGGCGGGTTCCAGGCTCTCCGTGACGGAAGGACCCGCGGGGCGTAGGCGGCCCAGTACCAAACGGTACGGGCGACCCCACGGGTCAGCGTCCAGAGAGCCCAGGAGTTCCTCCCAGGCAGATGCCTTGGCCTCCCTGATGGCTCTCCGCAAGGCATTCGATGCGTCTCGATATGCCTCGCGGAGTGTGGCCTCCACCGCATCGTCGCGGACTACTCGGCGGCGGGCCCTTGTCCACCGGCGTCGGGCCGCCACACTCTCTTGTCTGAGTGTGGCTATCTGGCCCGACCACCAGTAGACCGCCCGCCGCTGCACCCTCCTGACCCGGGGCATGGCGGCATCACAAATTGCCGCCATTTGCCCCCGGAGCCAGGAGGCCTCCTCGTCTACGTCCGCGACTGGCTCTGGCCCGTACGAGGGCCAGGCCGCGGCATAGGAGGCCGCCATCAGCGCGTCCTCGTCCAGGTGCGTAAGCGCCCACCTCCTACGGGGGGGTGGGCCCCCAATTGGGGCCACCCCGCCTACATCAAACATGATGTAGAGGTGGTCGCTGAGGGTCGCGAGGTCATCTGCGACCCTCCACGCTCCAACACGTCGTGCGGCCGACGGAGAAGCCCAGGACAAGTCCACTATGGACTCCCCCTGTGGCCGCACGCACGTGCTGGCAGATCCCCGGTTGAGGATCCGGAGATCCAGACCGGAGGACCAATCCACCAGCACATCCCCCCGTGGGTCGGCCCTAGGGGATCCCCAAGTTGGGGATTTGGCGTTAAAGTCCCCTAGGACCAACACTGGACGGGACAGGAGAGGGTTCAGAACCCTCCCCAGCCCATCCAGCAGCGACTCAAACTCCACGAGGGTCAGGCTGGGGGAGGCATACACCCCGGCCAGCGTGACGCACCTGGACTCCACCACCACGAACCCGGCACCCCTACCGATCACCCGGAGGGGTGCCGAGTTAGTTGCGATCGCGACGGAGCCGCACAGATCCGCCGCCCAGTCAGGGCGGTCGGGAACTCTGTACGGCTCCGCCGCGACCGCCATGGCCCGCACCACCCCCCACTCGGCCAGGGCTTGGACAAACAAGTCCTGTGCCCCAGCCGAGTGGTTGAGATTGGCCTGCAGCACCCTAACTGGAGGAGGAGGGGGTTCCATTATCGGACAAAGCCTTCCTCCTCCTCGGTCTCCGGGGTGGCAGAGGTTCAGCCTCCATCTCCTGACAGGGCGGGTATTTCCCGCCCTTGTCAGCACCAGCCCTCGGAGGCCCTACCCCCGAGGATGTCCGCCCAGAGCGCCCCCCGACGACGCCCGCGGACGCCGGTTGACCCCAGGTTCCTCGGGGTAACACGAGGGGTACACCGCGGTTCACCTTCTCGGCGTACCGACCCGGTATATTACCCTCTGTCCCGGAGGACTGCCAGAACCTCTCCTCAGGACGGGGGCACCTGGTGGGGCGGGGGAGGCGTTGGCGATGTCGAGAGGCCAACGCCATCCCACCCCGGAGACAGACTCATCCACCCTTGACGTGATCGACCGCATCTACGGTCGATCGGCCCTCGCGGAAGCCTGGGAACTGGCACGGTGCCAAGTTCTCCCTCCACGGGACAGGCCCCCCAGAGGCGGGGTGGATTCTCTGGACTTTTTGGTGGAGCAACCGGCTCCACCTGGGAAGCGTCCACGTGGCCCATCACCCGCCGCGCCTGAAGGCAGCTGTCGCCGCCCGGAGCCCGAGGCGGGGCCATGGTACTGGGGACGCCGCTGGGCCGTCGGCCTTAGCGGCGACGCGTCCCGGAACTCCTCGACTGACCGCGCATGGTGGCAGGCCGCCGCCTCGAGCGGCTCCGGTGGTGGTCTCTTCTTCACCCCCCTCCTCTTCAGGCTTTGACGGAAGGACCCGCGGGGGAGGCGGCCCAGTACCAAACGGTACGGGCGACCCCACGGGCAGCGTCCAGAGAGCCCGGGCTGGGCGACCTTGGCCTCGATGGCTCGCAGCACCGGGCACCTCGGGGGTGCCCGGCATCGTCGCGGACTACTCGGCGGCGTGACCGGTGCCACCACAGGTCGGTAGCACCGGCCACCCCCCGCTGCTGCCCCCCAGGGCATCGGGACTGGATTTGTCCCACCTCCTCGGCACCGATGGCTGGCCCTGGGAGGGCGTGCCCAGGACCTCCACCCGGTCCAGGGCGTAAGCACCACCCCAGGCGGGGGGCCCCCGATTGGGGCCGCGGCCATGATTTTTCGCGAGCGGGCATCTGCGACCTCCACGCTCCATGGTGCCGACGGAGAAGCCCAGGACAAGTCCACTTGGACTCCCCGTTGGCCGGGAGGAGATCCCCGGTTGGAGGATCCGGAGATCCAGACCGGAGGACCAATCCACCAGCACATCCCCCCGTGGGTGCCAGTCCATTTGGGGTTAAAGGTGACGGGCAGGAGAGTGGTGACCTCCCCGCCGGACGACTTCCACCCTGGCCACCGCCTCCACCACCTGTTGGGTGGTGGTGGCTTCGTCAAGACCGCTGAGGCGAGCCTCAGCGGTCTTCACGGGGCGGGCCCCCCTGACGCCGTCCCCGCCGAAGAGTTCGGCGAGGCGTTGCGCCAGGGCGTCCGCCTTCTCGGTACCGGAAGGGCCCGGGATCTCTATGATGGAGGATCCCGATTGGCCCTTCCGGTACCTGACCCTCAATGCCGACCCCTTGAGGTCGACATTCGCCACCGCCTTCCGCATGACCTCCGCATAGGAGGTCTTGCCCCCCGGGGCGACCGTTAGCGACACGGCCGCCCTCTTGGGAGGCACGCGGAAGGCGGGGCTTCTCTTCCCAACGGGTTTTGGGGTGGGAGGGGAGGGGAGACAGGTGCCGAGGCACCCGTCTTCCCCTTTTTCTTCCCCCCTCCCCCTTCTCCCGTCTTCTGGCCCCCCTGGACGGAGGGTGCCGCCGCAGCACCGGTGGCGGGCCCCCGCTATCCCCCTCCGAGAGGGAGGTTGTGGGGCCACAGCCACCCGGCGCTGCGCCCTCTTGGACTTCCTCCCCAGGACCGATACCCACTCCCCCTGGGCCGACGGAACGTCCCTCCCTGAGGAGGGGCGAGCTGGCCTGGAGGGGGAGGGGCGCCGGTCCCGGGGCGGAAGAGCCGCGGGTCCCGCCCGCGCCTTTCCCCGTCCTGGGCGATGGAACGGCCCCCTGGGAGGGAGGACGAGCGGCCCGGGGGGACGGGGGAGGCGGGGCAGGGGCCCGCACCTTCTTTCCCCTCTTCCGCCTCCTAAGGGCGGAAGAGGAGAGGGCCCCACCCTCCGTATCGGTGGAAGGAGGGGGCCCTTTCCTCCTAGGAGGGAGGATTTCACCCGCCCGCTCCGCCATCTCTAAGAGAGGACGGAGACGGGCGAGTATCCTAGCCTCCACTGCCTCCGCCACCCGATCCGCCATCCCCTCTCCGTTCTCCGAGGAGGGCGGAGGGGGGACGTCCGGGGGCGGGGGACTTTCCGTGGAGAGGTCCGCGGGGACCTCTCCACGAGGCCCTGGAGGAAATCGGAGTCTGTATCCTCCTCCGGCCCTCCAGGGCCTCGTGGCCTCACCGCCACGCTGGGGGTCTGCCGAAGAGACCCCGACGTTGATGCCCCTCCTCTCCGAGATGTAAGTGGAGAGGAGGGGGCCGCCTCCGTTGGTCTGACGGGGCGGGGAGGGGTAACCCCCTTCCCACGCCCCGCTGCGATGAGGGTCGCGACCTGGGCCTCCAGGGCCTCGTTTCTCGCCCTCAGCTCCGCCACTGCCACCTCCAAGTCCCGTTCCCGGGACGAGGAGGCGGCCCGCTGCGCGTGCTCCGCGGCGACACACCTCACAATCTGCGCCGCCTCCCGCAACTTCCGGACGTAAGTCCCATGGAGGTTGCGGGAGGTGGAAGCGACCTTCTCTATCCGCGCGGCCTCCTCGATCGCCCGCGCGGATAAGTCCGCTGCAGGGGCGTGACGGAGCTCCGCGAGAAGCTCCGCCTCGTCCCGCAGCGGAATCGCCGACTTTGATGGGGCCCTAGCCTTAACGGCAGGGTCATCCAAGGCCCTGATGGCGTCGGCTTCGTCCGCCATCAGGACCGCTTCTGCCGCCCTCGCGAGCCCAACGTACTCCCCAGTTGTTGGGGGGCGGCCTCTTTTGCGCTTTACGGCGCCTCCGAGGTGCCAGCAACGCTGGAGGTCTCGCTGGCACCATCCTCGAGTTCGCTCATGGCGAGCGACTCTCTCTCCCACGTCCCTTTGCAGGGACCTCTCCCTTCTCTCGCCGGAGACGGCCGAGCTCACCCCAAGCTCGCTCGCCGCTCCTGCTCCTCCTCGTCCGTCATTTTATTTAATAAATTTGTCGGTTCCATAATTGTTCCCACGAGTATGGTCGGAAGGGGTGGTCCACCCGGGCAGAGCCGCCATACCCGGGTAAGCCTAATACACCCTGGGGTTCGGCAGGTGCCCCAGGGGAGTTTGGTCGCTAAAGACTGGCCAACCTCCCAGCCATGCATCCTCTCGGCGCGCACCATACCTTAGGATTGAGGGTAATTTTTTATAGAGGTTTTCTTCCTCACAGGCCGGCCGGTGAAGGCAGGCCCTCCGGGTCCCTTGACGGCAACGTTCCACCACTACGCCCTGTGATGGTCGTTGAAGCCGCCAAGAGACTTACGGAATTAGGAGATGGATGGCGTTCATCCATCCCCAGCTCAGGCACCCCGGGTTCGCCAGACCCGTACCGCCGACCTTGCGGCCGACAGCCCCTGGGGTTGTGCCCTTTTTGATGACCGGGGTGGCACCTCCCCGGAGACGGCACCTGACACCAGGCTTACGGTTCCGTCCAAACCGGCGTGCTGTCCGCGGCTGCTTATTCGTCGGGGTTACCCCCGCTTATTTCGCAGCTACCCTTCAAAGAACCATGACAATGAAGGGCGTTCCCCTATCCGCAACCCGGGGACGCGCTCGGTTGCCCACGCAAGGCCTCCGCCGAAGCGGACCGAGAACCCAGACCTTTTTTTTTTTTTTTTTTTTTTTTTTTTTTTTAACGTGGGGGAAATCTTCCAAAGACACCCGCCGCCGTTGGGGCGACGGCGGGTAGTGTCGGATTTTTACCGACTAAAACCCCCACGGTGACCACCATCTCGCCCGACTTCGGCGGCGGTCCGGGAACGACCAAGCTAGGTCACACTACCGGACCGCCGCCTCGGGGAGGTCCTCTTCCCCGACTGGGAAGAGTGGACCTCTTCCCAGTCGTGGGAAGAGGAATCCGTGCTCGCGGGGGAGCAGTCAAATGACTCCCCCACAGAGCGCCGACTAAGTCGGCGCTCCTGACTCCGCCGCATGGAAGGGTCACACTTCCATGCGGCCAACGTGGGCTATAACAAGGGGAGGGCGCGGCCCCAACCGCGGTCCTCCCCAAGCCCTCGGTGCCGCTCCCGACCGGCCAGGACCGAAGTCCCGGCACACGACGCCGGAGCGGCACCTACCTCCTCACTCGGGCGGAGCCCGGCACCAAATGAATGACTGGTGCCGGGTCCGCCCGCCTCTATACGGTGGCGGGCCTCTTGGAGGGGGTCGCCTAAAACGGAGCCCCCTCCTGGCCCGCCTTCTCTCCTGCCGAGCGGGATCGGAGACTCCCGATCCCGCTCGGCGGCCTCCTTCTGCGAAATAACGGTTTCGCAGAAGGAGGCCACCGCTCTCCAGGACCTCTCGCTCGCCCGCATTGCCGTAACAAGTGCTGGCGGCGAGAGGTCCGGGCCAATCACGGCCCGCACGTCTTCTCGTGCCCAGCCAAAGGCTGGGCACTCCTCTATCGTGTGGCTGGGGGTGTCGACCACCCCCACGCCACACGACAGGCACTCTGGTGTGGCCTCCGCTCCGATTTTATGCAGGTACTCTCCGAAACAACCATGTCCGGAGAGCACCTGCGTCGTCCGGTAGGTAAGCCTACCGTGCCGACGATCCACCCACTCCTCCAAATGTGGGAGGATCGCGCCGACAGCTCGCTGGCGGGCGGCTCGATAGTTTTCGAGCTCCGCCCGCCATTTTCTAAGTGCGAGCTGCCGGGCCTGACGCCTCAGGTCACCGACCGACAGTCCTGCCGGATCCCCCTCGCCCCGGCGGAGTGACCGGACCCGTCGAAAGACGCGGGCCTCGGCCTCCGCCTGCAGGTCGAAGGGGATTACCCCCGACAGGACTGCCGCCGCCTCATGGGAGATAGTGCGGTAACCACGTGCCACCCTGACGGCCATTCGCCGACATACGCGGCGCAGCATTTCTCGGCTGCGCCGCCCGGCCGCCAGGGACGGGGCCCAGACTGGGCACCCGTAGAGGCACATGGCCCGCACCACCCCCGTGTAGAGGCGGCGGACCCTCTCTTCAGGTCCCCCGATATTGGGCAGTAGCCGACCCAACAGGGCGGCTACCCCCTCTACTCGGGGGACGAGTCGGTCAAAGTGACCCTCGAAGCGCCAGCGGCTGTCAATGTCCAGGCCGAGGTACTTAATCCGTTCCTCGACCCGGACAAAGACCGGCCCTACTCGGACGACCGACTGGGGCGGTCTCCGGGTCAGAGGCAGCCCATGAAACCAGGCTGCCTCCGTTTTCTCCGGAGACACTTGCAGCCCCAGCCGACGGACGGAGGCCACTACCGAGGCCACCCCGGCCTCGGCAAGGCCCAGCAGCCTCTCCCATTCCTCCCCCACGGCTATCACGAGAGTGTCGTCTGCGTAGCAGACGACTGTGACGCCGTGAGGGAGCGCGGTGAGGAGAACCCGGTTGTACCCCAGGTTCCACAACAACGGTCCTAACACGGACCCCTGGGGTACACCGCGGTTCACCTCCCGCGTTACCACCCCGTACCGACCCGGGTATATTACCCGTCTGTCCCGGAGGTAGTCTGCCAGGACTCTCCTCAGGTACGGGGGCACCTGATGGTCGACCAGTGCCCCCGCAATCCTGTCCCAGGGCAGGGAGTTGAAGGCGTTGGCGATGTCAAGAGACACCGCCAACGCCATCCCACCCCGGGAGACAGACTCATCCACGAGGGCCTTGACGTGATCGACCGCATCTACGGTCGATCGGCCCTCGCGGAAGCCGAACTGGCACGGTGCCAAGTTCGGACCTACACGGGACATATGCCCCCAGAGGCGGGAAGCGACGATTCTCTCGAAGAGCTTTCCCGCCTCATCAAGGAGGCATATGGGTCGGTACGCCTTGGGAGAGGCTGCCGGCCTGCCACCCCCTTGGGAAGCAGGACCATCGTGGCCTGCTTCCACAAGAGGGGGACCCGCCCCGCCTGAAGGCAGCTGTCGAACAGCCACCTCAGGCGGGGCCCGAGGACGCGTAAGGCCAAGGCTAACGCCTTGCCTGGGACGCCGTCTGGACCGGGGGCGGTATTCCGCCCCCTTAACTTGGCGACGGCGTCCCGGAACTCCTCGTCGCTGACCGCGCATGGTGGCAGCGCGGTCAGCGCCGCCTCGAGCGGCTCCGGTGGTGGTCTGCCCCCCTCATCGAGGGGGAACAGTTTATTCACCACCGACCGGAGCACGGCGGGTTCCAGGCTCTCTGTGACGGAAGGACCCGCGGGGCGTAGGCGGCCCAGTACCAAACGGTACGGGCGACCCCACGGGTCAGCGTCCAGAGAGCCCAGGAGTTCCTCCCAGGCTGATGCCTTGGCCTCCCTGATGGCTCTCCGCAAGGCATTCGATGCGTCTCGATATGCCTCGCGGAGTGTGGCCTCCACCGCATCGTCGCGGACTGCTCGGCGGCGGGCCCTTGTCCACCGGCGTCGGGCCGCCACACTCTCTTGTCTGAGTGTGGCTATCTGGCCCGACCACCAGTAGACCGCCCGCCGCTGCACCCTCCTGACCCGGGGCATGGCGGCGTCACAAATTGCCGCCATTTGCCCCCGGAGCCAGGAGGCCTCCTCGTCCACGTCCGCGACTGGCTCCGGCCCGTACGAGGGCCAGGCCGCGGCATAGGAGGCCGCCATCAGCGCGTCCTCGTCCAGGTGCGTAAGCGCCCACCTCCTACGGGGGGGTGGGCCCCCAATTGGGGCCACCCCCCCTACATCAAACATGATGTAGAGGTGGTCGCTGAGGGTCGCGAGGTCATCTGCGACCCTCCACGCTCCAACACGTCGCGCGGCCGCCGGAGAAGCCCAGGACAAGTCCACTATGGACTCCCCCTGCGGCCGCACGCACGTGCTGGCAGATCCCCGGTTGAGGATCCGGAGATCCAGACCGGAGGACCAATCCACCAGCACATCCCCCCGTGGGTCGGCCCTAGGGGATCCCCAAGTTGGGGATTTGGCGTTAAAGTCCCCTAGGACCAACACTGGACGGGACAGGAGAGGGGTCAAAACCCTCCCCAGCCCATCCAGCAGCGACTCAAACTCCACGAGGGTCAGGCTGGGGGAGGCATACACTCCGGCCAGCGTGACGCACCTGGACTCCACCACCACGAACCCGGCACCCCTACCGATCACCCGGAGGGGTGCCGAGTTCGTCGCGATCGCGACGGAGCCGCACAGATCCGCCGCCCAGTCAGGGCGATCGGGAACTCTGTACGGCTCCGCCGCGACCGCCAGGCCAATCCCCCACTCGGCCAGGGCTTGGACAAACAAGTCCTGAGCCCCAGCCGAGTGGTTGAGATTGGCCTGCAGCACCCTAACTGGAGGAGGAGGGGGCATTATCGGTTACCCTTCCCCTCCTCCTCCAGGTTGGCGGCCGGTTCGGCCGCCCTCTCTGCGCTGACAGGGCGGGTATTGCCCGCCCTTGTCAGCACCACCCTCGGTTGCCTACCCCCGAGGATGTCCGCGAGCGACACCGACGACGCCCGCGGACGCAGACGTTCCTCGGGGTGGCCGAGGGTGGTCCCTTCTCGGGGGAGAGCTGGGCCCTCTCCCTCGGAGACTGCTCCCCCGCCCTTCTTCTTGGACTTGGGGCGGGGGAGGGTCGACGATCCTCCTCCCTCCACGGGCCCAGGAGGGGCCCGACCGGAGGAGGGGGGTGGACGTGGACTTTTGTGGTGGAGCAACCGGCTCCACCTCGTCCACGTCCATCACCAGCGTCGCCGCCGGCGGGGCGGGGGATGGTACGGGGGGGCGCTGCGGCTCGGCACTCCCGGCCGACGCCGTCGCACCCCCGGCAGGCCCCGCCTGCTTCTTCTTCCCCCCCTCCTCTTCCTTTTGGAGGGGGGAGGAGCACAACCCGGGGCGCCCAGCACATGGTTGGCTGGGCGACCCAGGTCGACGCAGACCGGGCACCTCGGGGGTGCCCGGCATGCGCGCGACACGTGACCGGTGCCACCCAACGGTAGCACCGGCCACCCCTATCTGCCCCCCAGGGCATCGGGACTGGAGGTGTCCCACCTCCAGGCACCGATGGCACCTGGGAGGGCGTGCCGCCAGGACCTCCACCCGGGGTGAGCACCACCCCAGGCGGAGGCGGCCCGCCGCGGCCAGTTTACGCACGGCCGCGAGCGGGCACCTAACCCAAATGGTGCCAAGTCCATTGGGGGAGGTCCGGATTGGGCCAGTAGTGACCTGGCCCGCCGGACACTCCCCCACCTTGGCCACCGCCTCCACCACCTGTTGGGTGGTGGTGGATTCATCAAGACCGCTGAGGCGAGCCTCAGCGGTCTTCATGGGGCGGGCCACCCTGACGCCGTCCCCGCCGAAGAGTTCGGCGAGGCGTTGCGCCAGGGCGTCCGCCTTCTCGGTACCGGAAGGGCCCGGGATCTCTATGATGGAGGATCCCGATTGGCCCTTCCGGTACCTGACCTCCTGAATGCCGACCTCTTGAGGTCGACATTGGCCACCGCCTTCCGCATGACCTCCGCATAGGAGGTCTTGCTCCCCGGGGCGACCGTTAGCGATACGGCCGCCCTCTTGGGAGGACGCGGAAGGCGGGGCTTCTCCTTCGCCTTCTTGGTTTTGGGGGGGGGGGGGGAGGGGAGACAGGTGCCGAGGCACCCGTCTTCCCCGTCCCCCTCGTCCCCCCCTTTCCCGTCTTCTGGCCCCCCTGGGGGCCAGAGGGTGCCGCCGCAGCACCGGTGGCGGGCCCCGCCCCCCTCCGAGAGGGAGGTTGTGGGGCCACAGCCACCCGGCGCTGCGCCCTCTTGGCCTTCCTCCCCAGGACCGATACCCACTCCCCCTGGGCCGACGGAACGTCCCTCCCTGAGGAGGGGCGAGCTGGCCTGGTAGGGGGAGGGGCGCCGGCTCCTGGGGCGGAAGAGCCGCGGGTCCCGCCCGCGCCTTTCCCCGTCCTGGTCGAAGGAACGTCCCCCTGGGAGGGAGGACGAGCTGACCGGGTGGACGGGGGAGGCGGGGCAGGGGCCCGCACCTTCTTTCCCCTCTTCCGCCTCCTAAGGGCGGAAGAGGAGAGGGCCCCACCCTCCGTATCGGTGGAAGGGGGGGCCCTTTCCTCCTGGGAGGGAGGATTTCACCCGCCCGCTCCGCCATCTCTAAGAGAGGACGGAGACGGGCGAGTATCCTCGCCTCCACTGCCTCCGCCACCCGATCCGCCATCCCCTCTCCGTTCTCCGAGGAGGGCGGAGGGGGGACGTCCGGGGGCGGGGGACTTTACGTGGAGAGGTCCGCGGGGACCTCTCCACGAGGCCCTGGAAGAAATCGGAGTCGGTATCCTCCTCCGGTCCTCCAGGGCCTCGTGGCCTCACCGCCACGCAGGGGGTCTTTTTGACAGACCCCGACGTTGATGCCCCTCCTCTCCGAGATGTAAGTGGAGAGGAGGGGTCGCCTCCTTTAATGTGTTGGGGCGGGGAGGGGTAACCCCCTTCCCACGCCCCGCTGCGATGAGGGTCGCGACCTGGGCCTCCAGGGCCTCGTTTCGCGCCCTCAGCTCCGCCACTGCCACCTCCAAGTCCCGTTCCCGGGACGAGGAGGCGGCCCGCTGCGCGTGCTCCGTGGCGCCGCATCTTCCAAGCTGCGCCGCCTCCCGCACCTTCCGGCCGTACGGCCCATGGCGGTGGCGGGAGGTGGAAGCGACCTTTTCTATCCGCGCGGCCTCCTCGATCGCCCGCGCGGATAAGTCCGCTGCAGGGGCGTGACGGAGCTCCGCGAGAAGCTCCGCCTCGTCCCGCAGCGGAATCGCCGACTTTGATGGGGCCCTCGCCTTAACGGCAGGGTCATCCAAGGCCCTGATGGCGTCGGCTTCGTCCGCCATCAGGACCGCTTCTGCGTGGGCTCGTTTTGGCCTCGCGAGCCCAGCGTACTCCCCGGTTGTTGGGGGGCGGCCTCTCTTGCGTTTTACGGCGCCTCCGGAGGTGCCAGCAACGCTGGAGGTGTCGCTGGCACCCATCCTCGAGTTCGCTCATAACGAGCGAACTCTCTTCTCCTTCGTCCCTTGCAGGGACCTCTCCCTTCTAATCGCCGAGACGGCCGAGCTCACCCCAAGCTCGCTCGCCGCTCCTGCGCCTCCTCGTCCGTCATTTTATTTAATAAATTTGCGGTTCCATAATTGTTCCCACGAGTATGGTCGGAAGGGGTGGTCCACCCGGGCAGAGCCGCCATACCCGGGTAAGCCTAATACACCCTGGGGTTCGGCAGGTGCCCCAGGGGAGTTTGGTCGCTAAAGACTGGCCAACCTCCCAGCCATGCATCCTCTCGGCGCGCACCATACCTTAGGATTGAGGGTAATTTTTTATAGAGGTTTTCTCCCTCGCAGGCCGGCCGGTGAAGGCAGGCCCTCCGGGTCCCTTGACGGCAACGTTCCACCACTACGCCCTGTGATGGTCGTTGAAGCCGCCAAGAGACTTACGGAATTAGGAGATGGATGGCGTTCATCCATCCCCAGCTCAGGCACCCCGGGTTCGCCAGACCCGTACCGCCGACCTTGCGGCCGACAGCCCCTGGGGTTGTGCCCTTTTTGATGACCGGGGTGGCACCTCCCCGGAGACGGCACCTGACACCAGGCTTACGGTTCCGTCCAAACCGGCGTGCTGTCCGCGGCTGCTTATTCGTCGGGGTTACCCCCGCTTATTTCGCAGCTACCCTTCAAAGAACCATGACAATGAAGGGCGTTCCCCTATCCGCAACCCGGGGACGCGCTCGGTTGCCCACGCAAGGCCTCCGCCGAAGCGGACCGAAAACCATTTTTTTTTTTTTTTTTTTTTTTTTAACGTGGGGGAAATCTTCAAAAGACACCCGCCGCCGTTGGGGCGGCGGCGGGTAGTGCCGGATTTTTACCGGCTAAAACCCCCACGGTGACCACCATCTCGCCCGACTTCGGCGGCGGTCCGGGAACGACCAAACTAGGTCACACTACCGGACCGCCGCCTCGGGGAGGTCCTCTTCCCCGACTGGGAAGAGTGGACCTCCTCCCAGTAGTGGGAAGAGGAATCCGTGCTCGCGGGGGAGCAGTCAAACGACTGCTCCCCCACAGAGCGCCGACCTTGTCGGCGCTCCTGACTCCGCCGCATGGAAGGGTCACACTTCCATGCGGCAAACGTGGGCTATAACAAGGGGAGGGCGCGGCCCCAACCGCGGTCCTCCCCAAGCCCTCGGTGCCGCTCCCGACCGGCCAGGACCGAAGTCCCGGCACACGACGCCGGGGCGGCACCTACCTCCTCAATCGGGCGGAGCCCGGCCCCGAAAAACTGGTGCCGGGTCCGCCCGCTTACTATCACGGTGGCGGGCCTCTTGGAGGGGGCCGCCTAAAACGGAGCCCCTCCTGGCCCGCCTTCTCTCCTGCCGAGCGGGATCGGAAGACTCCCGATCCCGCTCGGCGGCCTCCTTCTGCGAAATAACGGTTTCGCAGAAGGAGGCCACCGTTTCTCCAGGACCTCTCGCTCGCCAGCATTGCCGTAACAAGTGCTGGCGGCGAGAGGTCCGGGCCAATAACGGCCCGCAAGCCCTCTCTTGCCCAGCCAAAGGCTGGGCACTCCTCTATCGTGTGGCTGGGGGTGTCGACCACCCCCACGCCACACGACAGGCACTCTGGTGTGGCCTCCGCTCCGATTTTGTGCAGGTACTCTCCGAAACCACCATGTCCGGAGAGCACCTGCGTCGTCCGGTAGGTAAGCCTACCGTGCCGACGATCCACCCACTCCTCCAAATGTGGGAGGATCGCGCCGACAGCTCGCTGGCGGGCGGCTCGATAATTTTCGAGCTCCGCCCGCCATTTTCTAAGTGCGAGCTGCCGGGCCTGACGCCTCAGGTCACCGACCGACAGTCCTGCCGGATCCCCCTCGCCCCGGCGGAGTGACCGGACCCGTCGAAAGACGCGGGCCTCGGCCTCCGCCTGCAGGTCGAAGGGGATTACCCCCGACAGGACTGCCGCCGCCTCATGGGAGATAGTGCGGTAACCACGTGCCACCCTGACGGCCATACGCCGGTATACGCGGCGCAGCATTTGTCGGCTGCGCCGCCCGGCCGCCAGGGACGGGGCCCAGACTGGGCACCCGTAGAGGCACATGGCCCGCACCACCCCCGTGTAGAGGCGGCGGACCCTCTCTTCTGGTCCCCCGATATTGGGCAGTAGCCGACCCAACAGGGCGGCTACCCCCTCTACTCGGGGGACGAGTCGGTCAAAGTGACCCTCGAAGCGCCAGCGGCTGTCAATGTCCAGGCCGAGGTACTTAATTCGTTCCTCGACCCGGACAAAGACCGGCCCTACTCGGACGACCGACTGGGGCGGTCTCCGGGTCAGAGGCAGCCCATGAAACCAGGCTGCCTCCGTTTTCTCCGGAGACACTTGCAGCCCCAGCCGACGGACGGAGGCCACTACCGAGGCCACCCCCGCCTCGGCAAGGCCCAGCAGCCTCTCCCATTCCTCCCCCACGGCTATCACATGGGGGGCGTCTGCATAGCAGACGACTGTGACGCCGTGAGGGAGCGCGGTGAGGAGAACCCGGTTGTACCCCAGGTTCCACAACAACGGTCCTAACACGGACCCCTGGGGTACACCGCGGTTCACCTCCCGCGTTACCACCCCGTACCGACCCGGGTATATTACCCGTCTGTCCCGGAGGTAGTCTGCCAGGACTCTCCTCAGGTACGGGGGCACCTGATGGTCGACCAGTGCCCCCGCAATCCTGTCCCAGGGCAGGGAGTTGAAGGCGTTGGCGATGTCAAGAGACACCGCCAACGCCATCCCACCCCGGGAGACAGACTCATCCACGAGGGCCTTGACGTGATCGACCGCATCTACGGTCGATCGGCCCTCGCGGAAGCCGAACTGGCACGGTGCCAAGTTCGGACCTACACGGGACATATGCCCCCAGAGACGGGAAGCTACGACTCGCTCGAAGAGCTTTCCCGCCTCATCAAGGAGGCATATGGGTCGGTACGCCTTGGGAGAGGCTGCCGGCCTGCCACCCCCTTGGGAAGCAGGACCATCGTGGCCTGCTTCCACAAGAGGGGGACCCGCCCCGCCTGAAGGCAGCTGTCGAACAGCCACCTCAGGCGGGGCCCGAGGACGCGTAAGGCCAAGGCTAACGCCTTGCCTGGGACGCCGTCTGGGCCGGGGGCGGTATTCCGCCCCCTTAGCTTGGCGACGGCGTCCCGGAACTCCTCGTCGCTGACCGCGCATGGTGGCAGCGCGGCCAGCGCCGCCTCGAGCGGCTCCGGTGGTGGTCTGCCCCCCTCATCGAGGGGGAACAGTTTATTCACCACCGACCGGAGCACGGCGGGTTCCAGGCTCTCCGTGACGGAAGGACCCGCGGGGCGTAGGCGGCCCAGTACCAAACGGTACGGGCGACCCCACGGGTCAGCGTCCAGAGAGCCCAGGAGTTCCTCCCAGGCAGATGCCTTGGCCTCCCTGATGGCTCTCCGCAAGGCATTCGATGCGTCTCGATATGCCTCGCGGAGTGTGGCCTCCACCGCATCGTCGCGGACTACTCGGCGGCGGGCCCTTGTCCACCGGCGTCGGGCCGCCACACTCTCTTGTCTGAGTGTGGCTATCTGGCCCGACCACCAGTAGACCGCCCGCCGCTGCACCCTCCTGACCCGGGGCATGGCGGCATCACAAATTGCCGCCATTTGCCCCCGGAGCCAGGAGGCCTCCTCGTCTACGTCCGCGACTGGCTCTGGCCCGTACGAGGGCCAGGCCGCGGCATAGGAGGCCGCCATCAGCGCGTCCTCGTCCAGGTGCGTAAGCGCCCCCCTCCTACGGGGGGGTGGGCCCCCAATTGGGGCCACCCCGCCTACATCAAACATGATGTAGAGGTGGTCGCTGAGGGTCGCGAGGTCATCTGCGACCCTCCACGCTCCAACACGTCGTGCGGCCGACGGAGAAGCCCAGGACAAGTCCACTATGGACTCCCCCTGTGGCCGCACGCACGTGCTGGCAGATCCCCGGTTGAGGATCCGGAGATCCAGACCGGAGGACCAATCCACCAGCACATCCCCCCGTGGGTCGGCCCTAGGGGATCCCCAAGTTGGGGATTTGGCGTTAAAGTCCCCTAGGACCAACACTGGACGGGACAGGAGAGGGTTCAGAACCCTCCCCAGCCCATCCAGCAGCGACTCAAACTCCACGAGGGTCAGGCTGGGGGAGGCATACACCCCGGCCAGCGTGACGCACCTGGACTCCACCACCACGAACCCGGCACCCCTACCGATTACCCGGAGGGGTGCCGAGTTCGTCGCGATCGCGACGGAGCCGCACAGATCCGCCGCCCAGTCAGGGCGATCGGGAACTCCGTACGGCTCCGCCGCGACCGCCAGGCCAATCCCCCACTCGGCCAGGGTTTGGACAAACAAGTCCTGAGCCCCAGCCGAGTGGTTGAGATTGGCCTGCAGCACCCTAACTGGAGGAGGAGGGGGCATTATCGGTTAGCCTTCCCCTCCTCCTCCAGGTTGGCGGCCGGTTCGGCCTCCATCTCTGTGCTGACAGGGCGGGTATTGCCCGCCCTTGTCAGCACCACCCTCGCCTACCCCGAGGATGTCCGCCTACCCCCGAGGATGTCCGCGAGCGACACCGACGACGCCCGCGGACGCAGACGTTCCTCGGGGTGGCCGAGGGTGGTCCCTTCTCGGGGGAGGGCTGGGCCCTCTCCCTCGGAGACTGCTCCCCCGCCCTTCTTCTTGGACTTGGGGCGGGGGAGGGTCGATGATTCCCCTCTTTCCGCGGGCCTAGATGGGCCCGCTACCGGAGGAGGGGGGGGGGACGTGGACTTTTGTGGTGGAGCAACCGGCTCCACCTCGTCCACGTCCATCACCACCGTTGCCGCCGGAGAGGCGGGGGATGGTACGGGGGGCGCTGCGGCTCGGCACTCCCGGCCGACGCCGTCGCACCCCCGGCAGGCCCCGCCTGCCTCTTCTTCCCCCCTCCTCTTCCTTTTGGAGGGGGGAGGAGCACAACCCGGGGCGCCCAGCACATGGTTGGCTGGGCGACCCAGGTCGACGCAGACCGGGCACCTCGGGGGCGCCCGGCATGCTCGCGACACGTGACCGGTGCCACCACAACGGTAGCACCGGCCACTCCTATCTGCCCCCCCAGGGCATCGGGACTGGAGGTGTCCCACCTCCAGGCACCGATGGCACCTGGGAGGGCGTGCCGCCAGGACCTCCACCCGGGGTGAGCACCACCCCAGGCGGAGGCGGCCCGCCGCGGCCAGTTTGCGCACGGCCGCGAGCGGGCACCTGACCCAAATGGTGCCAAGTCCATTGGGGGAGGTCCGGATTGGGCCAGTAGTGACCTGGCCCGCCGGACACTCCCCCACCTTGACCACCGCCTCCACCACCTGTTGGGTGGTGGTGGATTCATCAAGACCGCTGAGGCGAGCCTCAGCGGTCTTCACGGGGCGGGCCACCCTGACGCCGTCCCCGCCGAAGAGTTCGGCGAGGCGTTGCGCCAGGGCGTCCGCCTTCTCGGTACCGGAAGGGCCCGGGAGCGCAATGATGGAGGTTCCCGATTGGCCCTTCCGGTACCGGACCTCCTGGATGCCGACCTCCTTGAGGTCGACATTGGCCACCGCCTTCCGCATGACCTCCGCATAGGAGGTCTTGCTCCCCGGGGCGACCGTTAGCGACACGGCCGCCCTCTTGGGAGCACGCGGAAGGCGGGGCTTCTCCTTCTTTGTGGTGGTGGGGGGAGGGGGAGGGGAGACAGGTGCCGAGGCACCCGTCTTCCCCGTTTTCTTCTTCCCCCCACCCGCCTTTCCCGTCTTCTGGCCCCCCTGGGGGCCAGAGGGTGCCGCCGCAGCACCGGTGGCGTGCCCCGCCCCCCTCCGAGAGGGAGGTTGTGGGGCCACAGCCACCCGGCGCTGCGCCCTCTTGGCCTTCCTCCCCAGGACCGACACCCACTCCCCCTGGGCCGACGGAACGTCCCTCCCTGAGGAGGGGCGAGCTGGCCTGGTAGGGGGAGGGGCGCCGGCTCCTGGGGCGGAAGAGCCGCGGGTCCCGCCCGCGCCTTTCCCCGTCCTGGCCGAAGGAACGCCCTCCTCAAGGGGAGGACGAGCTGGCCGGGTGGACGGGGGAGGCGGGGCAGGGGCCCGCACCTTCTTACCCCTCTTCCGCCTCCTAAGGGCGGAAGAGGAGAGGACCCCACCCTCCGTATCAGTGGAAGGGGGGGCCCTTTCCTCCTGGGAGGGAGGATTTCACCCGCCCGCTCCGCCATCTCCAGGAGAGGACGAAGACGGGCGAGTATCCTCGCCTCCACTGCCTCCGCCACCCGATCCGCCATCCCCTCTCCGTTCTCCGAGGAGGGCGGAGGGGGGACGTCCGGGGGCGGGGGACTTTCCGTGGAGAGGTCCGCGGGGACCTCTCCACGAGGCCCTGGAAGAAATCGGAGTCGGTATCCTCCTCCGGTCCTCCAGGGCCTCGTGGCCTCACCGCCACGCTAGGGGTCTTTTGGAAGGACCCCGACGTTGATGCCCCTCCTCTCCGAGTTGGAGAGGAGGGGGTCGCCTCCTTTGTTCGGACCGGGTGGGGAGGGGTAACCCCCTTCCCACGCCCCGCTGCGATGAGGGTCGCGACCTGGGCCTCCAGGGCCTCGTTTCGCGCCCTCAGCTCCGCCACTGCCACCTCCAAGTCCCGTTCCCGGGACGAGGAGGCGGCCCGCTGCGCGTGCTCCGTGGCGACGCACCTCATGAGCTGCGCCGCCTCCCGCAACTTCCGGACGTAAGTCCCATGGAGGTTGCGGGAGGTGGAGGCGACCTTCTCTATCCGCGCGGCCTCCTCGATCGCCCGCGCGGATAAGTCCGCTGCGGGGGCGTGACGGAGCTCCGCGAGAAGCTCCGCCTCGTCCCGCAGCGGAATCGCCGACTTCGATGGCGGCCTAGCCTTAACGGCCGGGTCATCCAAGGCCCTGATGGCGTCGGCTTCGTCCGCCATCAGGACCGCTTCTGCGTGGGCTCGTTTGGCTTTCGCGAGCCCAGCGTACTCCCCGGTTGTTGGGGGCGGCCTCTCTTGCGCTTAATGGCGCCTCCGGAGGTGCCAGCAACGCTGGAGGTGTCGCTGGCACCCTCCTCGAGTTCGCTCATGGCGAGCGAACTCTCTCTCCTAGGTCCCTCTGCAGGGACCTCTCCCTTCTAATCGCGGAGACGGCCGAGCTCACCCCAAGCTCGCTCGCCGCTCCTGCGCCTCCTCGTCCGTCATTTTATTTATAAATTTTGCGGTTCCATAATTGTTCCCACGAGTGTGGTCGGAAGGGGTGGTCCACCCGGGCAGAGCCGCCATACCCGGGTAAGCCTAATACACCCTGGGGTTCGGCAGGTGCCCCAGGGGAGTTTGGTCGCTAAAGACTGGCCAACCTCCCAGCCATGCATCCTCTCGGCGCGCACCATACCTTAGGATTGAGGGTAATTTTTTATAGAGGTTTTCTTCCTCGCAGGCCGGCCGGTGAAGGCAGGCCCTCCGGGTCCCTTGACGGCAACGTTCCACCACTACGCCCTGTGATGGTCGTTGAAGCCGCCAAGAGACTTACGGAATTAGGAGATGGATGGCGTTCATCCATCCCCAGCTCAGGCACCCCGGGTTCGCCAGACCCGTACCGCCGACCTTGCGGCCGACAGCCCCTGGGGTTGTGCCCTTTTTGATGACCGGGGTGGCACCTCCCCGGAGACGGCACCTGACACCAGGCTTACGGTTCCGTCCAAACCGGCGTGCTGTCCGCGGCTGCTTATTCGTCGGGGTTACCCCCGCTTATTTCGCAGCTACCCTTCAAAGAACCATGACAATGAAGGGCGTTCCCCTATCCGCAACCCGGGGACGCGCTCGGTTGCCCACGCAAGGCCTCCGCCGAAGCGGACCGAGAGACCCAGACCTAACCCATTTATCCGCCCGCTTTTTTTTTTTTTTTTTTTTTTTTTTTTTAACGTGGGGGAAATATTAAAAAGACACCCGCCCCCGTTGGGGCGGCGGCGGGTAGTGCCGGATTTTTACCGGCTAAAACCCCCACGGTGACCACCATCTCGCCCGACTTCGGCGGCGGTCCGGGAACGACCAAACTAGGTCACACTACCGGACCGCCGCCTCGGGAGGTCCTCTTCCCCGACTGGGAAGAGTGGACCTCCTCCCAGTAGTGGGAAGAGGAATCCGTGCTCGCGGGGGAGCAGTCAGAAATGACTGCTCCCCACAGAGCGCCGACTAAGTCGGCGCTCCTGACTCCGCCGCATGGAAGGGTAAAACTTCCATGCGGCCAACGTGGGCTATAACAAGGGGAGGGCGCGGCCCCAACCGCGGTCCTCCCCAAGCCCTCGGTGCCGCTCCCGACCGGCCAGGACCGAAGTCCCGGCACACGACGCCGGAGCGGCACCTACCTCCTCACTCGGGCGGAGCCCGGCACCAAATGAATGACTGGTGCCGGGTCCGCCCGCCTATCACGGTGGCGGGCCTCTTGGAGGGGGTCGCCTAAAACGGAGCCCCCTCCTGGCCCGCCTTCTCTCCTGCCGAGCGGGATCGGAGACTCCCGATCCCGCTCGGCGGCCTCCTTCTGCGAAATAACGGTTTCGCAGAAGGAGGCCACCGCTCTCCAGGACCTCTCGCTCGCCAGCATTGCCGTAACAAGTGCTGGCGGCGAGAGGTCCGGCCCAATGACGGCCCGTACGTCTGCTCGTGCCCCGCCAAAGGCGGGGCCCTCCTCTATCGTGTGGCTGGGGGTGTCGACCACCCCCACGCCCCACGACAGGCACTCTGGTGTGGCCTCCGCTCCGATTTTATGCAGGTACTCTCCGAAACAACCATGTCCGGAGAGCACCTGCGTCGTCCGGTAGGTAAGCCTACCGTGCCGACGATCCACCCACTCCTCCAAATGTGGGAGGATCGCGCCGACAGCTCGCTGGCGGGCGGCTCGATAATTTTCGAGCTCCGCCCGCCATTTTCTAAGTGCGAGCTGCCGGGCCTGACGCCTCAGGTCACCGACCGACAGTCCTGCCGGATCCCCTTCGCCCCGGCGGAGTGACCGGACCCGTCGAAAGACGCGGGCCTCGGCCTCCGCCTGCAGGTCGAAGGGGATTACCCCCGACAGGACTGCCGCCGCCTCATGGGAGATAGTGCGGTAACCACGTGCCACCCTGACGGCCATACGCCGGTATACGCGGCGCAGCATTTTCGGCTGCGCCGCCCGGCCGCCAGGGACGGGGCCCAGACTGGGCACCCGTAGAGGCACATGGCCCGCACCACCCCCGTGTAGAGGCGGCGGACCCTCTCTTCTGGTCCCCCGATATTGGGCAGTAGCCGACCCAACAGGGCGGCTACCCCCTCTACTCGGGGGACGAGTCGGTCAAAGTGACCCTCGAAGCGCCAGCGGCTGTCAATGTCCAGGCCGAGGTACTTAATACGTTCCTCGACCCGGACAAAGACCGGCCCTACTCGGACGACCGACTGGGGCGGTCTCCGGGTCAGAGGCAGCCCATGGAACCAGGCTGCCTCCGTTTTCTCCGGAGACACTTGCAGCCCCAGCCGACGGCCGGAGGCCACTACTGTGGCCACCCCGGCCTCGGCAAGGCCCAGCAGCCTCTCCCACTCCTCCCCCACGGCTATCACAAGAGTGTCGTCTGCATAGCAGACGACTGTGACGCCGTGAGGGAGCGCGGTGAGGAGAACCCGGTTGTACCCCAGGTTCCACAACAACGGTCCTAACACGGACCCCTGGGGTACACCGCGGTTCACCTCCCGCGTTACCACCCCGTACCGACCCGGGTATATCACCCGTCTGTCCCGGAGGTAGTCTGCCAGGACTCTCCTCAGGTACGGGGGCACCTGATGGTCGACTAGTGCCCCCGCAATCCTGTCCCAGGGCAGGGAGTTGAAGGCGTTGGCGATGTCAAGAGACACCGCCAACGCCATCCCACCCCGGGAGACAGACTCATCCACGAGGGCCTTGACATGATCGACCGCGTCTATGGTCGATCGGCCCTCGCGGAAGCCGAACTGGCACGGTGCCAAGTTCGGACCTACACGGGACATATGCCCCCAGAGGCGGGAAGCTATGATTCTCTCAAAGAGCTTTCCCGCCTCATCAAGGAGGCATATGGGTCGGTACGCCTTGGGAGAGGCTGCCGGCTTGCCACCCCCTTGGGAAGCAGGACCATCGTGGCCTGCTTCCACAAGAGGGGGACCCGCCCCGCCTGAAGGCAGCTGTCGAACAGCCACCTCAGGCGGGGCCCGAGGACGCGTAAGGCCAAGGCTAACGCCTTGCCTGGGACGCCGTCTGGACCGGGGGCGGTGTTCCGCCCTCTTAACTTGGCGACGGCGTCCCGGAACTCCTCGTCGCTGACCGCGCATGGTGGCAGCGCGGTCAGCGCCGCCTCGAGCGGCTCCGGTGGTGGTCTGCCCCCCTCATCGAGGGGGAACAGTTTATTTACCACCGACCGGAGCACGGCGGGTTCTAGGCTCTCTGTGACGGAAGGACCCGCGGGGCGTAGGCGGCCCAGTACCAACCGGTACGGGCGTCCCCACGGGTCTGCGTCCAGAGAGCCCAGGAGTTCCTCCCAGGCCGATGCCTTGGCCTCCCTGATGGCTCTCCGCAAGGCATTCGATGCGTCTCGATATGCCTCGCGGAGTGTGGCCTCCACCGCATGGTCGCGGACTGCTCGGCGGCGGGCCCTTGTCCACCGGCGTCGGGCCGCCACACTCTCTTCTCTGAGTGTGGCTATCTGGCCCGACCACCAGTAGACCGCCCGCCGCTGCACCCTCCTGACCCGGGGCATGGCGGCGTCACAAATTGCCGCCATTTGCCCCCGGAGCCAGGAGGCCTCCTCGTCTATGTCCGCGACTGGCGCTGGCCCGTACGAGGGCCAGGCCGCGGCATAGGAGGCCGCCATCAGCGCGTCCTCGTCCAGGTGCGTAAGCGCCCACCTCCTACGGGGGGTGGGCCCCCAATTGGGGCCACCCCCCCTACATCAAACATGATGTAGAGGTGGTCGCTGAGGGTCGCGAGGTCATCTGCGACCCTCCACGCTCCAACACGTCGTGCGGCCGCCGGAGAAGCCCAGGACAAGTCCACAATGGACTCCCCCTGCGGCCGCACGCACGTGCTGGCAGATCCCCGGTTGAGGATCCGGAGATCCAGACCGGAGGACCAGTCTACCAGCACATCCCCCCGTGGGTCGGCCCTAGGGGATCCCCAAGTTGGGGATTTGGCATTAAAGTCCCCTAGGACCAACACTGGACGGGACAGGAGAGGGTTCAGTACCCTCCCCAGCCCATCCAGCAGCGACTCGAACTCCACGAGGGTCAGGCTGGGCGAGGCATACACCCCGGCCAGCGTGACGCACCTGGACTCCACCACCACGAACCCGGCACCCCTTCCGATCACCCGGAGGGGTGCCGAGTTCGCCGCGATCGCGACGGAGCCGCACAGATCCGCCGCCCAGTCAGGGCGATCGGGAACTCTGTACGGCTCCGCCGCGACCGCCAGGCCAATCCCCCACTCGGCCAGGGTTTGGACAAACAAGTCCTGTGCCCCAGCCGAGTGGTTGAGATTGGCCTGCAGCACCCTAACTGGAGGAGGAGGGGGCATTATCGGTTAGCCTTCCCCTCCTCCTCCAGGTTGGCGGCCGGTTCGGCCTCCATCTCGGAGCTGACAGGGCGGGTATTGCCCGCCCTTGTCAGCACCACCCTCGGTTGCCTACCCCCGAGGATGTCCGCGAGCGACACCGACGACGCCCGCGGACGCAGACGTTCCTCGGGGTGGCCGAGGGTGGTCCCTTCTCGGGGAGAGCTGGGCCCTCTCCCTCGGAGACTGCTCCCCCGCCCTTCTTCTTGGACTTGGGGCGGGGGAGGGTCGACGATCCTCCTCCTTCCACGGGCCCAGAGGGGCCCGCGACCGGAGGAGGGGCGGTGGGCGTGGGCGTTTTTTGTGGGGCAACCCGCGCCACCACGTCCACGTCCAACACCACCCGCGCCGCCGGAGAGGCGGGGGATGGTACGGGGGGGCGCAGCGGGGCGGCACTCCCGGCCGACGCCGCCGCACCCCCGGCAGGCCCGGCCTGCCTCTTCTTCCCCCCCCTCCTCTTCCTTTTGGAGGGGGGAGGAGCACAACCCGGGGCGCCCAGCACGTGATTGGCTGGGCGACCCAGGTCGACACAGACCGGGCACCTCGGGGGTGCCCGGCATGCGCGCGACACGTGGCCGGTGCCACCACAGCGGTAGCACCGGCCACCCCTATCTGACCCCCCAGGGCATCGGGACTGGAGGTGTCCCACCTCCAGGCACCGATGGCACCTGGGAGGGCGTGCCGCCAGGACCTCCACCCGGGGTGAGCACCACCCCAGGCGGAGGCGGCCCGCCGCGGCCAGTTTGCGCACGGCCGCGAGCGGGCACCTGACCCAAATGGTGCCAAGTCCATTGGGGGAGGTCCGGATTGGGCCAGTATTGACCTGGCCCGCCGGACACTCCCCCACCTTGGCCACCGCCTCCACCACCTGTTGGGTGGTGGTGGCTTCGTCAAGACCGCTGAGGCGAGCCTCAGCGGTCTTCATGGGGCGGGCCACCCTGACGCCGTCCCCGCCGAAGAGTTCGGCGAGGCGTTGCGCCAGGGCGTCCGCCTTCTCGGTACCGGAAGGGCCCGGGATCTCTATGATGGAGGATCCCGATTGGCCCTTCCGGTACCTGACCTCCTGAATGCCGACCTCCTTGAGGTCGACATTGGCCACCGCCTTCCGCATGACCTCCGCATAGGAGGTCTTGCTCCCCGGGGCGACCGTTAGCGATACGGCCGCCCTCTTGGGAGGACGCGGAAGGCGGGGCTTCTCCTTCTTGGTGGGGTTGGGAGGGAGAGGGGAGACAGGTGCCGAGGCACCCGCCTTCCCCTTCCCCTTCTTCCCCCCCTTTCCCGTCTTCTGGCCCCCCTGGGGGCCAGAGGGTGCCGCCGCAGCACCGGTGGCGGGCCCCGCCCCCTCCGAGAGGGAGGTTGTGGGGCCACAGCCACCCGGCGCTGCGCCCTCTTGGCCTTCCTCCCCAGGACCGATACCCACTCCCCCTGGGCCGACGGAACGTCCCTCCCTGAGGAGGGGCGAGCTGGCCTGGTAGGGGGAGGGGCACCGGTTCCCGGGGCGGAAGAGCCGCGGGTCCCGCCCGCGCCTTTCCCCGTCCTGGTCGAAGGAACGTCCCCCTGGGAGGGAGGACGAGCTGACCGGGTGGACGGGGGAGGCGGGGCAGGGGCCCGCACCTTCTTTCCCCTCTTCCGCCTCCTAAGGGCGGAAGAGGAGAGGGCCCCACCCTCCGTATCGGTGGAAGGAGGGGGCCCTTTCCTCCTAGGAGGGAGGATTTCACCCGCCCGCTCCGCCATCTCTAAGAGAGGACGGAGACGGGCGAGTATCCTCGCCTCCACTGCCTCCGCCACCCGATCCGCCATCCCCTCTCCGTTCTCCGAGGAGGGCGGAGGGGGGGACGTCCGGGGGCGGGGGACTTTACGTGGAGAGGTCCGCGGGGACCTCTCCACGAGGCCCTGGAGGAAATCGGAGTCTGTATCCTCCTCCGGTCCTCCCGGGCCGCGTGGCCGCACCGCCACGCTGGGGGGCTGCCGATGAGACCCCGACGTTGATGCCCCTCCTCTCCGAGATGTAAGGGGTGAGGAGGGGGCCGCCTCCGTTGGGCTGACCGGGGGGGGAGGGGTAACCCCCTTCCCACGCCCCGCTGCGATGAGGGTCGCGACCTGGGCCTCCAGGGCCTCATTCTTCGCCCTCAGCTCCGCCACTGCCACCTCCAAGTCCCGTTCCCGGGACGAGGAGGCGGCCCGCTGCGCGTGCTCCGTGGCGACGCACCTTATAAGCTGCGCCGCCTCCCGCAACTTCCGGACGTAAGTCCCATGGAGGTTGCGGGATGTGGAGGCGACCTTCTCTATCCGCGCGGCCTCCTCGATCGCCCGCGCGGATAAGTCCGCTGCGGGGGCGTGACGGAGCTCCGCGAGAAGCTCCGCCTCGTCCCGCAGCGGAATCGCCGACTTGGATGGGGCCTAGCCTTAACGGCCGGGTCATCCAAGGCCCTGATGGCGTCGGCTTCGTCCGCCATCAGGACCGCTTCTGCGTGGGCTCGTTTTGCCCTCGCGAGCCCAACGTACTCCCCGGTTGTTGGGGGGCGGCCTCTCTTGCGCTTTACGGCGCCTCCGGAGGTGCCAGCAACGCTGGGGGTGTCGCTGGCACCCTCCTCGAGTTCGCTCATGGCGAGCGAACTCTCCTCTCCTAAGTCCCTCTGCAGGGACCTCTCCCTTCTAGTCACGGAGACGGCCGCGCTCACCCCCAAGCTCGCTCGCCGCTCCTGCGCCTCCTCGTCCGTCATTTTATTTATAAATTTGCGGTTCCATAATTGTTCCCACGAGTAGGGTCGGAAGGGGTGGTCCACCCGGGCAGAGCCGCCATACCCGGGTAAGCCTAATACACCCTGGGGTTCGGCAGGTGCCCCAGGGGAGTTTGGTCGCTAAAGACTGGCCAACCTCCCAGCCATGCATCCTATCGGCGCGCACCATACCTTAGGATTGAGGGTAATTTTTTATAGAGGTTTTCTTCCTCGCAGGCCGGCCGGTGAAGGCAGGCCCTCCGGGTCCCTTGACGGCAACGTTCCACCACTACGCCCTGTGATGGTCGTTGAAGCCGCCAAGAGACTTACGGAATTAGGAGATGGATGGCGTTCATCCATCCCCAGCTCAGGCACCCCGGGTTCGCCAGACCCGTACCGCCGACCTTGCGGCCGACAGCCCCTGGGGTTGTGCCCTTTTTGATGACCGGGGTGGCACCTCCCCGGAGACGGCACCTGACACCAGGCTTACGGTTCCGTCCAAACCGGCGTGCTGTCCGCGGCTGCTTATTCGTCGGGGTTACCCCCGCTTATTTCGCAGCTACCCTTCAAAGAACCATGACAATGAAGGGCGTTCCCCTATCCGCAACCCGGGGACGCGCTCGGTTGCCCACGCAAGGCCTCCGCCGAAGCGGACCGAGACCTAACCCAGACCTAACCCCCATTTTTTTTTTTTTTTTTTTTTTTTTTTTTTTTTTTTTTAACGTGGGGGAAATCTTCAAAAGACACCCGCCGCCGTTGGGGCGGCGGCGGGTAGTGCCGGATTTTTACCGGCTAAAACCCCCACGGTGACCACCATCTCGCCCGACTTCGGCGGCGGTCCGGGAACGACCACACTAGGTCACACTACCGGACCGCCGCCTCGGGGAGGTCCTCTTCCCCGACTGGGAAGAGTGGACCTCCTCCCAGTCGTGGGAAGAGGAATCCGTGCTCGCGGGGGAGCAGTCAGAAATGACTGCTCCCCCACAGAGCGCCGACTAAAGCCGGCGCTCCTGACTCCGCCGCATGGAAGGGTCACACTTCCATGCGGCCAACGTGGGCTATAACAAGGGGAGGGCGCGGCCCCAACCGCGGTCCTCCCCCAGCCCTCGGTGCCGCTCCCGACCGGCCAGGACCGAAGTCCCGGCACACGACGCCGGGGCGGCACCTACCTCCTCAATCGGGCGGAGCCCGGCACCGAATAACTGGTGCCGGGTCCGCCCGCCTATATGGTGGCGGGCCTCTTGGAGGGGGCCGCCTAAAACGGAGCCCCCTCCTGGCCCGCCTTCTCTCCTGCCGAGCGGGATCGAGAGACTCCCGATCCCGCTCGGCGGCCTCCTTCTGCGAAATAACGGTTTCGCAGAAGGAGGCCACCGCTCTCCAGGACCTCTCGCTCGCCAGCCTTGCCGTAACAAGTGCTGGCGGCGAGAGGTCCGGGCCAATAACGGCCCGCACTGCCTCTCTTGCCCAGCCAAAGGCTGGGCACTCCTCTATCGTGTGGCTGGGGGTGTCGACCACCCCCACGCCACACGACAGGCACTCTGGTGTGGCCTCCGCTCCGATTTTGTGCAGGTACTCTCCGAAACAACCATGTCCGGAGAGCACCTGCGTCGTCCGGTAGGTAAGCCTACCGTGCCGACGATCCACCCACTCCTCCAAATGTGGGAGGATCGCGCCGACAGCTCGCTGGCGGGCGGCTCGATAATTTTCGAGCTCCGCCCGCCATTTTCTAAGTGCGAGCTGCCGGGCCTGACGCCTCAGGTCACCGACCGACAGTCCTGCCGGATCCCCTTCGCCCCGGCGGAGTGACCGGACCCGTCGAAAGACGCGGGCCTCGGCCTCCGCCTGCAGGTCGAAGGGGATTACCCCCGACAGGACTGCCGCCGCCTCATGGGAGATGGTGCGGTAACCACGTGCCACCCTGACGGCCATACGCCGGTATACGCGGCGCAGCATTTGTCGGCTGCGCCGCCCGGCCGCCAGGGACGGGGCCCAGACTGGGCACCCGTAAAGGCACATGGCCCGCACCACCCCCGTGTAGAGGCGGCGGACCCTCTCTTCCGGTCCCCCGATATTGGGCAGTAGCCGACCCAACAGGGCGGCTACCCCCTCTACTCGGGGGACGAGTCGGTCAAAGTGACCCTCGAAGCGCCAGCGGCTGTCAATGTCCAGGCCGAGGTACTTAATACGTTCCTCGACCCGGACAAAGACCGGCCCTACTCGGACGACCGACTGGGGCGGTCTCCGGGTCAGAGGCAGCCCATGAAACCAGGCTGCCTCCGTTTTCTCCGGAGACACTTGCAGCCCCAGCCGACGGACGGAGGCCACTACCGAGGCCACCCCGGCCTCGGCAAGGCCCAGCAGCCTCTCCCATTCCTCCCCCACGGCTATCACTAGAGTGTCGTCTGCGTTGCAGGCGACTGTGACGCCGTGAGGGAGCGCGGTGAGGAGAACCCGGTTGTACCCCAGGTTCCACAACAACGGTCCTAACACGGACCCCTGGGGTACACCGCGGTTCACCTCCCGCGTTACCACCCCGTACCGACCCGGGTATATCACCCGTCTGTCCCGGAGGTAGTCTGCCAGACTCTCCTCAGGTACGGGGGCACCTGATGGTCGACCAGTGCCCCCGCAATCCTGTCCCAGGGCAGGGAGTTGAAGGCGTTGGCGATGTCGAGAGACACCGCCAACGCCATCCCACCCCGGGAGACAGACTCATCCACGAGGGCCTTGACGTGATCGACCGCATCTACGGTCGATCGGCCCTCGCGGAAGCCGAACTGGCACGGTGCCAAGTTCGGACCTACACGGGACAGATGCCCCCAGAGGCGGGAAGCTACGATTCTCTCGAAGAGCTTTCCCGCCTCGTCAAGGAGGCATATGGGTCGGTACGCCTTGGGAGAGGCTGCCGGCCTGCCACCCCCTTGGGAAGCAGGACCATCGTGGCCTGCTTCCACAAGAGGGGACCCGCCCCGCCTGAAGGCAGCTGTCGAACAGCCACCTCAGGCGGGGCCCGAGGACGCGTAAGGCCAAGGCTAGTGCCCTGCCTGGGACGCCGTCTGGGCCGGGGGCGGTATTCCGCCCCCTTAGCTTGGCGACGGCGTCCCGGAACTCCTCGTCGCTGACCGCGCATGGTGGCAGCGCGGCCAGCGCCGCCTCGAGCGGCTCCGGTGGTGGTCTGCCCCCCTCATCGAGGGGGAACAGTTTATTCACCACCGACCGGAGCACGGCGGGTTCCAGGCTCTCCGTGACGGAAGGACCCGCGGGGCGTAGGCGGCCCAGTACCAAACGGTACGGGCGACCCCACGGGTCAGCGTCCAGAGAGCCCAGGAGTTCCTCCCAGGCAGATGCCTTGGCCTCCCTGATGGCTCTCCGCAAGGCATTCGATGCGTCTCGATATGCCTCGCGGAGTGTGGCCTCCACCGCATCGTCGCGGACTACTCGGCGGCGGGCCCTTGTCCACCGGCGTCGGGCCGCCACACTCTCTTGTCTGAGTGTGGCTATCTGGCCCGACCACCAGTAGACCGCCCGCCGCGGCACCCTCCTGACCCGGGGCATGGCGGCGTCACAAATTGCCGCCATTTGCCCCCGGAGCCAGGAGGCCTCCTCGTCTACGTCCGCGACTGGCTCTGGCCCGTACGAGGGCCAGGCCGCGGCATAGGAGGCCGCCATCAGCGCGTCCTCGTCCAGGTGCGTAAGCGCCCACCTCCTACGGGGGGGTGGGCCCCCAATTGGGGCCACCCCCCTACATCAAACATGATGTAGAGGTGGTCGCTGAGGGTCGCGAGGTCATCTGCGACCCTCCACGCTCCAACACGTCGTGCGGCCGACGGAGAAGCCCAGGACAAGTCCACTATGGACTCCCCCTGTGGCCGCACGCACGTGCTGGCAGATCCCCGGTTGAGGATCCGGAGATCCAGACCGGAGGACCAATCCACCAGCACATCCCCCCGTGGGTCGGCCCTAGGGGATCCCCAAGTTGGGGATTTGGCGTTAAAGTCCCCTAGGACCAACACTGGACGGGACAGGAGAGGGTTCAGAACCCTCCCCAGCCCATCCAGCAGCGACTCAAACTCCACGAGGGTCAGGCTGGGGGAGGCATACACTCCGGCCAGCGTGACGCACCTGGACTCCACCACCACGAACCCGGCACCCCTACCGATCACCCGGAGGGGTGCCGAGTTCGTTGCGATCGCGACGGAGCCGCACAGATCCGCCGCCCAGTCAGGGCGATCGGGAACTCTGTACGGCTCCGCCGCGACCGCCAGGCCAATCCCCCACTCGGCCAGGGCTTGGACAAACAAGTCCTGAGCCCCAGCCGAGTGGTTGAGATTGGCCTGCAGCACCCTAACTGGAGGAGGAGGAGGGGCATTATCGGTTAGCCTTCCCCTCCTCCTCCAGGTTGGCGGCCGGTTCGGCCTCCATCTCTGAGCTGACAGGGCGGGTATTGCCCGCCCTTGTCAGCACCACCCTCGGTTGCCTACCCCCGAGGATGTCCGCGAGCGACACCTTGGGGTCCGCCAACCGCCGCCAATAGTCCTCCCCTCTCAAGGGGGGATCGGCGGCGGAGACGGACGACGCCCGCGGACGCCGACCTTCCTCGGGGTGGCCGAGGGTGGTCCCTTCTCGGGGGAGGGCTGGGCCCTCTCCCTCGGAGACTGCTCCCCCGCCCTTCTTCTGGGACTTGGGGCGGGGGAGGGTCGACGATCCTCCTCTTTCCACGGGCCTGGAGGGGCCCGCTACCGGAGGAGGGGGGTGGACGTGGACTTTTTGGTGGAGCAACCGGCTCCACCTCGTCCACGTCCATCACCATCCGTCGCCGCCGGAGAGGCGGGGGATGGTACGGGGGGGCGCTGTGGGGCGGCACTCCCGGCCGACGCCACAGCTCCCCCGGCAGGCCCCGCCTGCCTCTTCTTCTCCCCCCGCCGCGTCCGTTTGGAGGGGGGGGGAGCACAACCCGGGGCGCCCAGCACATGATTGGCTGGGCGACCCAGGTCGACACACACCGGGCACCTCGGGGGTGCCCGGCATGCGCGCGACACGTGACCGGTGCCACCACAGCGGTAGCACCGGCCACCCCTATCTGCCCCCCAGGGCATCGGGACTGGAGGTGTCCCACCTCCAGGCACCGATGGCACCTGGGAGGGCGTGCCGCCAGGACCTCCACCCGGGGTGAGCACCACCCCAGGCGGAGGCGGCCCGCCGCGGCCAGTTTACGCACGGCCGCGAGCGGGCACTTAACCCAAATGGTGCCAAGTCCATTGGGGGAGGTCCGGATTGGGCCAGTAGTGACCTGGCCCGCCGGACACTCCCCCACCTTGGCCACCGCCTCCACCACCTGTTGGGTGGTGGTGGATTCATGTCAAGACCGCTGAGGCGAGCCTCAGCGGTCTTCACGGGGCGGGGCCACCCTGACGCCGTCCCCGCCGAAGAGTTCGGCGAGGCGTTGCGCCAGGGCGTCCGCCTTCTCGGTACCGGAAGGGCCCGGGATCTCTATGATGGAGGATCCCGATTGGCCCTTCCGGTACCTGACCTCCTGAATGCCGACCTCCTTGAGGTCGACATTGGCCACCGCCTTCCGCATGACCTCCGCATAGGAGGTCTTGCTCCCCGGGGCGACCGTTAGCGATACGGCCGCCCTCTTGGGAGCACGCGGAAGGCGGGGCTTCTCCTTCGCCGTTTGGTGGGGGAGGGGAGGGGGAGGGGAGACAGGTGCCGAGGCACCCGTCTTCCCCTTTTCTTCTTCCCCCCCCCCTTTCCCGTCTTCTGGGCCCCCCTGGGGGCCAGAGGTGCCGCCGCAGCACCGGTGGCGGGCCCCGCCCCCTCCGAGAGGGAGGTTGTGGGGCCACAGCCACCCGGCGCTGCGCCCTCTTGGCCTTCCTCCCCAGGACCGACCCCCACTCCCCCTGGGCCGACGGAACGTCCCTCCCTGAGGAGGGGCGAGCTGGCCTGGTAGGGGGAGGGGCGCCGGCTCCTGGGGCGGAAGAGCCGCGGGTCCCGCCCGCGCCTTTCCCCGTCCTGGCCGAAGGAACGCCCTCCTCAAGGGGAGGACGCGCTGGCCGGGTGGACGGGGGAGGCGGGGCAGGGGCCCGCACCTTCTTACCCCTCTTCCGCCTCCTAAGGGCGGAAGAGGAGAGGACCCCACCCTCCGTATCGGTGGAAGGGGGGCCCTTTCCTCCTGGGAGGGAGGATTTCACCCGCCCGCTCCGCCATCTCCAAGAGAGGACGGAGACGGGCGAGTATCCTCGCCTCCACTGCCTCCGCCACCCGATCCGCCATCCCCTCTCCGTTCTCCGAGGAGGGCGGAGGGGGGACGTCCGGGGGCGGGGGACTTTCCGTGGAGAGGTCCGCGGGGACCTCTCCACGAGGCCCTGGAAGAAATCGGAGTCGGTATCCTCCTCCGGTCCTCCAGGGCCTCGTGGCCTCACCGCCACGCTGGGGGTCTTTTTAAGACCCCGACGTTGATGCCCCTCCTCTCCGAGATGTAAGTGGAGAGGAGGGCGTCGCCTCCTTTAATGTGTTGGGGCGGGGAGGGGTAGAGGCCCCCTTCCCACGCCCCGCTGCGATGAGGGTCGCAACCTTGGGCCTCCAGGGCCTCGTTTCGGCCCTCAGCTCCGCCACTGCCACCTCCAATTCCCGTTCCCGGGTCGAGGAGGCCGCCCGCTGCGCGTGCTCCGTCGCGACGCATCTGATGAGCTGCGCCGCCTCCCGCAACTTCCGGACGTAAGTCCCATGGAGGTTGCGGGAGGTGGAGGCGACCTTCTCGATCCGCGCGGCCTCCTCTATCGCCCGCGCGGATAAGTCCGCTGCGGGGGCGTGACGGAGCTCCGCGAGAAGCTCCGCCTCGTCCCGCAGCGGAATCGCCGACTTGGATGGCGGCCTAGCCTTAACGGCCGGGTCATCCAAGGCCCTGATGGCGTCGGCTTCGTCCGCCATCAGGACCGCTTCTGCGTGGGCTCTTTTTGCTTTCGCGAGCCCAGCGTACTCCCCGGTTGTTGGGGGGCGGCCTCTCTTGCGCTTAATGGCGCCTCCGGAGGTGCCAGCAACGCTGGAGGTGTCGCTGGCACCCTCCTCGAGTTCGCTCATGGCGAGCGAACTCTCCTCTCCTAGGTCCCTATGCAGGGACCTCTCCCTTCTACTCGCCGAGACGGCCGAGCTCACCCCCAAGCTCGCTCGCCGCTCCTGCGCCTCCTCGTCCGTCATTTTTTTAATAAATTTTTCGGTTCCATAGTTGTTCCCACGAGTATGGTCGGAAGGGGTGGTCCACCCGGGCAGAGCCGCCATACCCGGGTAAGCCTAATACACCCTGGGGTTCGGCAGGTGCCCCAGGGGAGTTTGGTCGCTAAAGACTGGCCAACCTCCCAGCCATGCATCCTCTCGGCGCGCACCATACCTTAGGATTGAGGGTAATTTTTTATAGAGGTTTTCTTCCTCGCAGGCCGGCCGGTGAAGGCAGGCCCTCCGGGTCCCTTGACGGCAACGTTCCACCACTACGCCCTGTGATGGTCGTTGAAGCCGCCAAGAGACTTACGGAATTAGGAGATGGATGGCGTTCATCCATCCCCAGCTCAGGCACCCCGGGTTCGCCAGACCCGTACCGCCGACCTTGCGGCCGACAGCCCCTGGGGTTGTGCCCTTTTTGATGACCGGGGTGGCACCTCCCCACGGCACCTGACACCAGGCTTACGGTTCCGTCCAAACCGGCGTGCTGTCCGCGGCTGCTTATTCGTCGGGTTACCCCCGCTTATTTTACCCTTCAAAGAACCATGACAATGAAGGGCGTTCCCCTATCCGCAAACGCGCTCCGCCGAAGCGGACCGAGTAAAACCCAGACCTAACCCCGCACCTAACCCAAACCTAACCCAGACCTAACCCGCCGAAGCGGACCGAGAACAGGCTAGTCCCGCAAGACGTAACCCAGTTTTCTTTTTTTTTTTTTTTAAGTTATTAAATCCCCCTCATTACTTTCGCGCTCCTGTTCCCCTGGACCGCTTACGGCGTTGGAAAACCACAAGTTCGCGACCACCTTATTACGGGGCACTCCGGTCGAATGAAGGGTACCCCCGATGGGCTGGTCCGCCACCCTTGCCATGCCCGCGGCTATATGCCAGTGGGCCCATCCTGCACCGTCCCCGGTTCCGCATCTGCTAAACCCGTTCGGATGATCTAACATCTATTATCGGGGACCGAATCATGATACGGCAAATGCCCAAAAATTGTGAGCAACGTAACCCTCGTCGTCATCGGCTCTGCAATTTTGGATCCACCTGTGGCGGGACTTTATATGCTGCGAACTTCTGAGTCGTAATGCCTTACAATAGTTCCTTATTGTGACCCTCGATTAGGACGTGTCCCCTCGGCTCGCACGGTTCGCCAGCAATGTGTTCTATCTTTCCTGGATGCCGTTGTGCCGCCAAAGTTAGGAGCCCTCTTGGACACGTAACTCTGTCTTCTGATGCTACATTCGGGGCGCTTTATTATGTTTGGGGGTGTCGCACAATACACTGGGTTGTTAAATTGCGCCGGTATTTTAGTACCAAAGCGCCTGACCTCTAATAGGATTTTATGTCCCTTTGGGCGGACCTGCAGGCGAATAATTGCGGATAAACGCATGGTCTTCAGTTCTCCATTGGCATGTGTGTTATATGCCATGAGGGAGCCGGAAGCTGCCTAACACTAGGGGGGTTCCAATCAGTATAGATGCGACCGAAAAAATAAAGGACTCCGGATCAATGGCAATGGGGTTTTTCGAAATTCCCCATTCATGGGCCCTACAGATGGACCAAAAGTTCCATGATCTGCTTACCGACTGTGGGTTTGTTAAATCTGTGGGCGGGGTTTTTGGGGTGTCCAGTGCCGCTTTGCCTGGGACCAGAGCCGGAGATGTACATAATCACTCCTCCGATCTCTTTCGGCATGCATACATTGGCTTACAGGTCGACTTCCGTGTCGAGTCAGTTGTCCCGAACCCCGCACCTTTAAAAACCATGATTTTGTATTTAATTTTTACCATGGAATTACATGACTGGGGGGAGTCAGGGGAGCTCCTCTATGGGAGGTTTTTCGCCGCAAAAAGGGTTGGTTTCAAGAATGTTGCGTGGGGAGCGGGAACTTGTTTACCAAAGTGTTCCAAAATCTTGACTATTTTTCTTCCTCGCAGACCATGGTTAAATTGGCCTATTTGCCTGGGACAATTTTTGACCCCTTGGTAAAAAGTTGGAGCTGTCGCATATCGGCGTAGTACCCGTTTGGCCCGTACCGAGACATTAATTTTCCTTTTTTGGGGTCTTTTTGTTATTTCTGCCGCATTGGTATGCGTGCGGTTAAGGTTGCTCATAACGGCCCCCGAAGGACCACCATACCAAAGCCTTTATACACCCTGGGGTTTCTTGTTTTGGTCACGACACGGCCTGGCGACTACATTGTTTACCGATCTAATTGTCCTCAGGAGGCGAGCCCACCGTTCGTCTTTCGGTAGCCTCGCAGGTCCAGGCCGGTTTACCCCCCTTGTCCAAATCCGATGCCTGGGGGGCCCTTCGTACCCCCCATACGCCATCGTTGAAGCCGTTCAAGAGGCTTACGGCCATATGGGCCCGTGGCGTAATGGACTGGTTTCGCCTGCTGCGTAACCGTTGTCGACCCAAAATTTTGGTTTTTTAGTTGCCTTGTCTGACTCGATTTTCATTTTCGTCACTTTTTCACTTGCCTGCTTTACGACTTTTCCCCGGTTATCCGCAGCTCGCCTTAAACCAGTGACTAACTGAAGGGTCCTGGTACGGACCGCGCCTGTGGGATCAAAATTAGGTCAATGATTTTCCCAGTTTGGTTAATTCCCAATTTTTCTTCGGACACCCGGCTAAATTTCCGGTGTATTTGGCACTCACTATTTAATTTGTGCCACTACGCTTTCCTTCCCAAATTGCGAATCAAAATTTTTGTATCTGATAATGCGGACCATTACCGTCTGACCAGTCGACTACAAGTTTTAAACTTGCACTCGCACCACCTGCCTTGAAAGGTCCTATTTCTCCCCCATGCATATTCGTATGTGCTTTTGTGAGGTCCTCTCACCATTCGGCGGGCCTCTTACAAAAGTGGTGGGTCGAAAGCACAACGAATATCCCTTTAGAAGACCCTATATACATCGTTCCTCAGCCAGAAATCCACCTGCCATCTCAGCGTTCAACCCATTGCCGCAAAAATTGGCGTTATTTTCTCCTTGTTTTTCATCCCAGTTCACATGGCTTGCCATTTTCATTGTGAGGGGGGTTTGGAGGGCCTGCCCACTCGGTTTTTGCCAGATGTGACCTCCAACTATGATTCCTATGCAGTATCTGAAACACGAGTGCCGCACTGTGTTCCAGTTCGAGTACATATTGCCGAAAGTTCCTGTCCACGATCCGTAGTGCCCGAATAACTCAGCTTTAAAAGTTCTTTTCTTCGAGATCTCTTTCGGTACGCCATCACCAGACAGAGGCTTCGCCCCATCAGGAGGATTCCCGTTCAAAATTCGTAATACGCGGGATTTCAAACCCGGTTGGGTTCTATATCACTATTCTCTATAGATTTGTTTGTTAACCCGCAAACCGAACCATATAGGATCTAATTTATAATGATCGATTCGTTACAATGACCAAGCATTTTATTCATAAGTTTGCCACCCTCATATTCTCTCCGTTTACACACACACAAAGCATACTTCCCAAATTTTTGGGTGAAAAAACCATCAGCCCAATATGGACCTTATTATTGGAGTTTTCGCGTTGTCATATCCACTGCCGTGGCGCGCAGTGACCCCAAATGGCTGCTTTCCTGGCAAGGCTTTTACGTCCGTGGTTTTCTATCACCTTCATTAACCACTTCATAAAGCCCATAATTATTTGCAACTGGGTTAATTCCCCGGACTTTCCACAATTATAGGGACTGCTAAATATTTTATAACAAAGTTTTTTCATACCTATCCGGGGTATCATCGATCGAATCATTTTTTCAGCCCAAAAGGGAGGTAGATTGGGACGCCCATTTCATTTGGCTAATATGGGGCATATAGTTCGTCCACTCCTTAGATCGTTATGGTCTCCATGGCCTTTTACCACACAGTATGATTCTAGCGTAGTCTGCTATAAGTTTAGAAAGAACGTTTGTACTTCGTAAACTATTTTTGCGTTCATTAATCGTCTGCAAACGTGATTAGGATCTCCATAAACATGTAAAACATGCCAATGTGTCATAATTTTTTTAAAATGACTTATCCATGGATGTTTTGATATGTTTAATCTTCGGTGCCATCCTTTGTATGTAAGTTCCAAAATTTGGCCCAGATATACTCCCTGTGAAATTAAGATCCGTTTAAAATACGGTCCTACTTGCTGTTTTCAATCCTTCAAGCTTTAATAATTCACTACAAGAGATAGCCTCTGAAACCCTGTCTGGGATACAGCCAGGAAAGTATTTGCATAAACACTGTTTCACTGGCGAAATAATGACCTTGTATAATTTGCGTTTTAAACTCCCAATACTCCAGGGTTTTCGGTGTTTTGTATCCAGGATCGATTATTTACCTTTGCAATGCTTGGTTTTCTTCCACGTTTTCCCAATATTTTTTATTAGGCGTGGACGGTACGCATATCCGGGGAATTGATTACAGTCCATGATGTATTTGGTGCTCAAACCGCATAGTTAGAACCGTTGTATTGCACCCCATGGTAAATATTGCCTTGTGATCGGTTTTATATCGTCCATGTAACCTTCCTTCTGCTGACATGATTCATAACTTTTTTCCAGATTAGCTTCCCCGCGATGAAAACGCCGCTCAACAACTTTTGCGACCATTAAGTTTGAAAAGGCATGCAAATGATTGTCTTAATTGTACACTTGCAGTTACCGCTTCATAATTGTTTTTATACATCTTCATGATGCCATTATAACCATAAACATATGGTTTAATGTCTTCCATTTTGGCAAAATCTGCTTTTTTATATATTACATATTGAAAATTATATAATGGTTCTCCTCGCGAGGTGTGCCTGCATTTTCACTACAAAATCATCTGTGTTCTCGCATGGGCGAAAGAGTTTGGTGTGCGCCTCAATTTTCCTGCGTTGCAGTTTTCTTGAAATATCCTTCGGCCTATTAATTTGTGGCCAGTAGGCTTTTCCGATTTGTTTTCCGAAAATCATTTTTAAGTTCCCTCTTATAGTGCTTATGCTCAGCAACAACGTGGATATTGTATCCCGGACGTTCTTCGTCTCGTTTCGGGAAAATATTTGCCTGTACTTTTGCCGAAGTGCATTTAAGATAGTCTGAATACGCCTTCTTAGGGTGACCTCCCGTCGCCGGTTGATTTCTGAATAATGAAAAACAATGCCCAAAATCTTGTGGCATTTAATAGCAGGTCTGCCCCCAGAATCGATGGAAAGATACGTACCCACGTTCATGAAACACAGGTTGAGCAAAATGTGGTGGGTAGATGGGCGAGTTTCAAGTGCCAAAAATGTAGCCATTTCCAAACAAAACCTTTTATATCTATTAGATTCTCACCATCCATTTTCCCATGGGGGGTTCTTGACATGGCGTATTTGCCTGGTTTTCCAGTGAATATATAAATTTTTGATATGATAATTTCAGATGAATAAATTTTTGATTCTATTAGTAAAATAACGGCATCACCCCAGCTTATGGCATTGCTCGCGATATCAAAGTCATGAAATATCCTCTAGGTTTTATCGCCATATTCCGTGTCATGATGTTAAGGAATTTTGAGCAATTCCTTTGAATCTCCCAAATTACGTTTTGCCATCATAGACCATTATTATTTATAAAGTTTCCTTTCCTTGTTCTTGTTCTCCTTCTTATTTGGCAGCATTTGTTCGGCTTAAATCTGCTTGATTATAACCCGTTTCAGTGGCATAAGTCACACGGGTCTAAATATGGTCGAAAATTTTGTCTTGTCTTTAATTCGCACGAAGTATTACGGTGTACAAATAAAAAAACAAAAACCATATTCTTACATGGTAGGTTTTCCTTATCAAGCTTTCCTTAATGTGGCGAAAGTTGCAGTCCATTTTCTGGTCCGTGTATCAATTTCACTTAATAGAATTCCTGGCACTGGCCAGTTTATTTTTAATAATGTGCTCACAGTGGCAAATTCATCGTTCTACGTCACTTGGATCTCTAAGCACTGAGGGGCTGCTGGCTTTCTTGAACGGAGCTGGAAGGTAAAACTGTATTGCTGAAGGTGGTGACCCCAGCCCCTTCGTCAAACCAGATCCCCACTTTTGAACGTCCGCAGTTTTCCTGTCCAGCTTGCGCACGTTTGTCTGAAACCCACTCACCTTGCCATGTTCTCAATTTGTTTGTAGAAGTCACTATTTATACGTTCGAATAACGGTTAAGGGGTTTTGGCCCTTATTTCTACCTTAAAGGGTATTTGGTCACACAATTTTGTATCATAAGGCATCACCCCAGAATGCTTGCCGGACCTGATATGGTTCTACCCTCTAATTATTCTAACACCTCGTCTTTGCACCCAGACCGAAATTGACCTTCAGGCCTTTTTTTTTCTAGTTCCCCAAATTTCCCAGCATCATGGACCGACATTTCTCCGTTTTGCTATTGTAGGCTCTTTGTTTGGCAGCAGGTCAAAAAGCTCCGGTGCCTGGGCCGCAATGTTCGAAAGTCACTCGTTCATGGTCATTATCATTTTGTCCCAATTCGCGAATTCGCAACTCTTTTGAACACGAATATTCTTCATTGCGATAGCCACCTTATTTTTAAACGTTCGTTAACACATAAAATTCACAATTACTAACTAAGTCTCTAGGTCGTCATGAAATCCGAGTCTGCGTACGCGATGACTCCTCGGTGTTTCTATGTTTTAAAGTCATTATAAAGAATGTTCCATGCCGTCTTAAAACTGAGCCTTGTGCCGGTCCCGCGTCACTTCCACTGTTTTAGAACCCTCACTGTCGCAAAACGCCTTCGGTCAGAGAGATAGCTAGAAATAATTTCCGAAATTCGTCCCGGATTTGCTTTCAAGGCGATTATCTTTGTTACAAATGCCAACTGCCGAGTTAAAGCGTGCGTGGCGTCCATGGTACGAAAACCCCTTGGCGCTGCCAGGTCGTATCCCATTTTTTTGTGGGAGCACTGCGTCCACGTAAAATCTTTAATGAAATGAATTGGTTATCGCTGAGCCACTCGGTATTATCGAAGTTTAGGCATTAGGCGTCAAACATTTTGCATCCAATCATAAATGGCCTTAGTGCAGTGGGTCCCTCCATTGCTTGTTCGGTTTGTAGAACAGTCTTTGGTTTCCAATCTTGGGAAATGTTTGGCATATTTAACACTGAGCTTCCGGAAAGGCATTAATTGGAATTTGCAGGTACCAATTTTTATTCTTTCCATCCTGGAGCAGCCTTGATTTTGCACGGCCTTTTTCAAGTCTGCAGCTCAAGGAGAAAACGACATCTTCTTTCCTTCTTGGAATTTGTCCACATAACCCATTTGCTTCTTGGAAGAGATTATCGCAGGGATTACGAGGTCTTTTCCATGGGTTCTGGGGGAAGTGCCATTACGATTTTTCTTCTCGCTCTTCCACCTTCTTTCAGTTTTTCCCAGGCTGGGCCTTGTGCTTTTGTATGGCGATTTTTAGTTTTTTCTTGGCTTCCTTGTAATTTTGTCGTTCTTCCGAGTTTCCGTTTATGTCCTTTGTGGCTCTTCTCCGCGCTTTGTGACATATTTTCCGGAGTTCGCTATCCTTGCTTGTGGTTTGTTGATCTTGTTGCTTCATGTTCTTGCATATTTAGCGTGTCATTGCTTGCGTAAGATCACTCCAGTCTCGACGCCATTTTCATTCAGGTCTTTGGATGATTGCGTCAATACTGGTTGAAAACGTACTTATAACATATTTTATCTAGTGTGTTAGTAATCCAACCCTTGTTCGTGTTCCTCTGCTTAGTTGCTACTTTCATATTGTATTTAATATATTGGTGGTCACTAGCGGTATATTTTTGAACGGACCATCCATGTATATTCAGTTAGGCCTGAACTGGCAAAGTGATATCCACAATTGAGCCAGTATTCCACGTCTGAACGTGTAACTATTACCTTTATTAATTTAGCACCTCCTGATTGTGTCAGTTAGGGCAAGTCCTCTGTTATTGACCAGCACTGCTTCCCCAGTCCGGGCTTAGGCAATTAAAATCGCCCGCAACCAGTACTTCCCTTTTTATTATTAATAAAACGTTTCGAGTTGATCTAACTGATTATTAAAAGATTGCCATGTTTCATTTGGTGGAAAGTAGCAACTAAGCAGAGTATATTCCGACATTTCCATTGCTACGAATCCATGATTGCAACTGTCTATTTTCCCTATTTTTGTATGAGTGCCCCAGGTACAGATGGCAGCTTGGCCTGTTGGGTCTATGTGCCATCCCCCTGGTTCCCCATACGGTTCCGAAATAATGCCTATTGTAGCCCCAATTTCCCTGGCATACTGCTGCAACAGGCCATGGGCAGCTCTACAGTGATTCATGTTAATCTGAGTTATCGTCTCCATTGTTCAACGTACTTTTTATACTCTTGACACCGCGCGTTTCCTGCTATATGTTTGTTATCTTTGATACCTTTTTCAGTACATATTGGACATACCGGTGGGTTATTGCATTCGGATGCCTTATGACCATTTTGCAGACAGCGCCTGCACAACCCATTACGGTCTGCTTCACTTTTACAGTTCTTGGCAATGTGGCCAATACCTAAACATTTGTAACATTTAACCACTTTTGGTCGCAGGCTGATTTTACACTCAGCCCAGCCTACCCGAAGTTTACCTTTGGAGTGTAGCTTTTCGCCTTCCTCCGTCGGTAGTTCAACAAGGGCCGATTTGGTTCTAGCGAAGCTACTTCTTAATGCCAGAACCTTAATTCTATCCCCTATATTTGTACTATTCCCTATTTCCGCAACTATTGCCGCGTGCACCTTTTCTGTTGTCGCGGTGCCGTCTAGGCCGGTGACCGTGATCTGAACCATACGGGAAACTCCATACACCGGCGTGTCGGTACCTACTCCACCCCTCACTATAACTCTGGCGACACTCTCGGGATTGCAGTCGGCTGCAAACTCCATAAGAATGTCGCCAGCTCTAGTAGTGCGAACTTTCTTTACGGAAGCTCCCAGATCTTCAGGATTAATTTTCTCCTGGAGCATATTCAGGGTGGCTTCGTACGTTTGGTCGTCTTTCTCACCCTTTATAATGATGGCCTGTGTTCGCGGTTTTACAGGCTTTTTAGGTTGAACCCTGGTTTTGACGGTGGCCACGTTAGCCTGTTCCGCCGTTGGCCTAGGTTTCTCCTTTCTTTTCTTCGACACCACCGTTGCCCAGGTTTCTTCCGGCTTACTTGGTGGCCCATCGTTCTTAGTTGGTGCAGATGCTGCTGTTGTCATCCTTTGTGGTGGTTCCTGCGTGGGCGAAATGATTTTTCGCTTTTTTGCCGCTCGCGTTGGTCCAGTGGCAGTAGCTGCCGTTACCACCGGTGGAGTGCATTGAGTTGCTCGTTCCTTGGTCTCAATACCGGGTTTCACTGGTGATACAGTAAACTCCTGTACCGTGTCTACTATTTCTTGTGAAACTTCAGAATGGTTTCTGAAGTCTTCTTCCATTTTGCGCAGGATGACTTTTGCTTCCCCGAATAGTTTTTTGACGGGCTTTGCTATGTTGCCAGTCACGTCGATTTGGTGCGTCATCTCTGAAAACTTTTTGTTCAGAAGCCGATATAAATCAGCCTCTTTCAGGAGGTGAGCTGCCATGGTGACATTATGACTTTTAATGTTCTCACCATAGTTATGCTTCCCCCGTACATGCAGTTTCGAGAGGGAACGGTGCGTATTCTTGCGGTGTCAGATAAACTGACTGATTAGCCGCTCCTGTTGTTGGCGGACTCCTTGTCACAGGCCCTCCAGATTTAAAGGGCGTGCTATTTCCTCCAGGTACTATTGCGGCCTTCCCGATGTTGCCAGGGTAAGGTCCTGGTCCTTTCACTATTTCTCAGACTGCTAGAGAAAAAGTTCCCCAAGGGTACTATTCGCATGTTTTTGGGTGTTTGTTTTTAAGTTATCCATATTATTTATGTGTTTTCATGATTTTACGACAATTTCGCCCATCATGGGACCCCAGAGCGCAGGTGGGGTGCTATCCATGCCGAAAAATTCCCTAATGGTTTATGGAGTACAGAAAGCCGAGAAGCGGTTTATCAAGTGGCCGTGCCCTATTCTGCACCGGGTTTTAATTCTACGAAAATTTTGTTAGGGAGTTTAACGTCGGTACTGTTCCTGTATGAGAACCTCCCATAACGACGTGACCAAAAGTTTTAACGTCACCCCTATTGTGCGGGAGTTGCCCACCTAATCCGAGAGTGGGATCACCCGCACTTCAGGCTAGACGACTGCTGCCCACCTTCCCTGACAGCAGTAAAAGGGTATAGACAACCGGCCTTTTTGCTCCTCTCACACATGCATCCGGCACACCACGGCTTCAACCCCAACATAGGCTCCAGTCATGCCAGGGCAGCGGTTTTCCCAGAATTTAACGTGCCTTCCCCTCCTCCTGCTGGATTGTGATTAAATTGTCTGAATTGCACTTTTTTGTATTATTATATTTTAGTTGTCGTCTTAGTGTCTTGTTTCAGTTATTCGTTCGTTGTTACTGTTGTGTCTATTCTGTCTGTTTTCCGTCATGTTTGTCGTATGTTTGTCATTAGCACAATCCAGTGGAGGAGCGGCGAGGTAGAGGTTCGGTACAGACATGCACCTGGCACCCGGTCGGGGAGCTACTACTCTCACCCTTGGTTAGTCTGTTGGGAATATCCACCATGGGGCCGAATGCATCTCATGCACTCGTTCCACACTCATTTACTTTCCATTCATACGGAACACACACACACTTGTGTTTTGTCCGCGGTCGTTTATTCGTTTGATTAGAATCAACTTATTTCGCGGCTGTCCTATTTCCACGCAAACATTTTCCTAGGACGTTCCCCAATCCGCAACCTGGGGACGCGCCACGTTGGGGTATCACCTCCCCATAGCCTCATGTGATAGAGTCCATAAAAAATAATACCTATTGTGTTAAAAAAAGCCCTCCGATCCACCGCTCACCTGTTCCCCATGGACCCGCTTACGCATTACAACCGGGGAACAGAGCTGTGCCTCCACCAGCTTCGCGACCGCCTCAGTTATAACAGAAGGTCATAACTGAAGGGTATCTACTCTACCGCGCCGAGTGGGTCGAATACTCATATGCCGCAATCATATGAGTACTCGGCCCGTGCCTACGTATATTTGCAGCTACGAAAACGCGTATAGATGACTGTGAGAAATGAGTGACCATGAATGAAAAATGATACTGAAATGATCAAAAATGTGTGAAAAATGAACTCTATGTGTATTGTTTTAACATTTTGTGATGATTTACTTATCAATCCGAGTTGGATTCTAAATCCATGAATGAACATAAAATGATTTAAGTGCATGATTTTAGGTTAGTCCGGTCGATAAACGTAGAGAACTACGTTTACCCCGGACTATAACCTGTGCGTTTTCTCTTCGCAAATTGCATGTAGGCCGCCACCGTTTTCCACTCGGGTGAAAACTAACCCATGTATGATGGTATGCGGGCACATTCACGCCATGGCACACCATACACATACACACAAGACTTCGACAAACCCAGGCATTTCAATAACATTGAAAGTGAACCTCTAGGGATACTTGGCATACATGGAGTGCAGAAAACCCATGATTAACCCAAAACCATGGTTTATGGGAAAACCATGGTGTTTTAAGCATTCTTAATATCGCCAATTCCTACTAGAGGCCACAACACACATACTCGGGGGTACACGGGGGTAATCAAAATTTCGAAAAACCCCATAGTTTCATGGGAAATGGACTTTCACCATGGAAATATGGGGTTTTTCGAAATTTCCGAAACGCCACCGTATACTACCCTTTACCCTCTATACAGACATACCAAAAGTTCCATGCCTTACATGTAGACTCAGTGCCCGAAAAATTTTTGGAGAATTTTTTGGGTACGATTTCTCTTCATGTAAGTCACGGATCTCTTTCGGCATGCTGTACACAACCTCCCACAGGTACTTACGAGTATATAAAACCTTCAAAAACCATGATTTTGTCAAAATCTCCAATATTTTGCCAAAACCATGGAATTTTTGGGATTCTTGCAGGTTTTCTCTATGGGAGGTTGTTATACCTGCAAAACAGGGATGCAAGAGGGGCGCAAGAGGGGTGCGAGAGGGCGGGGGGAGCGCAGCCAGAACTTAGTCCCTACGACCAAAAACAGCCAAAAGGATGACTATTTTTGGCCGCAGGTGCTAAAATTCGGTCGATTTTTGGCCTATTTTTCAAGATGACCTTGAAAAAATTTTCGCGCCTCGCAAGCTCGGCGCGGCGCCCCCCCCCCTTGGCGAAGGTCCCAGGGGACGCGTTATTTCTTCCTCCTAGCATTGGTATGCGTGCGAATTAAGCCATAACGCGCCCCTACGGGAAGATCCAAAAAAACTTTTGGGCTACCCTGGGACCGCTACGTGGCCGCTGGTCGTCACGATGACCGCCTCCGCGACGACTCGCTTCGCTCGCGTCGCTTGCCGGTCATCGGTACGACCAGAGGCCATTCAGCGGTCCCAGGAAAGCCCAAAAGCTTTGGATCTTCCCGTAGGGACGCGTCATGGCTTAGTCGTATCCGATGCCGGGGCGTGACATTGTGGCGGCCAGAGGAGCACGCAGCCACTGAAATACCGTTCATACCACACTTACTCATGCTTTTGAAGCCATAAACCATGGAAAAGACCATGGTTTATGGTCTTCGCCTGCATGGCATAACCGTGTGTCGAGCCAAAATTAAGGTACACTTAGTTGCCTTAATTCTGGCTCGATTCTCATTTTCGCTCACATTCACTTGCATGCTACACTTTTCTTCGTACGTCAGATGCCTTAAACCATGAAAAAGATCATGGTTTAAGGTCATCGTGGTACGGAATTAATGTGTGTCAGATCAAAATTACGACAATGTTAAGTTGTCGCAATTTTGATCTGGTTAATTCCCTAATTTTTCTTCTTTTCAGGATTACAAATTTCCCGTGTATTTGGTACGAGTATGCGCAATTACCATGTGCCACACGCTTTTGATGTCTCAAATTGCGAAAAATTTTACAATTTCACAATCTGAGATCATCGTGGCGTGGATACATCATGTGTCAAACCAGCACTACGCCAAGTAATTTGGCATAGTTTTGGTTTGAACTTGCAGCATACTCGCACCAATTTCCCCTGAAAAGGTCACATTTCTTGTACATATTTATTTATGTACAAGAATGTGACTCATTCCGCATTTGCCACATACATTTGATGCTTTAAAACACAAGAATATGTGCTTTAAAGTCGTCGCAATATGGAAACATTAATGCGACAAGCCAAAATCCCGTCAAAATTGGCGTTATTTTGGCTTGTTTTTCCAAATATTCATTAATACACATACATGCATTCTTATTTCAGTGTTCACCCTGGAGGTAATCCCGCTTTGCAGGTATTCCCTAAGATTTTCCGCAGTATTCCACACCACGAGCGCCGCGAACTGATCGAACATACTGTGATGCCACGAATCAGCCCACGGACGTCGTAGTGCGGAATAACTAGCGCAACTCCGTATTTGCTTCGATTTCGGTGCCAAGCAAACAGTTTGGAAGGATACGGCCACTTTATGGAGTTAAATCAAGTGACCGTAAACGGATTTGGTTAGGGGTTCGGGTTCGCAAACCGGGGGAGGGGGGGAGGTAATTTGTTTGTTAACACCGAAATCGAATACATATAGGATTGTTATTAATAATCATTCATACAATGACCGAAGTCATTCTCACTCATACACACAGTGTTTCACATTTATACCGTGCATACACACACACACAAGCATACGTACACTCACTCATGATGTGATTCAACACACATTTTTAAACATTTATGGACAATATCACAAGAGACACGTGGAGACCCAGACCTAACCCAACTAACCCAGACCTAACCCACCTTTTTTTTTTTTTTTTTTTTTTTTTTTTTTTTTTAACGGGGGGGAAAAAAACACACCCCCCGCCGTGGGGGCGCGGCGGGTAGTGCCGGATTTTTACCGGCTAAAACCCCCCCGGTGACCCCCATCTCCCCCCACTTCGGCGGCGGTCCGGCAACCACCAAACTCGGTCACACACCGGCACCGCCGCCTCGGGGAGGTCCTCTTCCCCGACTGGGAAGAGTGGACCTCTTCCCAGTAGTGGGAAGAGGAATCCGTGCTCGCGGGGAGCATGTATATATACTATATTCCCCCATTGAGCGCCGCAACTAATTGACTCCGCCGCATGGAAGGGTCACACTTCCATGCGGCCAACGTGGGCTATAACAGGGGGAGGGCGCGGCCCCAACCGCGGTCCTTTAAGCCCTCGGTGCCGCTCCCGACCGGCCAGGACCGAAGTCCCGGCACACGACGCCGGAGCGGACCTATCCTCATATCGGGCGGATAAAGAATTAACTGGTGCCGGGTCCGCCCGTTAAGGTTACGGTGGCGGGCTCTTGGAGGGGGTCGCCTAAAGCGGACCCTCCTGGCCCGCCTTCTCTCTCTGCCGAGCGGGATCGCAGATTGTTTCCCGATTCCAATTTTCTTGGGCTCGGCGGCCTCCTTCTGCGAAATAACGGTTTCGCAGAAGGAGGCCACCGTTCTCCAAGACATTTTCTCGCTCGCCAGCATTGCCGTAACAAGTGCTGGCGGCGAGAGGTCCGGGCCAATGACGGCCCGCATCATCTTCTATTGCCCAGCCAAAGGCTGGGCAAGCTGTTGTATCGTGTGGCTGGGGGTGTCGACCACCCCCACGCCCCCAGAAAGGCACTCTGGTGTGGCCTCCGCTCCGATTTTGTGCAGGTACTCTCCGAAACAACCATGTCGGAGAGCACCTGCGTCGTCCGGTAATTAAGCCTACATTTTCGACGATTTTCCACTCCTCCAAATGTGGGAGGATCGCGCCGACTCTTTCGCTGGCGGGCGGCTCGATAATTCTCGAGCTCCGCCCGCCATTTTCTAAGTGCGAGCTGCCGGGCCTGACGCCTCAGGTCACCGACCGACAGTCCTGCCGGATTTCGCCCCGGCGGAGTGACCGGACCCGTCGAAAGACGCGGGCCTCGGCCTCCGCCTGCAGGTCGAAGGGGATTCCCCGACAGCACTGCCGCCGCCTCATGGGAGATAAGTGCGGTAACCACGTGCCACCCTGACGGCCATTACGCCGGTATCCGCGGCGCAGCTTTTGGCGGCGGCGCCGCCCGGCCGCCAGGGACGGGGCCCAGACTGGGCACCCGTAAAGGCACATGGCCCGCACCACCCCCGTATAGAGGCGGCGGACCCTCTTCCGGTCCCCCGATATTGGGCAGTAGCCGACCCAACAGGGCGGCTACCCCCTAGCACTGGGGGACGAGTCGCCTTATCATAAGTGACCCTTATAGCGCCAGCGGATTATCAATGTCCAGGCCGAGGTACTTAGAAACGTTCCTCGACCCGGACAAAGACCGGCCCTACTCGGACGACCGACTGGGGCGGTCTCCGGGTCAGAGGCAGCCCATGAAACCAGGCTGCCTCCGTTTTCTCCGGAGTCACTTGCAGCCCCAGCCGACGGACTTAGGCCACTACCGAGGCCACCCCGGCCTCGGCAAGGCCCAGCAGCCTGCCCTCCCATTCCTCCCCCACGGCTATCAGCCAAAGAGTGTCGTCTGCGTAGCAGACGACTGTGACATCGTGAGGGATATGAGGAGAACCCGGTTGTACCCCAGGTTCCACAACAACGGTCCTAACACGGACCCCTGGGGTACACCGCGGTTCACCTCCCGCGTTTACCGACCCGGGTATACAAACCCGTCTGTCCCGGAGGTAGTCTGCCAGGACTCCTCAGGTACGGGGGCTCTTGATGGTCGATTAGTGCCCCCGCAATCCTGTCCCAGGGCAGGGAGTTGAAGGCGTTGGCGATGTCAAGAGACACAGCCAACGCCATCCCACCCCGGGAGACAGACTCATCCACGAGGAAACCTTGACGTGATCGACCGCATCTATGGTCGATCCGCCTCGCGGAAGCCGAACTGGCACGGTGCCAAGTTCGGACCTACACGGGACATCTCCCCCAGAGGCGGGAAGCTATGATTCTCAAAGAGCTTTCCCGCCTCATCAAGGAGGCAATGGGCCGGTACGCCTTGGGAGAGGCTGCCGATCTTGCCACCCCGCTTGGGAAGCAGGACCATCGTGGCCTGCTTCCAAATTTTTGGCACAGGGGGACCCGCTTTGCCTGAAGGCAGCTGTCGAACAGCCACCTCAGGCGGGGCCCGAGGACGCGTAAGGCCAAGGCTAACGCCTTGCCTGGGACGCCGTCTGGACCGGGGGCGGTATTTCGCCCCCTTAACTTGGCGACGGCGTCCCGGAACTCCTCGTCGCTGACCGCGCATGGTGGCCGCGCGGTCAGCGCCGCCGCGAGCGGCTCCGGTGGTGGTCTGCCCCCCTCCACAAGGGGGAACAGTTTATTTACCACCGACCGGATTTCCATTAGGCGGGTTCTTTTTTAGGCTCTCTGTGACGGAAGGACCCGCGGGGCCCAGGCGGCCCAGTACCAACCGGTACGGGCGTCCCCACGGGGCGTCCAGAGAGCTTTTAGGAGTTCCTCCCAGGTTTCTTACGATGTAATATTGGCCTTTGATGGCTCTCCGCAAGGCATTCGATGCGTCTCGATATGCCTCGCGGAGTGTGCAGCCTCCACCGCATGGTCGCGGACTGCTCGGCAATATTGTCCACCGGCGTCGGGCCGCCACACTCTCTTCTTGAGTGTGGCTATCTGGCCCGACCACCAGTAGACCGCCCGCCGCTGCACCATATGATTCGGGGCATGGCGGCGTCACAAATTGCCGCCATTTGCCCCCGGAGCCAGGAGGCCTTCGTCTTGTAAATCGATTGGCTCCAAATCCGTACGAGGGCCAGGCCGCGGCATAGGAGGCCGCCATCGCGCGTCCTCGTCCAAGTGCGTAAGCGCCCACCTCCTACGGGGGGGTTCCCCCTTGTAGACGTGGTTACATCAAACATGATGTAGAGGTGGTCGCTGAGGGTCGCGAGGTCATCTGCGACCCTCCACGCTCCAACACGTTTGAACGGAGAAGCCCAGGACAAGTTTAATATGCGGCCGCACGCACTTCTTGCTGTTCTTTTCCCCGGTTGAGGAAAGATCCAGACCGGAGGACCAGTCTACCAGCACATCCCCCCGTGGGTCGGCCCTAGGGGATCCCCAGATTGGGGATTTGGCATTAAAGTCCCCTAGGACCAACACTGGACGGGACAGGAGAGGGTTCAGTACCCTCCCCAGCCCATCCAGCAGCGACTCGAACTCCACGAGGGTCAGGCTGGGCGAGGCATACACCCGGCCAGCGTGACGCACCTGGACTCCACCACCACGAACCCGGCACCCCTTCCGATCACCCGGAGGGGTTTTTTCGTTGCGATCGCGATTTAGCCGCACAGATCCGCCGCCCAGTCAGGGCGATCGGGAACTCTGTACGGCTCCGATCGCGTTGTCCATCCCCACTCGGCCAGGGTTTGGACAAACAAGTCCTGTGCCCCAGCCGAGTGGTTGAGATAGGCCTGCCAGCACCCTAACTGGAGGAGGAGGGGGCATTATCGGTTAGCCTTCCCCTCCTCCTCCAGGTTGGCGGCCGGTTCGGCCTATTTGCAGCAGGGCGGGTATTTCCCGCCCTTGTCAGCACCATCCTCGGATGTTTTTTTCCCGAGGATGTCCGCGAGCGCACCTTGGGTCGACAACGCCGTAATGTGTCCTGGCCCCATCAGGGCTTTAGGGCATATTAAACGGACGCCTCGCGGACGCAGACCTTCACTTGTGGAATTGGCCGAGGGTGGTCCCTTCTCGGGGGGGCTGGGCCCTCTCCCTCGGAACTAGCTTCCCCGTACAATTTGGACTAATGGGGCGGGGAGGGCACCTAAAACATCGATCCTCCTCCCTGATATTTGGTAGGAGGGGTAATTTACAGGAGGACCATGGACCTAGTTTAATGGAGCAACCGGCTCCACCTCGTCCAATATATATCGACGCCGCCGGAGAGGCGGGGGATTTCAACGGGGGGCGCTTTGCGGTCGGCACTGCGGCTAAACATTTTAATTGCACCCCCGGCAGGCCCGGTGCCTCATTCCCCCCCTCCTCTTCCTTTTGGAGGGGGTCCACTAAGGGCGCCCAGCACATGATCTTTAATTTGTATTGCGACCCAGGTCGACACAGAGGGCACCTCTGGTGCCCGGCATGCGCGCGAAACGTGACCGGTGCCACCACAACGGTAGCACCGGCCATTTGTATCCGCCCCCCAGGGCATCGGGACTGGAGGTGTCCACCTCCAGGCACCGATGGCACCTGGGAGGGCGTGCCGCCAGGACCTCAGGAATACCGAATTGGAGAACCCGGGGTGAGCTTAATACCACCCCAGGCGGAGGCGGCCCGCCGCGGCCTTTTGCGACACGGCCGCGAAAATTCACCCCCCTCCACACACAATCCGGATTGCATCACTAATCTGTTTCGGCTGGCCCGCCGGAACTCCCCTGACCTCACCGCCTCCACCACCTGTTGGGTGGTGGTCACTCCAAGACCGCTGAGGCGAACCTCCGGTCATTCACGGGGCGGTATCCTGACGCCGACCGCCGAAGATTTCGGCCGTTCCCGCCAGGCGTCCGCCTTTTCGGTAACCGGAAGGGCCCGGAATCTTCCATCATGATCGACGATCCCGGATTGGCCCTTCCGGTAAAAAGAGGCCGTTCCTGGATGCCGACCTCTTTATTGACTAGCCACCGCCTTCCGCATGACCTCCGCATATAGGTCTTCCCCCGGGGCGACCGTTAGCGACACGGCCGCCCTCTTGGGAGCACGCGGAAGGCGGGGCTTCTCCTTCGCCGTTTGGTAATGGTCCCAATTTGGGTAGAGGCTTTATCAACACGAAAATTTTCATTCACCCCCAACTCGTCTCTGGCCCCCTCGGGGGCCGCGACCTGCGTCACCGGTGGTTCCCCGTGTTTCCCTCCGAGATATTTATTGTACCACAGCCTCCGGCGCTCCGTCGGGCACCTTTCAGGAATCAAGTTTTCCCCCTGGGCCAGTTTATTATAAACCTGTTCCATTTCTTTATACGCAGCTTTCCGGGGCAGAGTCGTAACGCCGCGCTTTTTTCCGCCGAGCATCGAAGGATCTACGCCCCCCTTGGGAGGACGTATTTGGCCGGGTTTTCGGGGGATTCATTTGCCAGGGGACGTGGCATCCTTCCCCTCATCTGTCTTTTTTAGGGCGGAAGACACATTTGCCAGATCGGTGGAAATTAGCCATCTAGGAGGGAGGATTTCACCCGCCCGCTCCGCCATCGACTAAGAGAGGACGGAGACGGGCAGTATGCCTCGCCGTTGCCTCCGTGGGGTTTCCGCCATACCCTTATCTCCGTAATCTCCGAGGAGGGCGGAGGGGGACGTCCGGGCGCGGGGGACATCGCGTGGAGAGGTCCGCGGGGACGCCTCTTCACGAGGCCCTGGAAGAAATCGGATCTTTATTCCTCCGGTCCTCCAGGTTTTCGTGTAGCCTCACCGCCACGCTGGGGTCTTGTTAGACCCCGACGTTGATGCCCCTCCCTCTGGATGTAGGTGGAGATGGGGTCAACCTCGTTTCCCACGATTGTTTGTCAACCCCCTTCCGTAACCCCGCTGCGATGAGGGTCGCAAATGGGCCTCCAGGGCCTCAACTTGCCCTCAGCTCCGTGGCCACCTCCAAGTCCCGTTCCCGGGACGAGGAGGCGGCCCGCTGCGGTGCTCCGTGGCGACGCACCTTATAAGCTGCGCCGCCTCCCGCCCTCCGGACGTATGTCCCATGGAGGTTGCGGGCTGGAGGCACCTTCTCTATCCGCGCGGCCTCCTCGATCGCCCGCGCGGATAAGTCCCTGCGGGGGCGTGACGTTTCCGCGATGTACCCTCCGCCTCGTCCCGCAGCGGAATCGCCGACTTGGATGGGGCCTAGCCTTAATACCGGGTCATCCAAGGCCCTGATGGCGTCGGCTTCGTCCGCCATCAGGACCGTGTGTGTTGGGCTCGTTTGCGTATGCGAGCCCAGAAAAAATACTCCCCGGTTGTTGGGGGGCGGCCTCTTTGCGAGTTAGAGGCGAATCCGGAAATGCCAGCAACGCTGGAGGTGTCGCTAGAGTCCTCGAGTTGCTCATGGCGAGCGACTCTCGTCTCCTATGTCCCTCTGCAGGAATCTAGATTATAGGAGACGGCACGAGCTCACCCCAACACTCGCTCGCCGCTTAGAATGCACCTCCTTCCGTCATTTTATAAATAAAATTGCGGTTCCATAATTGATCCCACGAGAGAGAGAGTCGATATATAGGGGTGGTCCTAAAGAAAGGCAGAGCCGCCAGAGACCGGGTAAGGAATACACCCTGGGGTTCGGCATAGTGTCTTTTTGGTGGACGCTAAAGACTGGCCAACCTCCCAGCCATGCATCCTATCGGCGCGCACCATACCTTAGGATTGAGGGTAATTTTTTATAGAGGTTTTCTTCCTCGCAGGCCGGCCGGTGAAGGCAGGCCCTCCGGGTCCCTTGACGGCAACGTTCCACCACTACGCCCTGTGATGGTCGTTGAAGCCGCCAAGAGACTTACGGAATTAGGAGATGGATGGCGTTCATCCATCCCCAGCTCAGGCACCCCGGGTTCGCTAAGACCCGTACCGCCGACCTTGCGGCCGACAGCCCCTGGGGTTGTGCCTATTTTTTGACACCGGGGTGGCACCTCCCCGGAGACGGCACTCGACACCAGGCTTACGGTTCCGTCCAAACCGGCGTGCTGTCCGCGGCTGCTTATTCGTCGGGGTTACCCCCGCTTATTCTTGCAGCTACCCTTCAAAGAACCATGACAATGAAGGGCGTCCCCCTATCCGCAACCCGGGGACGCGCTCGGTTGCCCACGCAAGGCCTCCGCCGAAGCGGACCGAGAGACCTAACCCAGACCTAACCCAGACCTAACCCATTTTTTTTTTTTTTTTTTTTTTTTTTTAACGTGGGGGAAATCTTCCAAAGACACCCGCCGCCGTTGGGGCGACGGCGGGTAGTGTCGGATTTTTACCGACTAAAACCCCCACGGTGACCACCATCTCGCCCGACTTCGGCGGCGGTCCGGGAACGACCAAGCTAGGTCACACTACCGGACCGCCGCCTCGGGGAGGTCCTCTTCCCAGTGGGAAGAGGAATCCGTGCTCGCGGGGGAGCAAAGTGACTGCTCCCCCACGGAGCGCCGACTAAGTCGGCGCTCCTGACTCCGCCGCATGGAAGGGTCACACTTCCATGCGGCCAACGTGGGCTATAACAAGGGGAGGGCGCGGCCCCAACCGCGGTCCTCCCCAAGCCCTCGGTGCCGCTCCCGACCGGCCAGGACCGAAGTCCCGGCACACGACGCCGGAGCGGCACCTACCTCCTCACTCGGGCGGAGCCCGGCACCAAGTGAATCACTGGTGCCGGGTCCGCCCGCCTACATTACGGTGGCGGGCCTCTTGGAGGGGGTCGCCTAAAGCGGAGCCCCCTCCAGGCCCGCCGTCTCTCTGCCGAGCGGGATCGGAGATTCCCGATCCCGCTCGGCGGCCTCCTTCTGCGAAATAACGGTTTCGCAGAAGGAGGCCACCGCTCTCCAAGACCTCTCGCTCGCCAGCATTGCCGTGACAAGTGCTGGCGGCGAGAGGTCCGGGCCAATAATGGCCCGCAAGTCTTCGTGCCCAGCCAAAGGCTGGGCACTCCTCTATCGTGTGGCTGGGGGTGTCGACCACCCCCACGCCACACGACAGGCACTCTGGTGTGGCCTCCGCTCCGATTTTATGCAGGTACTCTCCGAAACATCCATGTCCGGAGAGCACCTGCGTCGTCCGGTAGGTAAGCCTACCGTGCCGACGATCCACCCACTCCTCCAAATGTGGGAGGATCGCGCCGACAGCTCGCTGGCGGGCGGCTCGATAATTTCCGAGCTCCGCCCGCCATTTTCTAAGTGCGAGCTGCCGGGCCTGACGCCTCAGGTCACCGACCGACAGTCCTGCCGGATCCCCTTCGCCCCGGCGGAGTGACCGGACCCGTCGAAAGACGCGGGCCTCGGCCTCCGCCTGCAGGTCGAAGGGGATTACCCCCGACAGGACTGCCGCCGCCTCATGGGAGATAGTGCGGTAACCACGTGCCACCCTGACGGCCATTCGCCGTATACGCGGCGCAGCATTTGACGGCTGCGCCGCCCGGCCGCCAGGGACGGGGCCCAGACTGGGCACCCGTAGAGGCACATGGCCCGCACCACCCCCGTGTAGAGGCGGCGGACCCTCTCCTCTGGTCCCCCGATATTGGGCAGTAGCCGACCCAACAGGGCGGCTACCCCCTCTACTCGGGGGACGAGTCGGTCAAAGTGACCCTCGAAGCGCCAGCGGCTGTCAATGTCCAGGCCGAGGTACTTAATACGTTCCTCGACCCGGACAAAGACCGGCCCTACTCGGACGACCGACTGGGGCGGTCTCCGGGTCAGAGGCAGCCCATGGAACCAGGCTGCCTCCGTTTTCTCCGGAGACACTTGCAGCCCCAGTCGACGGACGGAGGCCACTACTGTGGCCACCCCGGCCTCGGCAAGGCCCAGCAGCCTCTCCCATTCCTCCCCCACGGCTATCACAAGTGTGTCGTCTGCATAGCAGACGACTGTGACGCCGTGAGGGAGCGCGGTGAGGAGAACCCGGTTGTACCCCAGGTTCCACAACAACGGTCCTAACACGGACCCCTGGGGTACACCGCGGTTCACCTCCCGCGTTACCACCCCGTACCGACCCGGGTATATTCACCCGTCTGTCCCGGAGGTAGTCTGCCAGGACTCTCCTCAGGTACGGGGGCACCTGATGGTCGACCAGTGCCCCCGCAATCCTGTCCCAGGGCAGGGAGTTGAAGGCGTTGGCGATGTCAAGAGACACCGCCAACGCCATCCCACCCCGGGAGACAGACTCATCCACGAGGGCCTTGACATGATCGACCGCGTCTATGGTCGATCGGCCCTCGCGGAAGCCGAACTGGCACGGTGCCAAGTTCGGACCTACACGGGACATATGCCCCCAGAGGCGGGAAGCTATGATTCTCTCAAAGAGCTTTCCCGCCTCATCAAGGAGGCATATGGGTCGGTACGCCTTGGGAGAGGCTGCCGGCTTGCCACCCCCCTTGGGAAGCAGGACCATCGTGGCCTGCTTCCACAAGAGGGGGACCCGCCCCGCCTGAAGGCAGCTGTCGAACAGCCACCTCAGGCGGGGCCCGAGGACGCGTAAGGCCAAGGCTAACGCCTTGCCTGGGACGCCGTCTGGACCGGGGGCGGTGTTCCGCCCTCTTAACTTGGCGACGGCGTCCCGGAACTCCTCGTCGCTGACCGCGCATGGTGGCAGCGCGGTTAGCGCCGCCTCGAGCGGCTCCGGTGGTGGTCTGCCCCCCTCATCGAGGGGGAACAGTTTATTTACCACCGACCGGAGCACGGCGGGTTCTAGGCTCTCTGTGACGGAAGGACCCGCGGGGCGTAGGCGGCCCAGTACCAACCGGTACGGGCGTCCCCACGGGTCTGCGTCCAGAGAGCCCAGGAGTTCCTCCCAGGCCGATGCCTTGGCCTCCCTGATGGCTCTCCGCAAGGCATTCGATGCGTCTCGATATGCCTCGCGGAGTGTGGCCTCCACCGCATGGTCGCGGACTGCTCGGCGGCGGGCCCTTGTCCACCGGCGTCGGGCCGCCACACTCTCTTCTCTGAGTGTGGCTATCTGGCCCGACCACCAGTAGACCGCCCGCCGCTGCACCCTCCTGACCCGGGGCATGGCGGCGTCACAAATTGCCGCCATTTGCCCCCGGAGCCAGGAGGCCTCCTCGTCTATGTCCGCGACTGGCTCTGGCCCGCACGAGGGCCAGGCCGCGGTATAGGAGGCCGCCATCAGCGCGTCCTCGTCCAGGTGCGTAAGCGCCCACCTCCTACGGGGGTGGGCCCCCAATTGGGGCCACCCGCCCTACATCAAACATGATGTAGAGGTGGTCGCTGAGGGTCGCGAGGTCATCTGCGACCCTCCACGCTCCAACACGTCGTGCGGCCGCCGGAGAAGCCCAGGACAAGTCCACAATGGACTCCCCCTGCGGCCGCACGCACGTGCTGGCAGATCCCCGGTTGAGGATCCGGAGATCCAGACCGGAGGACCAGTCTACCAGCACATCCCCCCGTGGGTCGGCCCTAGGGGATCCCCAAGTTGGGGATTTGGCATTAAAGTCCCCTAGGACCAACACTGGACGGGACAGGAGAGGGTTCAGTACCCTCCCCAGCCCATCCAGCAGCGACTCGAACTCCACGAGGGTCAGGCTGGGCGAGGCATACACCCCGGCCAGCGTGACGCACCTGGACTCCACCACCACGAACCCGGCACCCCTTCCGATCACCCGGAGGGGTGCCGAGTTCGTTGCGATCGCGACGGAGCCGCACAGATCCGCCGCCCAGTCAGGGCGATCGGGAACTCTGTACGGCTCCGCCGCGACCGCCAGGCCAATCCCCCACTCGGCCAGGGTTTGGACAAACAAGTCCTGTGCCCCAGCCGAGTGGTTGAGATTGGCCTGCAGCACCCTAACTGGAGGAGGAGGGGGCATTATCGGTTAGCCTTCCCCTCCTCCTCCAGGTTGGCGGCCGGTTCGGCCTCCACCTCTGTGCTGACAGGGCGGGTATTGCCCGCCCTTGTCAGCACCACCCTCGGCTGCCTACCCCCGAGGATGTCCGCGAGCGACACCTTCGGGTCCGCCAACCGCCGCCAATAGTCCTCCCCTCTCAAGGGGGGATCGGCGGCGGAGACGGACGACGCCCGCGGACGCAGACGTTCCTCGGGGTGGCCGAGGGTGGTCCCTTCTCGGGGGAGGGCTGGGCCCTCTCCCTCGGAGACTGCTCCCCCGCCCTTCTTCTTGGACTTGGGGCGGGGGAGGGTCGACGATCCTCCTCTCTCCACGGGCCTGGAGGGGCCCGCTACCGGAGGAGGGGGGTGGACGTGGACTTTTTGGTGGAGCAACCGGCTCCACCTCGTCCACGTCCATCACCACCGTCGCCGCCGGAGAGGCGGGGATGGTACGGGGGGCGCTGCGGGGCGGCACTCCCGGCCGACGCCGTCGCACCCCCGGCAGGCCCCGCCTGCCTCTTCTTCCCCCCTCCTCTTCCTTTTGGAGGGGGAGGAGCACAACCCTGGGCGCCCAGCACATGGTTGGCTGGGCGACCCAGGTCGACACAGACCGGGCACCTCGGGGGTGCCCGGCATGCGCGCGACACGTGACCGGTGCCACCACAACGGTAGCACCGGCCACCCCTATCTGCCCCCCAGGGCATCGGGACTGGAGGTGTCCCACCTCCAGGCACCGATGGCACCTGGGAGGGCGTGCCGCCAGGACCTCCACCCGGGGTGAGCACCACCCCAGGCGGAGGCGGCCCGCCGCGGCCAGTTTGCGCACGGCCGCGCGCGGGCCCGTAACCCAAATGGTGCCAAGTCCATTGGGGGAGGTCCGGATTGGGCCAGTAGTGACCTGGCCCGCCGGACACCCCCCCACCTTGGCCACCGCCTCCACCACCTGTGGGGTGGTGGTGTATTCATGTAAACCGCTGCGGCGAGCCTCAGCGGTCTTCATGGGGCGGGCCACCCTGACGCCGTCCCCGCCGAAGAGTTCGGCGAGGCGTTCCGCCAGGGCGTCCGCCTTCTCGGTACCGGAAGGGCCCGGAATCTCTATGATCGACGATCCCGATTGGCCCTTCCGGTACCTAACCTCCTCGATGCCGACCTCCTTGAGGTCGACATTGGCCACCGCCTTCCTCATGACCTCCGCATAGGAGGTCTTGCTCCCCGGGGCGACCGTTAGCGATACGGCCGCCCTCTTGGGAGGACGCGGAAGGCGGGGCTTCTCCTTCTTCTTGGTTGGGGTGGGAGGGGAGGGGAGACAGGTGCCAAGGCACCCGTCTTCCCTTTTTCTTCTTCCCGCTCCCCTTTCCCGTCTTCTGGCCCCCCTGGGGGCCAGAAGGTGCCGACGCAGCACCGGTGGCGTGCCCCGCCCCCCTCCGAGAGGGAGGTTGTGGGGCCACAGCCACCCGGCGCTGCGCCCTCTTGGCCTTCCTCCCCAGGCCCGACACCCACTCCCGCTGGGCCGACGGAACGTCCCTCCCTGAGGAGGGGCGAGCTGGCCTGGTAGGGGGAGGGGCGCCGGTTCCCGGGGCGGAAGAGCCGCGGGTCCCGCCCGCGCCTTTCCCCGTCCTGGCCGAAGGAACGTCCTCCTTAAAAGGAGGACGAGCTGGCCGGGTGGACGGGAGAGGCGGGGCAGGGGCCCGCACCTTCTTTCCCCTCCTCCGCCTCCTAAGGGCGGAAGAGGAGAGGGCCCCACCCTCCGTATCGGTGGAAGGGGGGGCCCTTTTCTCCTAGGAGGGAGGATTTCACCCGCCCGCTCCGCCATCTCTAAGAGAGGACGGAGACGGGCGAGCACCCTCGCCTCCACTGCCTCCGCCACCCGATCCGCCATCCCCTCTCCGTTCTCCGAGGAGGGCGGAGGGGGGGACGTCCGGGGGCGGGGGACTTTACGTGGAGAGGTCCGCGGGGACCTCTCCACGAGGCCCTGGAAGAAATCGGAGTCGGTATCCTCCTCCGGTCCTCCAGGGCCTCGTGGCCTCAGCGCCACGCTGGGGGTCTTTTTATAGACCCCGATGTTGATGCCCCTCCTCTCCGAGATGTAAGTGGAGAGGAGGGGGTCGCCTCCTTCGATCTGCCGGGGGGGGGAGGGGTAAAGACCCCCCTCCCACGCCCCGCTGCAATGAGGGTCGCAATTTGCGCCTCTAGGGCCTCGTTTTTGGCCTTCAACTCCGCCACTGCCACCTCCAAGTCCCGTTCCCGGGACGAGGAGGCGGCCCGCTGCGCGTGCTCCGTGGCGACGCATCTTACCAGCTGCGCCGCCTCCCGCAACTTCCGTCCGTAAGTCCCTTGGCGGTGGCGGGAGGGGGAAGCGACCTTTTCGATCCGCGCGGCCTCCTCGATCGCCCGCGCGGATAAGTCCGCTGCCGGGGCGTGGCGGAGCTCCGCGAGAAGCTCCGCCTCGTCCCGCAGCGGAATCGCCGACTTTGATGGTGCCCTAGCCTTGATGGACGGGTCGTCCAAGGCCCTGATGGCGTCCGCTTCGTCCGCCATCAGGACCGCTTCTGTGTGGGCTCGCTTCGCATTCGCGAGCCCAACGTACTCCCCGGTTGTTGGGGGGCGGCCTCTCTTACGCCTACGGCGCCTCCGGAGGTGCCAGCAACGCTGGAGGTGTCGCTGGCACCCTCCTCGAGTTATATCATGGCGAGCGGACTATGCACTCCTACGTCCCTTTGCAGGGACCTCTCCCTTCTAATCGCGGAGACGGCCGAGCTCACCCCAAGCTCGCTCGCCGCTCCTGCGCCTCCTCGTCCGTCTTTTTATAATAAATTTGCGGTTCCATAATTGTTCCCACGAGTAGGGTCGGAAGGGGTGGTCCACCCGGGCAGAGCCGCCATACCCGGGTAAGCCTAATACACCCTGGGGTTCGGCAGGTGCCCCAGGGGAGTTTGGTCGCTAAAGACTGGCCAACCTCCCAGCCATGCATCCTATCGGCGCGCACCATACCTTAGGATTGAGGGTAATTTTTTATAGAGGTTTTCTTCCTCGCAGGCCGGCCGGTGAAGGCAGGCCCTCCGGGTCCCTTGACGGCAACGTTCCACCACTACGCCCTGTGATGGTCGTTGAAGCCGCCAAGAGACTTACGGAATTAGGAGATGGATGGCGTTCATCCATCCCCAGCTCAGGCACCCCGGGTTCGCCAGACCCGTACCGCCGACCTTGCGGCCGACAGCCCCTGGGGTTGTGCCCTTTTTGATGACCGGGGTGGCACCTCCCCGGAGACGGCACCTGACACCAGGCTTACGGTTCCGTCCAAACCGGCGTGCTGTCCGCGGCTGCTTATTCGTCGGGGTTACCCCCGCTTATTTCGCAGCTACCCTTCAAAGAACCATGACAATGAAGGGCGTTCCCCTATCCGCAACCCGGGGACGCGCTCGGTTGCCCACGCAAGGCCTCCGCCGAAGCGGACCGAGAACCCAGACCTAACCCAGACCTAACCCAGACCTAACCCATTTTTTTTTTTTTTTTTTTTTTTAACGTGGGGGAAATCTTCCAAAGACACCCGCCGCCGTTGGGGCGACGGCGGGTTGTGTCGGATTTTTACCGACTAAAACCCCCACGGTGACCACCATCTCGCCCGACTTCGGCGGCGGTCCGGGAACGACCAAGCTAGGTCACACTACCGGACCGCCGCCTCGGGGAGGTCCTCTTCCCCGACTGGGAAAGTGGACCTCCACCCAGTAGTGGGAAGAGGAATCCGTGCTCGCGGGGGAGCAGTCACGACTGCTCCCCCACAGAGCGCCGACTTAGTCGGCGCTCCTGACTCCGCCGCATGGAAGGGTCACACTTCCATGCGGCCAACGTGGGCTATAACAAGGGGAGGGCGCGGCCCCAACCGCGGTCCTCCCCAAGCCCTCGGTGCCGCTCCCGACCGGCCAGGACCGAAGTCCCGGCACACGACGCCGGAGCGGCACCTACCTCCTCACTCGGGCGGATCCCGGCACCAAATAAATGACTGGTGCCGGGTCCGCCCAGGTCTATGTTTTTAGGTGGCGGGCCTCTTGGAGGGGGTCGCCTAAAACGAAGCCCCTCTTGGCCCGCCTTCTCTCCTGCCGAGAGGGATCGGAAGACTCCCGATCCCGCTCGGCGCCTCTCTTCTGCGAAATAACGGTTTCGCAGAAGGAGGCCTGCTGACGCGCTGTCCAGGACCTCTCGCTCGCCAGCATTGCCGTAACAAGTGCTGGCGGCGACTCCTGGGCCAATAACGGCCCGCACTGCTTCTCGTGCCCAGCCAAAGGCTGGGCCTCTCCGTGTGGCTGGGGGTGTCGACCACCCCCACGCCACACGACAGGCACTCTGGTGTGGCCTCCGCTCCGATTTTATGCAGGTACTCTCCGAAACACCCATGTCCGGAGAGCACCTGCGTCGTCCGGTAGGTAAGCCTACCATGCCGACGATCCAGCCACTCCTCCAAATGTGGGAGGATCGCGCCGACAGCTCGCTGGCGGGCGGCTCGATAATTTTCGAGTTCCGCCCGCCATTTTCTCAGTGCGAGCTGCCGGGCCTGACGCCTCAGGTCACCGACCGACTTGCCGGATCCCCTCGCCCCGGCGGAGTGACCGGACCCGTCGAAAAACGCGGGCCTCGGCCTCCGCCTGCAGGTTGGGGATAACCCCCGACAGGACTGCCGCCGCCTCATGGGAGAAGTGCGGTAACCACGTGCCACCCTGACGGCCATACGCCGGTATACGCGGCGCAGCATTTCACGGCTGCGCCGCCCGGCCGCCAGGGACGGGGCCCAGACTGGGCACCCGTAGAGGCACATGGCCCGCACCACCCCCGTGTAGAGGCGGCGGACCCTCTCTTCAGGTCCCCCGATATTGGGCAGTAGCCGCCCCAACAGGGCGGCTACCCCCTCTACTCGGGGGACGCGTCGGTCAAAGTGACCCTCGAAGCGCCCTGTCAATGTCCAGGCCGAGGTACTTAATTCGTTCCTCGACCCGGACAAAGACCGGCCCTACTCGGACGACCGACTGGGGCGGTCTCCGGGTCAGAGGCAGCCGATGAAACCAGGCTGCCTCCGTTTTCTCCGGAGACACTTGCAGCCCCAGCCGACGGACGGAGGCCACTACCGAGGCCACCCCCGCCTCGGCAAGGCCCAGCAGCCTCTCCCATTCCTCCCCCACGGCTATCACAAGTGTGTCGTCTGCATAGCAGACGACTGTCTGCGAGGGAGCGCGGTGAGGAGAACCCGGTTGTACCCCAGGTTCCACAACAACGGTCCTAACACGGACCCCTGGGGTACACCGCGGTTCACCTCCCGTCACCCCGTACCGACCCGGGTATATCACCTTCTGTCCCGGAGGTAGTCTGCCAGGACTCCCAGGTACGGGGGCTTGATGGTCGACCAGTATCCTGTCCCACAGGGAGTTGAAGGCGTTGGCGATGTCAAGAGACACCGCCAACGCCATCCCACCCCGGGAGACAGACTCATCCACGAGGGCCTTGACATGATCGACCGCGTCTATGGTCGATCGGCCCTCGCGGAAGCCGAACTGGCACGGTGCCAAGTTCGCACGGGACATATGCCCCCAGAGGCGGGAAGCTATGATTCTCTCAAAGAGCTTTCCCGCCTCATCAAGGAGGCATATGGGTCGGTACGCCTTGGGAGAGGCGTGCCGGCCGTCTTTCCTTGGGAAGCAGGACCATCGTGGCCTGCTTTGTGGCTGGGGACCCGCCCCGCCTGAAGGCACTGTCACCTCAGGCGGGGCCCGAGGACGTAAGGCCAAGGCTAACGGCCTGGGACGCCGTCTGGACCGGGGGCGGTTTCCGCCCTCTTAACTTGGCGACGGCGTCCCGGAACCCTCGTCGCTGACCGCGCATGGTGGCAGCGCGGTCAGCGCCGCCTCGAGCGGCTCCGGTGGTGGTCTGCCCCCCTCATCGAGGGGGAACAGTTTATTTACCACCGACCGGAGCACGGCGGGTTCTAGGCTCTCCGTGACGGAAGGACCCGCGGGGCGTAGGCGGCCCAGTACCAACCGTACGGGCGTCCCCACGGGTCTGCGTCCAGAGAGCCCAGGAGTTCCTCCCAGGCCGATGCCTTGGCCTCCCTGATGGCTCTCCGCAAGGCATTCGATGCATCTCGATATGCCTCGCGGAGTGTGGCCTCCACCACATGGTCGCGGACTGCTCGGCGGCGGGCCCTTGTCCACTGGCGGGCCGCCCACTCTCTTCTCTGAGTGTGGCTATCTGGCCCGACCACCAGTTCCGCCTGCCTTGCTGGTAGACCCGGGGCTTGGCGGCGTCACAAATTGCCGCCATTTGCCCCCGGAGCCTGGTGGCCTCCTCGTCTATGTCCGCTACTGGCTCTGGCCCGTACGCGGGCCAGGCCGCGGTATAGGAGGCCGCCATCAGCGCGTCCTCGTCCAGGTGCGTAAGCGCCCACCTCCTCACACCCCCAATTGGGGCCACCTCCACTACATCAAACATGATGTAGAGGTGGTCGCTGAGGGTCCGAGGTCATCTGCGACCCTCCACGCTCCAACACGCCGTGCGGAGCCCAGGACAAGTCCACAATGGACTCCCCCTGCGGCCGCACGCACGTGCTGGCAGATCCCCGGTTGAGGATCCGGAGATCCAGACCGGAGGACCAGTCTACCAGCACATCCCCCCGTGGGTCGGCCCTAGGGGATCCCCAAGTTTTTTTCGGGATTTGGCAGTCCCCTAGGACCAACACTGGACGGGACAGGAGAGGGTTCAGTACCCTCCCCAGCCCATCCAGCAGCGACTCGAACTCCACGAGGGTCACACTGGGCGAGGCATCCCGGCCTCGTGACGCACCTGAGACTCCACCACCACGAACCCGGCACCCCTTCCGATCACCCGGAGGGGTGCCGAGTTCGCCGCGATCGCGACGGAGCCGCACAGATCCGCCGCCCAGAGGGCGATCGGGAACTTGTACGGCTCCGCCGCGACGCCATCCCCCACTCGGCCAGGGTTTGGCGTCCTGTGCCCCAGCCGAGTGGTTGAGATTGGCCTGCAGCACCCTAACTGGAGGAGGACCATTATCGGTTAGCCTTCCCCTCCTCCTCCAGCCTTCCCGGCCGATCCGAGCCTCCACCTCTGCTGACAGGGCGGCTAGTCCTCCCCTACCCACTGCCCTTGTCAGCACCACCCGGTTGTCTACCCCGAGGATGTCCGCGAGCGACACCTTCGGGTCCGCCAACCGCCGCCAATAGTCCTCCCCTCTAGACCCATTTTTTTTTTTTTTTTTTTTTTTTTTTTTAACGTGGGGGAAATCTTCAAAAGACACCCGCCGCCGTTGGGGCGGCGACGGGTAGTGCCGGATTTTTACCGGCTAAAACCCCCACGGTGACCACCATCTCGCCCGACTTCGGCGGCGGTCCGGGAACGACCAAACTAGGTCACACTACCGGACCGCCGCCTCGGGGAGGTCCTCTTCCCCGACTGGGAAGAGTGGACCTCCTCCCAGTAGTGGGAAGAGGAATCCGTGCTCGCGGGGGCGCAGTCAAACGACTGCTCCCCCACAGAGCGCCGACCTAGTCGGCGCTCCTGACTCCGCCGCATGGAAGGGTCACACTTCCATGCGGCCAACGTGGGCGATAACAAGGGGAGGGCGCGGCCCCCACCGCGGGCCTCCCCAGCCCTCGGTGCCGCTCCCGACCGGCCAGGACCGAAGTCCCGGCACACGACGCCGGGGCGGCACCTACCTCCTCAATCGGGCGGAGCCCGGCACCAAAAAATTGGTGCCGGGTCCGCCCGCTTACATCACGGTGGCGGGCCTCTTGGAGGGGGCCGCCTAAAACGGAGCCCCCTCCTGGCCCGCCTTCTCTCCTGCCGAGCGGGATCGGAGCCCTCCCGATCCCGCTCGGCGGCCTCCTTCTGCGAAATAACGGTTTCGCAGATGGAGGCCACCGCTCTCCAAGACCTCTCGCTCGCCAGCATTGCCGTAACAAGTGCTGGCGGCGAGAGGTCCGGGCCAATGACGGCCCGCAAGTCTGCTCGTGCCCAGCCAAAGGCTGGGCACTCCTCTATCGTGTGGCTGGGGGTGTCGACCACCCCCACCCCACACGACAGGCACTCTGGTGTGGCCTCCGCTCCGATTTTGTGCAGGTACTCTCCGAAACAACCATGTCCGGAGAGCACCTGCGTCGTCCGGTAGGTAAGCCTACCGTGCCGACGATCCACCCACTCCTCCAAATGTGGGAGGATCGCGCCGACAGCTCGCTGGCGGGCGGCTCGATAATTTTCGAGCTCCGCCCGCCATTTTCTAAGTGCGAGCTGCCGGGCCTGACGCCTCAGGTCACCGACCGACAGTCCTGCCGGATCCCCTTCGCCCCGGCGGAGTGACCGGACCCGTCGATACACGCGGGCCTCGGCCTCCGCCTGCAGGTCGAAGGGGATTACCCCCGACAGGACTGCCGCCGCCTCATGGGAGATGGTGCGGTAACCACGTGCCACCCTGACGGCCATACGCCGGTATACGCGGCGCAGCATTTGTCGGCTGCGCCGCCCGGCCGCCAGGGACGGGGCCCAGACTGGGCACCCGTAGAGGCACATGGCCCGCACCACCCCCGTGTAGAGGCGGCGGACCCTCTCTTCTGGTCCCCCGATATTGGGCAGTAGCCGACCCAACAGGGCGGCTACCCCCTCTACTCGGGGGACGAGTCGGTCAAAGTGACCCTCGAAGCGCCAGCGGCTGTCAATGTCCAGGCCGAGGTACTTAATACGTTCCTCGACCCGGACAAAGACCGGCCCTACTCGGACGACCGACTGGGGCGGTCTCCGGGTCAGAGGCAGCCCATGAAACCAGGCTGCCTCCGTTTTCTCCGGAGACACTTGCAGCCCCAGCCGACGGACGGAGGCCACTACCTGTGGCCACCCCGCCTCGGCAAGGCCCAGCAGCCTCTCCCATTCCTCCCCCACGGCTATCACTAGAGTGTCGTCTGCATAGCAGACGACTGTGACGCCGTGAGGGAGCGCGGTGAGGAGAACCCGGTTGTACCCCAGGTTCCACAACAACGGTCCTAACACGGACCCCTGGGGTACACCGCGGTTCACCTCCCGCGTTACCACCCCGTACCGACCCGGGTATATCACCCGTCTGTCCCGGAGGTAGTCTGCCAGAACCCTCCTCAGGTACGGGGGCACCTGATGGTCGACCAGTGCCCCCGCAATCCTGTCCCAGGGCAGGGAGTTGAAGGCGTTGGCGATGTCAAGAGACACCGCCAACGCCATCCCACCCCGGGAGACAGACTCATCCACGAGGGCCTTGACGTGATCAACAGCATCTATGGTCGAGCGGCCCTCGCGGAAGCCGAACTGGCACGGTGCCAAGTTCGGACCTACACGGGACATATGCCCCCAGAGGCGGGAAGCTATGATTCTCTCAAAGAGCTTTCCCGCCTCATCAAGGAGGCATATGGGTCGGTACGCCTTGGGAGAGGCTGCCGGCTGCCACCCCCTTGGGAAGCAGGACCATCGTGGCCTGCTTCCACAAGAGGGGGACCCGCCCCGCCTGAAGGCAGCTGTCGAACAGCCACCTCAGGCGGGGCCCGAGGACGCGTAAGGCCAAGGCTAACGCCTTGCCTGGGACGCCGTCTGGACCGGGGGCGGTGTTCCGCCCTCTTAACTTTGCGACGGCGTCCCGGAACTCCTCGTCGCTGACCGCGCATGGTGGCAGCGCGGTCAGCGCCGCCTCGAGCGGCTCCGGTGGTGGTCTGCCCCCCTCATCGAGGGGGAACAGTTTATTTACCACCGACCGGAGCACGGCGGGTTCTAGGCTCTCTGTGACGGAAGGACCCGCGGGGCGTAGGCGGCCCAGTACCAACCGGTACGGGCGTCCCCACGGGTCTGCGTCCAGAGAGCCCAGGAGTTCCTCCCAGGCCGATGCCTTGGCCTCCCTGATGGCTCTCCGCAAGGCATTCGATGCGTCTCGATATGCCTCGCGGAGTGTGGCCTCCACCGCATGGTCGCGGACTGCTCGGCGGCGGGCCCTTGTCCACCGGCGTCGGGCCGCCACACTCTCTTCTCTGAGTGTGGCTATCTGGCCCGACCACCAGTAGACCGCCCGCCGCTGCACCCTCCTGACCCGGGGCATGGCGGCGTCACAAATTGCCGCCATTTGCCCCCGGAGCCAGGAGGCCTCCTCGTCTACGTCCGCGACTGGCTCTGGCCCGTACGAGGGCCAGGCCGCGGCATAGGAGGCCGCCATCAGCGCGTCCTCGTCCAGGTGCGTAAGCGCCCACCTCCTACGGGGGGGTGGGCCCCCAATTGGGGCCACCCTCCCTACATCAAACATGATGTAGAGGTGGTCGCTGAGGGTCGCGAGGTCATCTGCGACCCTCCACGCTCCAACACGTCGTGCGGCCGCCGGAGAAGCCCAGGACAAGTCCACAATGGACTCCCCCTGCGGCCGCACGCACGTGCTGGCAGATCCCCGGTTGAGGATCCGGAGATCCAGACCGGAGGACCAATCTACCAGCACATCCCCCCGTGGGTCGGCCCTAGGGGATCCCCAAGTTGGGGATTTGGCATTAAAGTCCCCTAGGACCAACACTGGACGGGACAGGAGAGGGTTCAGTACCCTCCCCAGCCCATCCAGCAGCGACTCGAACTCCACGAGGGTCAGGCTGGGCGAGGCATACACCCCGGCCAGCGTGACGCACCTGGACTCCACCACCACGAACCCGGCACCCCTTCCGATCACCCGGAGGGGTGCCGAGTTCGCCGCGATCGCGACGGAGCCGCACAGATCCGCCGCCCAGTCAGGGCGATCGGGAACTCTGTACGGCTCCGCCGCGACCGCCAGGCCAATCCCCCACTCGGCCAGGGTTTGGACAAACAAGTCCTGTGCCCCAGCCGAGTGGTTGAGATTGGCCTGCAGCACCTAACTGGAGGAGGAGGGGGGCATTATCGGTTCGCCTTCCCCGCCTCCTCCTGGTGGGCGGCCGGTGCGGCCTCCATCTCGGAGCTGACAGGGCGGGTATTGCCCGCCCTTGTCAGCACCACCCTCGGTTGCCTACCCCCGAGGATGTCCGCGAGCGACACCTTGGGGTCCGCCAACCGCCGCCAATAGTCCTCCCCTCTCACGGGGGGATCGGCGGCGGAGACGGACGACGCCCGCTGACGCAGACGTTCCTCGGGGTGGCCGAGGGTGGTCCCTTCTCGGGGGAGGGCTGGGCCCTCTCCCTCGGAGACTGCTCCCCCGCCCTTCTTCTTGGACTTGGGGCGGGGGAGGGTCGACGATCCCCTCTTTCCACGGGCCCAGAGGGGCCCGCTACCGGAGGAGGGGGGGTGGACGGGGGTTTTTGTGGGGGAGCAACCGGCTCCACCTCGTCCACGCCCATCACCACCGTCGCCGCCGGGGAGGCGGGGGGTGGTACCGGGGGGCGCTGCGGGGCGGCACTCACGGCCGACACCGCCGCACCCCCGGCAGGCCCCGCCTGCCTCTTCTTCTCCCCCCTCCTCTTCCTTTTGGAGGGGGGAGGAGCACAGCCCTGGGCGCCCAGCACATGACCGGCTGGGCGACCCAGGTCGACGCAGACCGGGCACCTCGGGGGTGCCCGGCATGCTCGCGACACGTGACCGGTGCCACCACAACGGTAGCACCGGCCACTCCTATCTGCCCCCCCAGGGCATCGGGACTGGAGGTGTCCCACCTCCAGGCACCGATGGCACCTGGGAGGGCGTGCCGCCAGGACCTCCACCCGGGGTGAGCACCACCCCAGGCGGAGGCGGCCCGCCGCGGCCAGTTTACGCACGGCCGCGAGCGGGCACTTAACCCAGATGGTGCCAAGTCCATTGGGGGAGGTCCGGATTGGGCCAGTAGTGACCTGGCCCGCCGGACACTCCCCCACCTTGGCCACCGCCTCCACCACCTGTTGGGTGGTGGTGGATTCATGCAAACCGCTGAGGCGAGCCTCAGCGGTCTTCATGGGGCGGGCCACCCTGACGCCGTCCCCGCCGAAGAGTTCGGCGAGGCGTTGCGCCAGGGCGTCCGCCTTCTCGGTACCGGAAGGGCCCGGGATCTCTATGATGGAGGATCCCGATTGGCCCTTCCGGTACCTGACCTCCTGAATGCCGACCTCTTTGAGGTCGACATTTGCCACCGCCTTCCGCATGACCTCCGCATAGGAGGTCTTGCTCACCGGGGCGACCGTTAGCGATACGGCCGCCCTCTTGGGAGGACGCGGAAGGCGGGGCTTCTCCTTCCCTTTGGGGGGTTGGGAGGGGGAGGGGAGACAGGTGCCGAGGCACCCGTCTTCCCCTTTTTCTTCTTCCCCCCCCCCTTTCCCGTCTTCTGGCCCCCCTGGGGCCAGAGGGTGCCGCCGCAGCACCGGTGGCGGGCCCCGCCCCCCTCCGAGAGGGAGGTTGTGGGGCCACAGCCACCCGGCGCTGCGCCCTCTTGGCCTTCCTCCCCAGGACCGATACCCACTCCCCCTGGGCCGACGGAACGTCCCTCCCTGAGGAGGGGCGAGCTGGCCTGGTAGGGGGAGGGGCGCCGGTTCCCGGGGCGGAAGAGCCGCGGGTCCCGCCCGCGCCTTTCCCCGTCCTGGCCGAAGGAACGTCCCCCTGGGAGGGAGGACGAGCTGACCGGGTGGACGGGGGAGGCGGGGCAGGGGCCCGCACCTTCTTACCCCTCTTCCGCCTCCTAAGGGCGGAAGAGGAGGGGACCCCCCCCTCCGTATCAGTGGTATGGGGGGGCCCTTTCCTCCTAGGAGGGAGGATTTCACCCGCCCGCTCCGCCATCTCTAAGAGAGGACGGAGACGGGCGAGTATCCTCGCCTCCACTGCCTCCGCCACCCGATCCGCCATCCCCTCTCCGTTCTCCGAGGAGGGCGGTGGGGGGGACGTCCGGGGGCGGGGGACTTTACGTGGAGAGGTCCGCGGGGACCTCTCCACGAGGCCCTGGAAGAAATCGGAGTCGGTATCCTCCTCCGGTCCTCCAGGGCCCCGTGGCCTCAGCGCCACGCTGGGGGTCTTTTTAAAAGACCCCGACGTTGATGCCCCTCCTCTCCGAGATGTATGTGGAGAGGAGGGCGTCGCCTCCTTTATCTGCCGTTGGGGGGGGAGGGGTAAAGGCCCCCCTTCCCACGCCCCGCTGCAATGAGGGTCGCAATTTGCGCCTCTAGGGCCTCGTTTTTGGCCTTCAACTCCGCCACTGCCACCTCCAAGTCCCGTTCCCGGGTCGAGGAGGCGGCCCGCTGCGCGTGCTCCGTCGCGACGCATCTTATAAGCTGCGCCGCCTCCCGCAACCTTCCGGACGTAAGTCCCATGGAGGTTGCGGGATGTGGAGGCGACCTTCTCGATCCGCGCGGCCTCCTCGATCGCCCGCGCGGATAAGTCCGCTGCGGGGGCGTGACGGAGCTCCGCGAGAAGCTCCGCCTCGTCCCGCAGCGGAATCGCCGATTTGGATGGTGGCCTAGCCTTGACGGCCGGGTCATCCAAGGCCCTGATGGCGTCCGCTTCGTCCGCCATCAGGACCGCTTCTGTGTGGGCTCGCTTTGGTTTCGCGAGCCCCACGTACTCCCCGGTTGTTGGGGGGCGGCCTCTCTTTGCGCTTATCGGCGCCTCCGGAGGTGCCAGCAACGCTGGAGGTGTCGCTGGCACCCTCCTCGAGTTCGCTCATGGCGAGCGAACTCTCCTCTCCTACGTCCCTCTGCAGGGACCTCTCCCTTCTAATCGCGGAGACGGCCGAGCTCACCCCAAGCTCGCTCGCCGCTCCTGCTCCTCCTCGTCCGTCATTTTATATAAATTTCTCGGTTCCATAATTGTTCCCACGAGTAGGGTCGGAAGGGGTGGTCCACCCGGGCAGAGCCGCCATACCCGGGTAAGCCTAATACACCCTGGGGTTCGGCAGGTGCCCCAGGGGAGTTTGGTCGCTAAAGACTGGCCAACCTCCCAGCCATGCATCCTATCGGCGCGCACCATACCTTAGGATTGAGGGTAATTTTTTATAGAGGTTTTCTTCCTCGCAGGCCGGCCGGTGAAGGCAGGCCCTCCGGGTCCCTTGACGGCAACGTTCCACCACTACGCCCTGTGATGGTCGTTGAAGCCGCCAAGAGACTTACGGAATTAGGAGATGGATGGCGTTCATCCATCCCCAGCTCAGGCACCCCGGGTTCGCCAGACCCGTACCGCCGACCTTGCGGCCGACAGCCCCTGGGGTTGTGCCCTTTTGATGACCGGGGTGGCACCTCCCCGGAGACGGCACCTGACACCAGGCTTACGGTTCCGTCCAAACCGGCGTGCTGTCCGCGGCTGCTTATTCGTCGGGGTTACCCCCGCTTATTTCGCAGCTACCCTTCAAAGAACCATGACAATGAAGGGCGTTCCCCTATCCGCAACCCGGGGACGCGCTCGGTTGCCCACGCAAGGCCTCCGCCGAAGCGGACCGAGACCCAGACCTAACCCATATTTTTTTTTTTTTTTTTTTTTTAACGTGGGGGAAATCTTCAAAAAACCCCCGCCGCCGATGGGGCGGCGGCAGTGCCTTTTTTTTTACCGGCTAAAACCCCCACGGTGACCACCATCTCGCCCGACTTCGGCGGCGGTCCGGGAACGACCAACTAGGTCACACTACCGGACCGCGCCCGGGAGGTCCTCTTCCCCGACTGGGAAGAGTGGCCCTCCCCACTGGGAAAGGAATCCGTGCTCGCGGGGGAGCAGTCAGAAATGACTGCTCACGGAGCGCCGACTTCGGCGCTCCTGACTCCGCCGCATGGAAGGGTCACACTTCCATGCGGCCAAGGCTATAACAAGGGGGAGGGCGCGGCCCCAACCGCGGTCCTCCCCCAGCCCTCGGTGCCGCTCCCGACCGGCCAGGACCGAAGTCCCGGCACACGACGCCGGGGCGGCACCTACCTCCTCAATCGGGCGGAGCCCGGCACCATCTTAACTGGTGCCGGGTCCGCTTCCGCCTATATATGGTGGCGGGCCTCTTGGAGGGGGCCGCCTAAAACGGGCCCCCTCCTGGCCCGCCTTCTCTCCTGCCGAGCGGGATCGCTCCCGATCGAAATACCTCGGCGGCCTCCTTCTGCGAAATAACGGTTTCGCTGGTAGCCCCGCCTCCAAATATTGCCGTAACAAGTGCTGGCGGCGGAGGTCCTTTGCCGTGAACAAGTGCTGGTCTTCTCGTGCCCAGCCAAAGGCTGCCCCTCTATCGTGTGGGTGGGGGTGTCGACCACCCCCACGCCACACGACAGGCACTCTGGTGTGGCCTCCGCTCCGATTTTATGCAGGTACTCTCCGAAACAACCATGTCCGGAGAGCACTTGCGTCGTCCGGTAGGTAAGCCTACCGTGCCGACGATCCACCCACTCCTCCAAATGTGGGAGGATCGCGCCGACAGCTCGCTGGCGGGCGGCTCGATAATTTTCGAGCTCCGCCCGCCATTTTCTAAGTGCGAGCTGCCGGGCCTGACGCCTCAGGTCACCGACCGACAGTCCTGCCGGATCCCCCTCGACCCGGCGGAGTGCCCGAAACACACGGGCCTCGGCCTCCGCCTGCAGGTCGAAGGGGATTCCCCCGATAGTAGGACTGCCGCCGCCTCATGGATAGTGCGTTAACCACGTGCCACCCTCGGACGGCCATTCGCCGATATACCGGCGCAGCATGGTTTTGACGGCTGCGCCTCCGCCAGGGACGGGGCCCAGACTGGGCACCCGTAGAGGCACATGGCCCGCACCACCCCCGTGTAGAGGCGGCGGACCCTCTCCTCTGGTCCCCCGATATTGGGCAGTAGCCCACCCAACAGGCCGGCTACCCCCTCTACTCGGGGGACGAGTCGGTCAAAGTGACCCTCGAAGCGCCAGCGGCTGTCAATGTCCAGGCCGAGGTACTTAAACGTTCCTCGACCCGGACAAAGACCAGCCCTACTCGGACGACCGACTGGGGCGGTCTCCGGGTCAGAGGCAGCCCATGGAACCAGGCTGCCTCCGTTTTCTCCGGAGACACTTCGCCAGCCACTCCGAGGCCACCCTTTTCATTCCTCCCCCACGGCTATCACAAGAGTGTCGTCTGCATAGCAGACGATGTGCGTGAGGGAGCGCAAAGTGAGAGAATCCCGGTTGTACCCCAGGTTCCACAACAACGGTCCTAACACGGACCCCTGGGGTACACCGCGGTTCACCTCCCGCGTTACATCCCGCGGAGGTAGTCTATGACTTATATATATATGTACGGGTATCGCTAGGATCTTCCCACAGGGAGTTATATTACCCAAGTCCACGCTTGCTTTGACCCCGGAGGTATGTGCCAGGACTCTCCGCACTCCTCTTCGTTCGGACCTACGGGGGCAGCTATGATTCTCCTGATGGTCGACTGCCATCCCTCAATCCTGTCCCAGGGCGGGCCTTGAAGGCGTTGGCGATGTCAAGAGACACTGCCAACGGACCATCCTTGGGAGACAGGCGACTCATCCACGATCATTTTTTCTCTTGCATCGACCGCATCTATGGTCGGATTCCGCGCGGAAGCCGAACTGGCACGGTGCCAAGTTCGGACGGACCTGGGACATATGCCCCCAGAGGCGGGAAACTTTGATGCGCTCATAGAGCTTTCCCGCCTCATGGCCGGCCGGAGGCGCGGTCCTCCTTGCCTCTAAGACAAGAGGAAACCTCTATCGCCCGCCGACCTGTGCTCTTCATGATGAAGCAGGATTGTGGCCTGCTTTAGATGGACCTCGCCCGCCTGAAGTCGCTGTCGAACAGCCACCCCAGGCGGGGCCCGAGGACGCGTAAGGCCAAGGTAATTACAAATTTGCCTGGGATGGACCGGGGTTGGTGTTTCCCCTTAACTTGGCGACGGCGCCCCGAACCTCGGCATTAGTCTTGAGTCTTAATTGACCCGCATGGTGGCAGCGCGGTCAGCGCCGCCTCGAGGCGGCGTTCATTCCAGGGGAGCCGATAAAGGACCGACCGGAGCACGGCGGGTTCTAGGCTCTCCGTGACGGAAACACCCGCGGGGCGTAGGCGCGCCCGGTTATTATGGGCGACCCCACGGGTCGGCGTCTAGAGACGTAGAGTTCCTCCCTCCGTTGCCTCTGGCCTCCCTGGAGGTGCAAGGCATTCGAGTCCGTCTCGATACCGCCTCGCGGATTGGCCTCCACCGCATGGTCGGGGGGACTGCACGGCGGCGGGCCCTTTCCTGCTACCGCTCGTCGGGCGAAATGCCACACTCTCTTCTCTGTTGTCCTACCCACGCCCCAGGTTTGCCCGCCGTAATTCACATGGCCACCACCCGAATTGCAAATGGCGGCCAAAATTGCCGTCGCATTTGTCCCCGGGCTCTCCTAAGGAGATCTCGTCTATGTCCGCGACTGGCTCTGGCCCGTACGAGGGCCCATCCAGACGACGCCATCAGCGCGTCCTCGTCCAGGTGAATTTCCCACCTCATCCAGGGGTACGGAAGGGGGTAGGCCCCCAATTCGGGAATATATTCCCTACGTCCATGATGTACCAGGTGGTCGCTGAGGCATACGATTTTGTTGTGCAGACTCCGCGTTGTTTCCGGGACTTGCTCCATTTTTTTTTAACCCGTGCGGCTGGTTTTTTTTTGTTGAGGGGTGACCCCTTGCTGCCGACACGTCCGTTTCCAACCTTGCCGCACCCCGTCTTCCGAAGTCCTGCCGTGGATCCCCCGTGAGTAACCTGGATTCGATTTTGCCCCCGAGGGCTTCCTTCCGGAGATCCAGACCGGTTTACGGGGTGGCCGCTTAGAGGGGGTATTTCCCGACTAAGCTGGGAGTAAAGCTTCCCCCCCAACGTGGACCCGGGACTCCGGGAGAGGGGTCATAGAACCCTCCCCAGCCCATCCAGCAGCGCCGACTGGCGGGTTCCCATGGGGAGGCATACACCCCGGCCAGCGGTGACGCACCATACCTAAAACCCGAACCCGACACCCCTTCCGATGACCACCCGGGTCTCTCGCAGGCTTCGCGGCCGCGGCCGCCCTGGACCGGGTCTCTCTCTCACTCGGATCCGCCGCCCAGTTTTGGGCGATCCGGGTCCTTGACCGGCCGCCGCGACCGCCAGGCTTTCCCACTCGGCCAGGGTTTGGACAAACTCTCCCCCTGTTCCCAGCCGACCCCGACTGGGTCCTCCTCCATCCGCCCCCGTAAGACCCAGGCCTTCCTCCCTTCTTGGAGGCTCTGTCTCTAGGTTGGCGGGGTTCCGAGAGGACCGCCCTTCTCTTTGCCTTCCCGAGGATATCCGCCAGCGCCACCCGGGTCCGCCAGCCGCGCCAATAGTTCATGGAAGGGATCGGCGCCGGATAGACGCCCGCGGACGCCGACCCTCCTCGGGGTGGCCTCTTTATGGGTGGTCCACTGGGGGAGGGCAAAGCTCGGAGACTGCTCCCCCGCCCTTCGTCCTTTACTTTTCCTTGGGCGGTCGCGATATCGTTGAATCCTCCTTTTCCACGGGCCTGGAGGGGCCCAGCTAGTCCGAGGAGGGGGGTGGACCTTGCTCTGGTGGAGCAACCGGCTCCACTTTCGGTCCATCCCCACCGTCGCCGCCGGAGAGCCCCTGGGGTTGTGGGGATGGTTGGCTTTATTCGGCACCCCCGGTCAAACGCCGCCCTCCCGGCAGGCCCCGGGGCTATCTTCTCCCCCCTCCTCTTCCTTTTGTGAGGGGGGGCCTAGGAGCACAACCTCCCGCCCAGCCATGGTTGGCTGGGCGACCCATTATCGCCACAGACCGGGCACCTCGGGGCTGCCCGGCATGCCGCTCTCCTGGTCCTGCGTTCCCACCACAGCGGTAGCACCGGCCACCCCTATCTGGGCAAGCCCCCCAGGGCATCGAGACTGGGAGTTGTCCCACTCTCCGCACCGAATGATGGAACTCCCTGAGGATCCCCCTTTTCGCAGGAAAAACCAGGAAGAGCACCACTTTCCCCCCAGGCGACCTATCCCTGCTCCGCGGCCATTTTTTTTTTTTTTTTTTTTTTTTTTTTTTTAACGTGGGGGAAATCTTCCAAAGACACCCGCCGCCGAGAATCGGATTTTTACCGACTAAAACCCCCACGGTGACCACCATCTCGCCCGACTTCGGCGGCGGTCCGGGAACGACCAAGCTAGGTCACACTACCGGACCGCCGCCTCGGGAGGTCCTCTTCCCCGACTGGGAAGAGTGGAAGTCCGTGCTGCGGGGGAGCAGTCAGAAATGACTGCTCCCCCATGGAGGCCGACTAAGCCGGCGCCGACTCCGCCGCATGGAAGGGTCACACTTCCATGCGGCCAACGTGCTATAACAAGGGGAGGGCGCGGCAACCGCGGTCCTCCCCAAGCCCTCGGTGCCGCTCCCGACCGGCCAGGACCGAAGTCCCGGCACACGACGCCGGGGCGGCACCTACCTCTCACTCGGGCGGAGCCCGGCACCTGAAACTGGTGCCGGGTCCCGCCCCCTGAGGTGGCGGGCCTCTTGGAGGGGCCGCCTAAAACGGAGCCCCCTCCTGGCCCGCCTTCTCTCCTGCCGAGCGGGATCGGAGACTCCCGATAGCGCTCGGCGGCCTCCTTCTGCGAAATAACGGTTTCGCAGAAGGAGGCCACCGCTCTCAGGACCTCTCGCTCGCCAGCATTGCCGTAACAAGTGCTGGCGGCGAGAGGCCCTGGCCAATAATGGCCCGCAGCCCTCTCTTGCCCAGCCAAAGGCTGGGATTCCTCCTATCGTGTGGCTGGGGGTGTCGACCACCCCCACGCCACACGACAGGCACTCTGGTGTGGCCTCCGCTCCGATTTTATGCAGGTACTCTCCGAAACAACCATGTCCGGAGAGCACCTGCGTCGTCCGGTAGGTAAGCCTACCGTGCCGACGATCCACCCACTCCTCCAAATGTGGGAGGATCGCGCCGACAGCTCGCTGGCGGGCGGCTCGATAATTCTCGAGCTCCGCCCGCCATTTTCTAAGTGCGAGCTGCCGGGCCTGACGCCTCAGGTCACCGACCGACAGTCCTGCCGGATCCCCCTCGCCCCGGCGGAGTGACCGGACCCGTCGATAACGCGGGCCTCGGCCTCCGCCTGCAGGTCGAAGGGGATTACCCCCGACAGGACTGCCGCCGCCTCGTGGGAGATAGTGCGGTAACCACGTGCCACCCTGACGGCCATACGCCGGTATACGCGGCGCAGCATTATTCGGCTGCGCCGCCCGGCCGCCAGGGACGGGGCCCAGACTGGGCACCCGTAGAGGCACATGGCCCGCACCACCCCCGTGTAGAGGCGGCGGACCCTCTCTTCAGGTCCCCCGATATTGGGCAGTAGCCGACCCAACAGGGCGGCTACCCCTCTACTCGGGGGACGAGTCGGTCAAAGTGACCCTCGAAGCGCCAGCGGCTGTCAATGTCCAGGCCGAGGTACTTAATCCGTTCCTCGACCCGGACAAAGACCGGCCCTACTCGGACGACCGACTGGGGCGGTCTCCGGGTCAGAGGCAGCCCATGGAACCAGGCTGCCTCCGTTTTCTCCGGAGACACTTGCAGCCCCAGCCGACGGACGGAGGCCACTACCGAGGCCACCCCGGCCTCGGCAAGGCCCAGCAGCCTCTCCCATTCCTCCCCCACGGCTATCACAAGCGTGTCGTCTGCATAGCAGACGACTGTGACGCCGTGAGGGAGCGCGGTGAGGAGAACCCGGTTGTACCCCAGGTTCCACAACAACGGTCCTAACACGGACCCCTGGGGTACACCGCGGTTCACCTCCCGCGTTACCACCCCGTACCGACCCGGGTATATCACCCGTCTGTCCCGGAGGTAGTCTGCCAGGACTCTCCTCAGGTACGGGGGCACCTGATGGTCGACCAGTGCCCCCGCAATCCTGTCCCAGGGCAGGGAGTTGAAGGCGTTGGCGATGTCAAGAGACACCGCCAACGCCATCCCACCCCGGGAGACAGACTCATCCACGAGGGCCTTGACGTGATCGACCGCATCTATGGTCGATCGGCCCTCGCGGAAGCCGAACTGGCACGGTGCCAAGTTCGGACCGCCGGGACATATGCCCCCAGAGGCGGGAAGCTATGATTCTCTCAAAGAGCTTTCCCGCCTCATCAAGGAGGCATATGGGTCGGTACGCCTTGGGAGAGGCTGCCGGCCTGCCACCCCCTTGGGAAGCAGGACCATCGTGGCCTGCTTCCACAAGAGGGGACCCGCCCCGCCTGAAGGCAGCTGTCGAACAGCCACCTCAGGCGGGGCCCGAGGACGCGTAAGGCCAAGGCGCGTGCCTGCCTGGGACGCCGTCTGGACCGGGGGCGGTGTTCCGCCCCCTTAACTTGGCGACGGCGTCCCGGAACTCCTCGTCGCTGACCGCGCATGGTGGCAGCGCGGTCAGCGCCGCCTCGAGCGGCTCCGGTGGTGGTCTGCCCCCTCATCGAGGGGGAACAGTTTATTCACCACCGACCGGAGCACGGCGGGTTCTAGGCTCTCCGTGACGGAAGGACCCGCGGGGCGTAGGCGGCCCAGTACCAAACGGTACGGGCGACCCCACGGGTCAGCGTCCAGAGAGCCCAGGAGTTCCTCCCAGGCCGATGCCTTGGCCTCCCTGATGGCTCTCCGCAAGGCATTCGATGCGTCTCGATATGCCTCGCGGAGTGTGGCCTCCACCGCATCGTCGCGGACTGCTCGGCGGCGGGCCCTTGTCCACCGGCGTCGGGCCGCCACACTCTCTTCTCTGAGTGTGGCTATCTGGCCCGACCACCAGTAGACCGCCCGCCGCTGCACCCTCCTGACCCGGGGCATGGCGGCGTCACAAATTGCCGCCATTTGCCCCCGGAGCCAGGAGGCCTCCTCGTCTATGTCCGCGACTGGCTCTGGCCCGTACGAGGGCCAGGCCGCGGCATAGGAGGCCGCCATCAGCGCGTCCTCGTCCAGGTGCGTAAGCGCCCACCTCCTACGGGGGTGGGCCCCCAATTGGGGCCACCCCGCCTACATCAAACATGATGTAGAGGTGGTCGCTGAGGGTCGCGAGGTCATCTGCGACCCTCCACGCTCCAACACGTCGTGCGGCCGACGGAGAAGCCCAGGACAAGTCCACAATGGACTCCCCCTGTGGCCGCCCGCACGTGCTGGCAGATCCCCGGTTGAGGATCCGGAGATCCAGACCGGAGGACCAATCCACCAGCACATCCCCCCGTGGGTCGGCCCTAGGGGATCCCCAAGTTGGGGATTTGGCGTTAAAGTCCCCTAGGACCAACACTGGACGGGACAGGAGAGGGTTCAGAACCCTCCCCAGCCCATCCAGCAGCGACTCGAACTCCACGAGGGTCAGGCTGGGCGAGGCATACACCCCGGCCAGCGTGACGCACCTGGACTCCACCACCACGAACCCGGCACCCCTTCCGATCACCCGGAGGGGTGCCGAGTTCGCCGCGATCGCGACGGAGCCGCACAGATCCGCCGCCCAGTCAGGGCGATCGGGAACTCTGTACGGCTCCGCCGCGACCGCTGGCCAATCCCCCACTCGGCCAGGGTTTGGACAAACAAGTCCTGTGCCCCAGCCGAGTGGTTGAGATTGGCCTGCAGCACCCTAACTGGAGGAGGAGGGGGCATTATCGGTTGGCCTTCCCCTCCTCCTCCAGGTTGGCGGCCGGTTCGGCCTCCTCTCGGAGGCTGACAGGGCGGGTATTCCCGCCCTTGTCAGCACCACCCTCGGTTGCCTACCCCCGAGGATGTCCGCGACACCGACGACCCCGGGTCCGCCAACCGCCGCCAAAGTCCTCCCCCTCAAGGGGGGATCGGCGGCGGAGACGGACGACGCCCGCGGGCCGAGGGTGGCCGAGGGTGGTCCCTTCTCGGGGGAGGCTGGGCCCTCTCCCTCGGAGACTGCTCCCCCGCCCTTCTTCTTGGACTTGGGGCGGGGGAGGGTCGACGATCCTCCTCCTCCACGGGCCTGGAGGGGCCCGCTACCGGAGGAGGGGGGGTGGACGTGGACTTTTGTGGTGGGGCAACCCGCTCCCCCACGTCCCCGTCCATACCCCCCCGCGCCCCGGGAGAGGCGGGGGATGGTACGGGGGGCGCTGCGGGGCGGCACTCCCGGCCGACGCCGCCGCACCCCCGGCAGGCCCCGCCTGCCTCTTCTTCTCTCCCCCCTCCTCTTCCTTTTGGAGGGGGGAGGAGCACAACCCTGGGCGCCCAGCACGTGATTGGCTGGGCGACCCAGGTCGACACAGACCGGGCACCTCGGGGGTGCCCGGCATGCGCGCGAAACGTGACCGGTGCCACCACATCGGTAGCACCGGCCACCCCTATCTGCCCCCCCAGGGCATCGGGACTGGAGGTGTCCCACCTCCAGGCACCGATGGCACCTGGGAGGGCGTGCCGCCAGGACCTCCACCCGGGGTGAGCACCACCCCAGGCGGAGGCGGCCCGCCGCGGCCAGTTTACGCACGGCCGCGAGCGGGCACCTAACCCCAATGGTGCCAAGTCCATTGGGGGAGGTCCGGATTGGGCCAGTAGTGCCCTGGCCCGCCGGACACTCCCCACCTTGGCCACCGCCTCCACCACCTGTTGGGTGGTGGTGGATTCATGAAGACCGCTGAGGCGAGCCTCAGCGGTCTTCATGGGGCGGGCCACCCTGACGCCGTCCCCGCCGAAGAGTTCGGCGAGGCGTTCCGCCAGGGCGTCCGCCTTCTCGGTACCGGAAGGGCCCGGGCTCTCTATGATGGACGATCCCGATTGGCCCTTCCGGTACCTGACCTCCTCAAAATGCCGACCTCCTTGAGGTCGACATTCGCCACCGCCTTCCGCATGACCTCCGCATAGGAGGTCTTGCTCCCCGGGGCGACCGTTAGCGACACGGCCGCCCTCTTGGGAGCACGCGGAAGGCGGGGCTTCTCCCGGTCTTGTCTTTTTGTGGGGTGGGAGGGGGAGGGGAGACAGGTGCCGAGGCACCCGTCTTCCCTTTTTCTTCTTCCCCCCTTTCCCGTCTTCTGGCCCCCCTGGGGGCCAGATATGGCCGCCGCAGCACCGGTGGCGGGCCCCGCCCCCTCCGAGAGGGAGGTTGTGGGGCCACAGCCACCCGGCGCTGCGCCCTCTTGGCCTTCCTCCCCAGGACCGACACCCACTCCCCCTGGGCCGACGGAACGTCCCTCCCAGAGGAGGGGCGAGCTGGCCTGGTAGGTGGGGGGGGGCGCCGGTCCTGGGGCGGAAGAGCCGCGGGTCCCGCCCGCGCCTTTCCCCGGCCTGGTCGAAGGAACGTCCCCCTGGGAGGGAGGACGAGCTGACCGGGTGGACGGGGGAGGCGGGGCAGGGGCCCGCACTTTTTCCCCTCTTCCGCCTCCTAAGGGCGGAAGAGGAGCGGAACCCCACCCTCCGTATCGGTGGAAGGGGGGGCCCTTTCCTCCTGGATCGTAGGAGGGAGGATTTCACCCGCCCGCTCCGCCATCTCATGGAAGAGAGGACGGAGACGGGCGAGTATGCCTCGCCTCCACTGCCTCCGCCACCCGATCCGCCATCCCCTCTCCGTTCTCCGAGGAGGGCGGAGGGGGGACGTCCGCGGGGCGGGGGACTTACGTGGAGAGGGTCCGCGGGGACCTCTCCACGAGGCCCGGAAGTGCCCGGTGGCGGGTGAGATCGGATCCTCTGTTCCTCCTCCGGTCCTCCAGGGCCTCGTGGCCTCACCGCCACGCTGGGGGTCTTACCGAAGAGACCCCGACGTTGATGCCCCTCCTCTCCGGAGATGTAAGTGGAGAGGCGGGGAGGGGTCCGCCATGCCTCCTTTAGGCGAGCACCACGCCTGACGATAGAGGTTTCCTCTTCCCGGGCCTCGTGGACTCACCGCCACGCTCGGGGCAAGTCCCCGCACGGACGATGGGGTAATCCCCCCTTCCCACGCCCCGCTGCGATGAGGGTCGCGACCTGGGCCTCCAGGGCCTCGTTTTCGCCCTCAGCTCCGCCACTGCCACCTCCAAGTCCCGTTCCCGGTACGAGGAGGCGGCCCGCTGCGCGTGCTCCGTGGCGACGCACCTTATAAGCTGCGCCGCCTCCCGCAACTTCCGGACGTAAGTCCCATGGAGGTTGCGGGATGTGGAGGCGACCTTCTCTATCCGCGCGGCCTCCTCGATCGCCCGCGCGGATAAGTCCGCTGCGGGGGCGTGACGGAGCTCCGCGAGAAGCTCCGCCTCGTCCCGCAGCGGAATCGCCGACTTGGATGGCGGCCTAGCCTTAACGGCCGGGTCATCCAAGGCCCTGATGGCGTCGGCTTCGGCCGCCATCAGGACCGCTTCTGCGTGGGCTCGTTTTGCCCTCGCGAGCCCAACGTACTCCCCGGTTGTTGGGGGGCGGCCTCTCTTGCGCTTAACGGCGCCTCCGGAGGTGCCAGCAACGCTGGAGGTGTCGCTGGCACCCTCCTCGAGTTCGCTCATGGCGAGCGAACTCTCTTCTCCTATGTCCCTCTGCAGGGACCTCTCCCTTCTAATCGCGGAGACGGCCGAGCTCACCCCCAAGCTCGCTCGCCGCTCCTGCTCCTCCTCGTCCGTCTTTTTATATAAATTTTCGGTTCCATAGTTGTTCCCACGAGTAGGGTCGGAAGGGGTGGTCCACCCGGGCAGAGCCGCCATACCCGGGTAAGCCTAATACACCCTGGGGTTCGGCAGGTGCCCCAGGGGAGTTTGGTCGCTAAAGACTGGCCAACCTCCCAGCCATGCATCCTCTCGGCGCGCACCATACCTTAGGATTGAGGGTAATTTTTTATAGAGGTTTTCTTCCTCGCAGGCCGGCCGGTGAAGGCAGGCCCTCCGGGTCCCTTGACGGCAACGTTCCACCACTACGCCCTGTGATGGTCGTTGAAGCCGCCAAGAGACTTACGGAATTAGGAGATGGATGGCGTTCATCCATCCCCAGCTCAGGCACCCCGGGTTCGCCAGACCCGTACCGCCGACCTTGCGGCCGACAGCCCCTGGGGTTGTGCCCTTTTTGATGACCGGGGTGGCACCTCCCCGGAGACGGCACCTGACACCAGGCTTACGGTTCCGTCCAAACCGGCGTGCTGTCCGCGGCTGCTTATTCGTCGGGGTTACCCCCGCTTATTTCGCAGCTACCCTTCAAAGAACCATGACAATGAAGGGCGTTCCCCTATCCGCAACCCGGGGACGCGCTCGGTTGCCCACGCAAGGCCTCCGCCGAAGCGGACCGAGCCCCAGACCTAACCCATTTTCTTTTTTTTTTTTTTTTTTTTTTTTTTTAACGTGGGGGAAATCTTCCAAAGACACCCGCCGCCGTTGGGGCGACGGCGGGTAGTGTCGGATTTTTACCGACTAAAACCCCCACGGTGACCACCATCTCGCCCGACTTCGGCGGCGGTCCGGGAACGACCAAGCTAGGTCACACTACCGGACCGCCGCCTCGGGGAGGTCCTCTTCCCCGACTGGGAAGAGTGGACCTCTTCCCAACCGTGGGAAAAGGAATCCGTGCTCGCGGGGGAGCAAGTCAGAAATGACTGCTCCCCCACGGAGCGCCGACTAAGTCGGCGCTCCTGACTCCGCCGCATGGAAGGGTCACACTTCCATGCGGCCAACGTGGGCTATAACAAGGGGAGGGCGCGGCCCCAACCGCGGTCCTCCCCAAGCCCTCGGTGCCGCTCCCGACCGGCCAGGACCGAAGTCCCGGCACACGACGCCGGAGCGGCACCTACCTCCTCACTCGGGCGGAGCCCGGCACCAAATGAATGACTGGTGCCGGGTCCGCCCGCCTATTACGGTGGCGGGCCTCTTGGAGGGGGTCGCCTAAAGCGGAGCCCCCTCCTGGCCCGCCTTCTCTCCTGCCGAGCGGGATCGGAGACTCCCGATCCCGCTCGGCGGCCTCCTTCTGCGAAATAACGGTTTCGCAGAAGTAGGCCACCGCTCTCCAAGACCTCTCGCTCGCCAGCATTGCCGTGACAAGTGCTGGCGGCGAGAGGTTCGGGCCAATAACGGCCCGCACATCTTCGTCGTGCCCAGCCAAAGGCTGGGCACTCCTCTATCGTGTGGCTGGGGGTGTCGACCACCCCCACGCCACACGACAGGCACTCTGGTGTGGCCTCCGCTCCGATTTTATGCAGGTACTCTCCGAAACAACCATGTCCGGAGAGCACCTGCGTCGTCCGGTAGGTAAGCCTACCGTGCCGACGATCCACCCACTCCTCCAAATGTGGGAGGATCGCGCCGACAGCTCGCTGGCGGGCGGCTCGATAATTATCGAGCTCCGCCCGCCATTTTCTAAGTGCGAGCTGCCGGGCCTGACGCCTCAGGTCACCGACCGACAGTCCTGCCGGATCCCCTTCGCCCCGGCGGAGTGACCGGACCCGTCGATAGACGCGGGCCTCGGCCTCCGCCTGCAGGTCGAAGGGGATTACCCCCGACAGGACTGCCGCCGCCTCATGGGAGATAGTGCGGTAACCACGTGCCACCCTGACGGCCATTCGCCGGTATACGCGGCGCAGCATTATTCGGCTGCGCCGCCCGGCCGCCAGGGACGGGGCCCAGACTGGGCACCCGTAGAGGCACATGGCCCGCACCACCCCCGTGTAGAGGCGGCGGACCCTCTCCTCTGGTCCCCCGATATTGGGCAGTAGCCGACCCAACAGGGCGGCTACCCCCTCTACTCGGGGGACGAGTCGGTCAAAGTGACCCTCGAAGCGCCAGCGGCTGTCAATGTCCAGGCCGAGGTACTTAATACGTTCCTCGACCCGGACAAAGACCGGCCCTACTCGGACGACCGACTGGGGCGGTCTCCGGGTCAGAGGCAGCCCATGGAACCAGGCTGCCTCCGTTTTCTCCGGAGACACTTGCAGCCCCAGTCGACGGACGGAGGCCACTACTGTGGCCACCCCGGCCTCGGCAAGGCCCAGCAGCCTCTCCCATTCCTCCCCCACGGCTATCACAAGTGTGTCGTCTGCATAGCAGACGACTGTGACGCCGTGAGGGAGCGCGGTGAGGAGAACCCGGTTGTACCCCAGGTTCCACAACAACGGTCCTAACACGGACCCCTGGGGTACACCGCGGTTCACCTCCCGCGTTACTACCCCGTACCGACCCGGGTATATCACCCGTCTGTCCCGGAGGTAGTCTGCCAGGACTCTCCTCAGGTACGGGGGCACCTGATGGTCGACTAGTGCCCCCGCAATCCTGTCCCAGGGCAGGGAGTTGAAGGCGTTGGCGATGTCAAGAGACACCGCCAACGCCATCCCACCCCGGGAGACAGACTCATCCACGAGGGCCTTGACATGATCGACCGCGTCTATGGTCGATCGGCCCTCGCGGAAGCCGAACTGGCACGGTGCCAAGTTCGGACCTACACGGGACATATGCCCCCAGAGGCGGGAAGCTATGATTCTCTCAAAGAGCTTTCCCGCCTCATCAAGGAGGCATATGGGTCGGTACGCCTTGGGAGAGGCTGCCGGCTTGCCACCCCCCTTGGGAAGAAGGACCATCGTGGCCTGCTTCCACAAGAGGGGGACCCGCCCCGCCTGAAGGCAGCTGTCGAACAGCCACCTCAGGCGGGGCCCGAGGACGCGTAAGGCCAAGGCTAACGCCTTGCCTGGGACGCCGTCTGGACCGGGGGCGGTGTTCCGCCCTCTTAACTTGGCGACGGCGTCCCGGAACTCCTCGTCGCTGACCGCGCATGGTGGCAGCGCGGTCAGCGCCGCCTCGAGCGGCTCCGGTGGTGGTCTGCCCCCCTCATCGAGGGGGAACAGTTTATTTACCACCGACCGGAGCACGGCGGGTTCTAGGCTCTCTGTGACGGAAGGACCCGCGGGGCGTAGGCGGCCCAGTACCAACCGGTACGGGCGTCCCCACGGGTCTGCGTCCAGAGAGCCCAGGAGTTCCTCCCAGGCCGATGCCTTGGCCTCCCTGATGGCTCTCCGCAAGGCATTCGATGCGTCTCGATATGCCTCGCGGAGTGTGGCCTCCACCGCATGGTCGCGGACTGCTCGGCGGCGGGCCCTTGTCCACCGGCGTCGGGCCGCCACACTCTCTTCTCTGAGTGTGGCTATCTGGCCCGACCACCAGTAGACCGCCCGCCGCTGCACCCTCCTGACCCGGGGCATGGCGGCGTCACAAATTGCCGCCATTTGCCCCCGGAGCCAGGAGGCCTCCTCGTCTATGTCCGCGACTGGCTCTGGCCCGTACGAGGGCCAGGCCGCGGTATAGGAGGCCGCCATCAGCGCGTCCTCGTCCAGGTGCGTAAGCGCCCACCTCCTACGGGGGGGTGGGCCCCCAATTGGGGCCACCCTGCCTACATCAAACATGATGTAGAGGTGGTCGCTGAGGGTCGCGAGGTCATCTGCGACCCTCCACGCTCCAACACGTCGTGCGGCCGCCGGAGAAGCCCAGGACAAGTCCACAATGGACTCCCGCTGCGGCCGCACGCACGTGCTGGCAGATCCCCGGTTGAGGATCCGGAGATCCAGACCGGAGGACCAGTCTACCAGCACATCCCCCCGTGGGTCGGCCCTAGGGGATCCCCAAGTTGGGGATTTGGCATTAAAGTCCCCTAGGACCAACACTGGACGGGACAGGAGAGGGTTCAGTACCCTCCCCAGCCCATCCAGCAGCGACTCGAACTCCACGAGGGTCAGGCTGGGCGAGGCATACACCCCGGCCAGCGTGACGCACCTGGACTCCACCACCACGAACCCGGCACCCCTTCCGATCACCCGGAGGGGTGCCGAGTTCGCCGCGATCGCGACGGAGCCGCACAGATCCGCCGCCCAGTCAGGGCGATCGGGAACTCTGTACGGCTCCGCCGCGACCGCCAGGCCAATCCCCCACTCGGCCAGGGTTTGGACAAACAAGTCCTGTGCCCCAGCCGAGTGGTTGAGATTGGCCTGCAGCACCCTAACTGGAGGAGGAGGGGGCATTATCGGTTAGCCTTCCCCTCCTCCTCCAGGTTGGCGGCCGGTTCGGCCTCCGCCTCGGAGCTGACAGGGCGGGTATTGCCCGCCCTTGTCAGCACCACCCTCGGTTTGACCCGAGGATGTCCGCGAGGATGTCCGCCAACCGCCGCCAATAGTCCTCCCCTCTCAAGGGGGGATCGGCGGCGACGACGCCCGCGGACGCAGACGTTCCTCGGGGTGGCCGAGGGTGGTCCCTTCTCGGGGGAGAGCTGGGCCCTCTCCCTCGGAGACTGCTCCCCCGCCCTTCTTCTTGGACTTGGGGCGGGGGAGGGTCGACGATCCTCCTCCTTTCCACGGGCCCAGAGGGGCCCGCTACCGGAGGAGGGGGGTGGACGTGGACTTTTTGGTGGAGCAACCGGCTCCACCTCGTCCACGTCCATCACCACCGGCGCCGCCGGAGAGGCGGGGGATGGTACGGGGGGGCGCTGCGGGGCGGCACTCCCGGCCGACGCCGCCGCACCCCCGGCAGGCCCCGCCGGCCGCTTCTTCTCCCCCCGCCGCGTCCGTTTGGAGGGGGGAGGAGCACAACCCTGGGCGCCCAGCACATGACCGGCTGGGCGACCCAGGTCGACACAGACCGGGCACCTCGGGGGTGCCCGGCATGCGCGCGATACGTGACCGGTGCCACCACAGCGGTAGCACCGGCCACCCCTATCTACCCCCCCAGGGCATCGGGACTGGAGGTGTCCCACCTCCAGGCACCGATGGCACCTGGGAGGGCGTGCCGCCAGGACCTCCACCCGGGGTGAGCACCACCCCAGGCGGAGGCGGCCCGCCGCGGCCAGTTTACGCACGGCCGCGAGCGGGCACCTAACCCAAATGGTGCCAAGTCCATTGGGGGAGGTCCGGATTGGGCCAGTAGTGACCTGGCCCGCCGGACACTCCCCCACCTTGGCCACCGCCTCCACCACCTGTTGGGTGGTGGTGGATTCGTGAAGACCGCTGAGGCGAGCCTCAGCGGTCTTCATGGGGCGGGCCACCCTGACGCCGTCCCCGCCGAAGAGTTCGGCGAGGCGTTGCGCCAGGGCGTCCGCCTTCTCGGTACCGGGAGGGCCCGGGATCTCTATGATGGACGATCCCGATTGGCCCTTCCGGTACCTGACCTCCTGAATGCCGACCTCCTTGAGGTCGACATTCGCCACCGCCTTCCGCATGACCTCCGCATAGGAGGTCTTGCTCCCCGGGGCGACCGTTAGCGATACGGCCGCCCTCTTGGGAGGACGCGGAAGGCGGGGCTTCTCCTTCCCAACGGGTTTTGGGTTGGGAGGGGGAGGGGAGACAGGTGCCAAGGCACCCGTCTTCCCCTTTTTCTTCTTCCCCCCACCCTTTCCCGTCTTCTGGCCCCCCTGGGGGCCAGAGGGTGCCGCCGCAGCACCCGTGGCGGGCCCCGCCCCCCGCCGAGAGGGAGGTTGTGGGGCCCCAGCCCCCCCGCGCGGCGCCCTCTTTGCCTTCCTCCCCAGGACCGCCACCCACTCCCCCGGCCGACGGAACGTCCCTCCCTGAGGAGGGGCGAGCTGGCCTGGTAGGGGGAGGGGCGCCGGTTCCCGGGGCGGAAGAGCCGCGGGTTCCGCCCGCGCCTTTCCCCGTCCTGGCCGAAGGAACGTCCTCCTTGGAGGGAAGACGAGCTGACCGGGTGGACGGGGGAGGCGGGGCAGGGGCCCGCACCTTCTTTCCCTCTTCCGCCTCCTAAGGGCGGAAGAGGAGAGGGCCCCACCCTCCGTATCGGTGGAAGGATGGGGCCCTTTCCTCCTAGGAGGGAGGATTTCACCCGCCCGCTCCGCCATCTCTAAGAGAGGACGGAGACGGGCGAGTATCCTCGCCTCCACTGCCTCCGCCACCCGATCCGCCATCCCCTCTCCGTTCTCCGAGGAGGGCGGAGGGGGGGACGTCCGGGGGCGGGGGACTTTACGTGGAGAGGTCCGCGGGGACCTCTCCACGAGGCCCTGGAGGAAATCGGAGTCTGTATCCTCCTCCGGTCCTCCAGGGCCTCGTGGCCTCACCGCCACGCTGGGGGTCTTAGACCCCGACGTTGATGCCCCTCCTCTCCGAGATGTTATTGGAGAGGAGGGGGTCGCCTCCTTTGTTCTGACCGGATGGGGAGGGGTAACCCCCTTCCCACGCCCCGCTGCGATGAGGGTCGCGACCTGGGCCTCCAGGGCCTCATTCTTCGCCCTCAGCTCCGCCACTGCCACCTCCAAGTCCCGTTCCCGGGACGAGGAGGCGGCCCGCTGCGCGTGCTCCGTGGCGACGCACCTTATAAGCTGCGCCGCCTCCCGCAACTTCCGGACGTATGTCCCATGGAGGTTGCGGGATGTGGAGGCGACCTTCTCTATCCGCGCGGCCTCCTCGATCGCCCGCGCGGATAAGTCCGCCGCGGGGGCGTGACGGAGCTCCGCGAGAAGCTCCGCCTCGTCCCGCAGCGGAATCGCCGACTTGGATGGCGGCCTAGCCTTAACGGCCGGGTCATCCAAGGCCCTGATGGCGTCGGCTTCGTCCGCCATCAGGACCGCTTCTGCGTGGGCTCGTTTTGCCCTCGCGAGGCCCGCGTACTCCCCGGTTGTTGGGGGGCGGCCTCTCTTGCGCTTAATGGCGCCTCCGGAGGTGCCAGCAACGCTGGAGGTGTCGCTGGCACCCTCCTCGAGTTCGCTCATGGCGAGCGAACTCTCGTCTCCTACGTCCCTCTGCAGGGACCTCTCCCTTCTACTCACGGAGATGGCCGAGCTCACCCCCAAGCTCGCTCGCCGCTCCTGCTCCTCCTCGTCCGTCTTTTTATATAAATTTTAGGGTTCCATAGTTGTTCACACGAGTAGGGTCGGAAGGGGTGGTCCACCCGGGCAGAGCCGCCATACCCGGGTAAGCCTAATACACCCTGGGGTTCGGCAGGTGCCCCAGGGGAGTTTGGTCGCTAAAGACTGGCCAACCTCCCAGCCATGCATCCTCTCGGCGCGCACCATACCTTAGGATTGAGGGTAATTTTTTATAGAGGTTTTCTTCCTCGCAGGCCGGCCGGTGAAGGCAGGCCCTCCGGGTCCCTTGACGGCAACGTTCCACCACTACGCCCTGTGATGGTCGTTGAAGCCGCCAAGAGACTTACGGAATTAGGAGATGGATGGCGTTCATCCATCCCCAGCTCAGGCACCCCGGGTTCGCCAGACCCGTACCGCCGACCTTGCGGCCGACAGCCCCTGGGGTTGTGCCCTTTTTGATGACCGGGGTGGCACCTCCCCGGAGACGGCACCTGACACCAGGCTTACGGTTCCGTCCAAACCGGCGTGCTGTCCGCGGCTGCTTATTCGTCGGGGTTACCCCCGCTTATTTCGCAGCTACCCTTCAAAGAACCATGACAATGAAGGGCGTTCCCCTATCCGCAACCCGGGGACGCGCTCGGTTGCCCACGCAAGGCCCCGCCGAAGCGGCCGAGACCTAACCCAGACCTTTTTTTTTTTTTTTTTTTTTTTTTTTTTCTGACTGGGGAGGGGAAATGCTTTTTACGCACACCCGACGCATGTCCGCACCCGCGAACGAGTGCGGCCATGCGCCGGGTAGTGTGGGACTCGGGCGCGAACGCCCCATACCCACTAAAACCCCCCCCCCCCCCCCCCCCCCGTACGACCCTCTTAGGTCGCTACGCCCCCCCGGTATCACCGTTAGGCATTGCTTCAAGGGGACGCCGCCTTTTACTCACTTTTTAGCGACCTAAGAGGGTCGCCACCTCGCGAGGATCTCCTTATATGCAGGACATCTAGCTGACCCCGCGAGGTGGTCAGACGCCTTCCCTTCTTTAGCACATATTGTGCACTTGTATTTGGCAGTACAAGTGCCCATCTTGTGGCCTGCGGTTCCGCAGCGCCTACACAAATCCTCCTCGACAGAGCATCGTGCCGCCTGGTGCCCAAAGTGATGGCACTTAAAACATCTTAAGATTTGGGGGACCATGACGACCTTGCCATAAACAAAGCCGACACGGACCCGCCCAATCTTTTCCAGTATTTCGGCATACTGGGCCGAAACGACCCCGTGAGCGATCTTACTCCCACCAAAGCCCAGGCGCATAGTCTTTATATCCACGTGGGCAGACTCGTGTAGTAGGGCAGCGACAGCGTCCCTGACCTCTTCCTTTTCAGAGAGGGCATCAAGCCCTTTAATCTCGAAATCCCTCATCTCTTTGAGGACTCTAGTTTGACTAGACTCCCCAAGCACTCGCCTCAATTCTTCCTGCGCCTTCTCGGCTTGGCCCTCTTTACCTTCGACCTCAATAAGGAGGTCGCCAGCCCTAGTTTTCCTATGGCCTGTCACCTGCACCTCCGTGAGGACGCCCTTGCTCCTAATGTCCTTTAGGACCTCCAGATATGTGCGGTCGGTTGTAACTTTTACAACCACCGCATCTGGCCTCCTCCTAGGTGGTCTCGGAGCCTTCTTCCTCTCCTTCGGTGCTCCCTTCTCCGGTGCACTACTTTTCGCCGCCACAGGTGCGCTTGCAGGGCTACTCCGTTGAAGGAGACGCCTAGCCCTCTTAGTGGTGACCTCCACCCAGGCCTCCTGCGCTGGCTTCGTACGCGGTGGTGGCGGTGGTGGGGGCGGCATCAACTCCTCATCAGTGGCAGTACACGTGCATGTACTGCCACTATGAGGGATACCGGGACACCGCAGCCGCCGCCTCTTCCTCGAGGTCTTCTCACTTGGGGGTATATGGCCCGTGCCTGGGGTGGCAGTCCGAAAACCTGCCATTTCCGGCGAACCCAAAACCTCCTTAATTATCTCCGTAATGATGGTCCTAAGACCATCATTACTAACGGGAAATGGGGCAGAAACGACCGGCACGGGTGCCTCTTTAGTTGCCGAGCGGGAAGCAGTCAGCGACTCTATCTGTTCAGATAAACAGAGCAGCTGCTGCCTACACGTCTCAAGCTCGACCTTCATCGTTTCCAGTTCCGCTTTGAGAAGCTTGTTCTCTCTAGACTTATCAAAGTCATAGAAAGAAGCCGCCCCAGACGACATATCAACATCATAATCGGACGTGTCCGTGTCCGTCATTGACTCCGACACCTCCGGCACCTCCGGGCTTGCGCTGCTCCTGAGCCGCTTGGCAGCAAGGCCAAGCTTACTCTTGCGCGATCGATACGCCTTCACCGATTCGCCCGGCAGGCGATCGACTTTGATGCCCCCTCTACGGTTTGACGGCATCAGGAAGACTCCTGATGCCGCCTCATCAACCGAACTAGCGCCAGATGTTCCGGCTCCAGTGGTTGGTTTTTCCCCGGCAGCTGTTGGCCTTGCCACACGGGTCTCCTCATCAGACTTTCGATTTGTTTGTTTGCTGTCATCCATAACTAAATCCCACGAGTATGGTCGGAAAGGGTGTCCACCCTGGCAGAGCCGCCATACCAGGGTAAGCCTAGATACAACTGGGGTTCGGCAGGTGCCCCAGAGGTTGATCGCTAGCGACCGGTTAACCCACCGGCCATTCATCCCCTCGGCGCGCATCATACCTTGGGATTGGGGTAATTTTTATAGAGGTTTTCTTCCTCGCGGTCCGGCCGGTTAAGGCAAGACCCCCGGGCCTCTTGACGGCAACGTTCCCCCACCACGCCCTGTGGGGGTCGTTGAAGCCGCCAAGAGGCTTACGGTATTAGGAGGCGGATGGCGCTCATCCGCCCCCAGCTCAGGCACCCCGGGTTCGCCAAACCCGTACTGCCGACCTTGCGGCCGACAGCCCCTGGGGTTGTAACCTTTTTGATAACCGGGGTGGAAACCTCCCCGGGGACGGCACCTGACACCAGGCTTACGGTTCCGTCCAAACCGGCGTGCTGTCCGCGGCTGCTTATTCGTCGGGGTTACCCCCGCTTATTTCGCAGCTACCCTTCAAAGAACCATGACAATGAAGGGCGTTCCCCTATCCGCAACCCGGGGACGCGCTCGGTTGCCCACGCAAGGCCTCCGCCGAAGCGGACCGAGAGACCTAACCCAGACCTATTTTTTTTTTTTTTTTTTTTTTTTTTTTTTTTTTAACGTGGGGGAAATCTTCAATAGACACCCGCCGCCGTTGGGGCGGCGACGGGTAGTGCCGGATTTTTACCGGCTAAAACCCCCACGGTGACCACCATCTCGCCCGACTTCGGCGGCGGTCCGGTAACGACCAAACTAGGTCACACTACCGGACCGCCGCCTCGGGGAGGTCCTCTTCCCCGACTGGGAAGAGTGGACCTCCTCCCATGGGAAGAGGAATCCGTGCTCGCGGGGGAGCAGTCAAATGACTGCTCCCCCACAGAGCGCCGACCTAAAGTCGGCGCTCCTGACTCCGCCGCATGGAAGGGTCACACTTCCATGCGGCCAACGTGGGCTATAACAAGGGGAGGGCGCGGCCCCAACCGCGGTCCTCCCCAAGCCCTCGGTGCCGCTCCCGACCGGCCAGGACCGAAGTCCCGGCACACGACGCCGGGGCGGCACCTACCTCCTCACTCGGGCGGAGCCCGGCACCCAAAAAATGGTGCCGGGTCCGCCCGCTTACTATCACGGTGGCGGGCCTCTTGGAGGGGGCCGCCTAAAACGGAGCCCCCTCCTGGCCCGCCTTCTCTCCTGCCGAGCGGGATCGGAGACTCCCGATCCCGCTCGGCGGCCTCCTTCTGCGAAATAACGGTTTCGCAGAAGGAGGCCACCGCTCTCCAGGACCTCTCGCTCGCCAGCATTGCCGTAACAAGTGCTGGCGGCGAGAGGTCCGGGCCAATAACGGCCCGCAAGTCTTCTCGTGCCCAGCCAAAGGCTGGGCACTCCTCTATCGTGTGGCTGGGGGTGTCGACCACCCCCACGCCACACGACAGGCACTCTGGTGTGGCCTCCGCTCCGATTTTGTGCAGGTACTCTCCGAAACAACCATGTCCGGAGAGCACCTGCGTCGTCCGGTAGGTAAGCCTACCGTGCCGACGATCCACCCACTCCTCCAAATGTGGGAGGATCGCGCCGACAGCTCGCTGGCGGGCGGCTCGATAATTTTCGAGCTCCGCCCGCCATTTTCTAAGTGCGAGCTGCCGGGCCTGACGCCTCAGGTCACCGACCGACAGTCCTGCCGGATCCCCTTCGCCCCGGCGGAGTGACCGGACCCGTCGAAGACGCGGGCCTCGGCCTCCGCCTGCAGGTCGAAGGGGATTACCCCCGACAGGACTGCCGCCGCCTCATGGGAGATAGTGCGGTAACCACGTGCCACCCTGACGGCCATACGCCGGTATACGCGGCGCAGCATTATTCGGCTGCGCCGCCCGGCCGCCAGGGACGGGGCCCAGACTGGGCACCCGTAGAGGCACATGGCCCGCACCACCCCCGTGTAGAGGCGGCGGACCCTCTCTCTGGTCCCCCGATATTGGGCAGTAGCCGACCCAACAGGGCGGCTACCCCCTCTACTCGGGGGACGAGTCGGTCAAAGTGACCCTCGAAGCGCCAGCGGCTGTCAATGTCCAGGCCGAGGTACTTAATACGTTCCTCGACCCGGACAAAGACCGGCCCTACTCGGACGACCGACTGGGGCGGTCTCCGGGTCAGAGGCAGCCCATGGAACCAGGCTGCCTCCGTTTTCTCCGGAGACACTTGCAGCCCCAGTCGACGGACGGAGGCCACTACTGTGGCCACCCCGGCCTCGGCAAGGCCCAGCAGCCTCTCCCATTCCTCCCCCACGGCTATCACAAGTGTGTCGTCTGCATAGCAGACGACTGTGACGCCGTGAGGGAGCGCGGTGAGGAGAACCCGGTTGTACCCCAGGTTCCACAACAACGGTCCTAAGACGGACCCCTGGGGTACACCGCGGTTCACCTCCCGCGTTACTACCCCGTACCGACCCGGGTATATCACCCGTCTGTCCCGGAGGTAGTCTGCCAGGACTCTCCTCAGGTACGGGGGCACTTGATGGTCGACTAGTGCCCCCGCAATCCTGTCCCAGGGCAGGGAGTTGAAGGCGTTGGCGATGTCAAGAGACACCGCCAACGCCATCCCACCCCGGGAGACAGACTCATCCACGAGGGCCTTGACATGATCGACCGCGTCTATGGTCGATCGGCCCTCGCGGAAGCCGAACTGGCACGGTGCCAAGTTCGGACCTACACGGGACATATGCCCCCAGAGGCGGGAAGCTATGATTCTCTCAAAGAGCTTTCCCGCCTCATCAAGGAGGCATATGGGTCGGTACGCCTTGGGAGAGGCTGCCGGCTTGCCACCCCCTTGGGAAGCAGGACCATCGTGGCCTGCTTCCACAAGAGGGGGACCCGCCCCGCCTGAAGGCAGCTGTCGAACAGCCACCTCAGGCGGGGCCCGAGGACGCGTAAGGCCAAGGCTAACGCCTTGCCTGGGACGCCGTCTGGACCGGGGGCGGTGTTCCGCCCTCTTAACTTGGCGACGGCGTCCCGGAACTCCTCGTCGCTGACCGCGCCTGGTGGCAGCGCGGTCAGCGCCGCCTCGAGCGGCTCCGGTGGTGGTCTGCCCCCCTCATCGAGGGGGAACAGTTTATTTACCACCGACCGGAGCACGGCGGGTTCTAGGCTCTCTGTGACGGAAGGACCCGCGGGGCGTAGGCGGCCCAGTACCAACCGGTACGGGCGTCCCCACGGGTCTGCGTCCAGAGAGCCCAGGAGTTCCTCCCAGGCCGATGCCTTGGCCTCCCTGATGGCTCTCCGCAAGGCATTCGATGCGTCTCGATATGCCTCGCGGAGTGTGGCCTCCACCGCATGGTCGCGGACTGCTCGGCGGCGGGCCCTTGTCCACCGGCGTCGGGCCGCCACACTCTCTTCTCTGAGTGTGGCTATCTGGCCCGACCACCAGTAGACCGCCCGCCGCTGCACCCTCCTGACCCGGGGCATGGCGGCGTCACAAATTGCCGCCATTTGCCCCCGGAGCCAGGAGGCCTCCTCGTCTATGTCCGCGACTGGCTCTGGCCCGTACGAGGGCCAGGCCGCGGTATAGGAGGCCGCCATCAGCGCGTCCTCGTCCAGGTGCGTAAGCGCCCACCTCCTACGGGGGGGTGGGCCCCCAATTGGGGCCACCCCCCCTACATCAAACATGATGTAGAGGTGGTCGCTGAGGGTCGCGAGGTCATCTGCGACCCTCCACGCTCCAACACGTCGTGCGGCCGCCGGAGAAGCCCAGGACAAGTCCACAATGGACTCCCCCTGCGGCCGCACGCACGTGCTGGCAGATCCCCGGTTGAGGATCCGGAGATCCAGACCGGAGGACCAGTCTACCAGCACATCCCCCCGTGGGTCGGCCCTAGGGGATCCCCAAGTTGGGGATTTGGCATTAAAGTCCCCTAGGACCAACACTGGACGGGACAGGAGAGGGTTCAGTACCCTCCCCAGCCCATCCAGCAGCGACTCGAACTCCACGAGGGTCAGGCTGGGCGAGGCATACACCCCGGCCAGCGTGACGCACCTGGACTCCACCACCACGAACCCGGCACCCCTTCCGATCACCCGGAGGGGTGCCGAGTTCGCCGCGATCGCGACGGAGCCGCACAGATCCGCCGCCCAGTCAGGGCGATCGGGAACTCTGTACGGCTCCGCCGCGACCGCCAGGCCAATCCCCCACTCGGCCAGGGTTTGGACAAACAAGTCCTGTGCCCCAGCCGAGTGGTTGAGATTGGCCTGCAGCACCCTAACTGGAGGAGGAGGGGGCATTATCGGTTAGCCTTCCCCTCCTCCTCCAGGTTGGCGGCCGGTTCGGCCTCCATCTCGGAGCTGACAGGGCGGGTATTGCCCGCCCTTGTCAGCACCACCCTCGGTTGCCTACCCCCGAGGATGTCCGCGAGCGAGGGTCCGCCAACCGCCGCCAATAGTCCTCCCCTCTCGACGCCCGCGGACGCAGACGTTCCTCGGGGTGGCCGAGGGTGGTCCCTTCTCGGGGGAGAGCGGGGCCCTCTCCCTCGGAGACTGCTCCCCCGCCCTTCTTCTTGGACTTGGGGCGGGGGAGGGTCGACGATCCTCCTCCTTCCACGGGCCCAGAGGGGCCCGCTACCGGAGGAGGGGGGTGGACGTGGACTTTTTTGGTGGAGCAACCGGCTCCACCTCGTCCACGTCCATCACCACCGTCGCCGCCGGAGAGGCGGGGGATGGTACGGGGGGGCGCTGTGGGGCGGCACTCCCGGCCGACGCCGCAGCTCCCCCGGCAGGCCCCGCCTGCCTCTTCTTCTCCCCCCTCCTCTTCCTTTTGGAGGGGGGAGGAGCACAACCCTGGGCGCCCAGCACATGGTTGGCTGGGCGACCCAGGTCACAGACCGGGCACCTCGGGGGTGCCCGGCATGCGCGCGAAACGTGTCCGGTGCCACCACAGCGGTATCACCGGCCACCCCTATCTGCCCCCCAGGGCATCGGGACTGGAGGTGTCCCACCTCCAGGCACCGATGGCACCTGGGAGGGCGTGCCGCCAGGACCTCCACCCGGGGTGAGCACCACCCCAGGCGGAGGCGGCCCGCCGCGGCCAGTTTGCGCACGGCCGCGCGCGGGCACCTGACCCAAATGGTGCCAAGTCCATTGGGGGAGGTCCGGATTGGGCCAGTAGTGACCTGGCCCGCCGGACACCCCCCCACCCTGGCCACCGCCTCCACCACCTGTTGGGTGGTGGTGGCTTCGTCAAGACCCCAGAGGCGAGCCTCAGCGGTCTTCACGGGGCGGGCCACCCTGACGCCGTCCCCGCCGAAGAGTTCGGCGAGGCGTTGCGCCAGGGCGTCCGCCTTCTCGGTACCGGAAGGGCCCGGGATCTCTATGATGGAGGATCCCGATTGGCCCTTCCGGTACCTGACCTCCTCAATGCCGACCTCCTTGAGGTCGACATTGGCCACCGCCTTCCGCATGACCTCCGCATAGGAGGTCTTGCTCCCCGGGGCGACCGTTAGCGCTACGGCCGCCCTCTTGGGAGGACGCGGAAGGCGGGGCGTCTCCGTCTTGGTGGGGTTGGGAGGGGGCGGGGAGACAGGTGCCGAGGCACCCGTCTTCCCCTTCCCCCCCTTTCCCGTCTTCTGGCCCCCCTGGGGGCCAGAGGGTGCCGCCGCAGCACCGGTGGCGGGCCCCGCCCCCCTCCGAGAGGGAGGTTGTGGGGCCACAGCCACCCGGCGCTGCGCCCTCTTGGCCTTCCTCCCCAGGACCGATACCCACTCCCCCTGGGCCGACGGAACGTCCCTCCCTGAGGAGGGGCGAGCTGGCCTGGTAGGGGGAGGGGCACCGGTTCCCGGGGCGGAAGAGCCGCGGGTCCCGCCCGCGCCTTTCCCCGTCCTGGTCGAAGGAACGTCCCCCTGGGAGGGAGGACGAGCTGACCGGGTGGACGGGGGAGGCGGGGCAGGGGCCCGCACCTTCTTTCCCCTCTTCCGCCTCCTAAGGGCGGAAGAGGAGAGGGCCCCACCCTCCGTATCGGTGGAAGGAGGGGGCCCTTTCCTCCTAGGAGGGAGGATTTCACCCGCCCGCTCCGCCATCTCTAAGAGAGGACGGAGACGGGCGAGTATCCTCGCCTCCACTGCCTCCGCCACCCGATCCGCCATCCCCTCTCCGTTCTCCGAGGAGGGCGGAGGGGGGGACGTCCGGGGGCGGGGGACTTTACGTGGAGAGGTCCGCGGGGACCTCTCCACGAGGCCCTGGAGGAAATCGGAGTCTGTATCCTCCTCCGGTCCTCCAGGGCCTCGTGGCCTCACCGCCACGCTGGGGGTCTTAGACCCCGACGTTGATGCCCCTCCTCTCCGAGATGTTATTGGAGAGGAGGGGGTCGCCTCCTTTGTTCTGACCGGGTGGGGAGGGGTAACCCCCTTCCCACGCCCCGCTGCGATGAGGGTCGCGACCTGGGCCTCCAGGGCCTCATTCTTCGCCCTCAGCTCCGCCACTGCCACCTCCAAGTCCCGTTCCCGGGACGAGGAGGCGGCCCGCTGCGCGTGCTCCGTGGCGACGCACCTTATAAGCTGCGCCGCCTCCCGCAACTTCCGGACGTATGTCCCATGGAGGTTGCGGGATGTGGAGGCGACCTTCTCTATCCGCGCGGCCTCCTCGATCGCCCGCGCGGATAAGTCCGCTGCGGGGGCGTGACGGAGCTCCGCGAGAAGCTCCGCCTCGTCCCGCAGCGGAATCGCCGACTTGGATGGCGGCCTAGCCTTAACGGCCGGGTCATCCAAGGCCCTGATGGCGTCGGCTTCGTCCGCCATCAGGACCGCTTCTGCGTGGGCTCGTTTGGCTTTCGCGTGCCCAGCGTACTCCCCGGTTGTTGGGGGGCGGCCTCTCTTGCGCTTTACGGCGCCTCCGGAGGTGCCAGCAACGCTGGAGGTGTCGCTGGCACCCTCCTCGAGTTCGCTCATGGCGAGCGAACTCTCTTCTCCTATGTCCCTCTGCAGGGACCTCTCCCTTCTAATCGCGGAGACGGCCGAGCTCACCCCAAGCTCGCTCGCCGCTCCTGCTCCTCCTCGTCCGTCATTTTATTAAATAAATTTGCGGTTCCATAATTGTTCCCACGAGTAGGGTCGGAAGGGGTGGTCCACCCGGGCAGAGCCGCCATACCCGGGTAAGCCTAATACACCCTGGGGTTCGGCAGGTGCCCCAGGGGAGTTTGGTCGCTAAAGACTGGCCAACCTCCCAGCCATGCATCCTCTCGGCGCGCACCATACCTTAGGATTGAGGGTAATTTTTTATAGAGGTTTTCTTCCTCGCAGGCCGGCCGGTGAAGGCAGGCCCTCCGGGTCCCTTGACGGCAACGTTCCACCACTACGCCCTGTGATGGTCGTTGAAGCCGCCAAGAGACTTACGGAATTAGGAGATGGATGGCGTTCATCCATCCCCAGCTCAGGCACCCCGGGTTCGCCAGACCCGTACCGCCGACCTTGCGGCCGACAGCCCCTGGGGTTGTGCCCTTTTTGATGACCGGGGTGGCACCTCCCCGGAGACGGCACCTGACACCAGGCTTACGGTTCCGTCCAAACCGGCGTGCTGTCCGCGGCTGCTTATTCGTCGGGGTTACCCCCGCTTATTTCGCAGCTACCCTTCAAAGAACCATGACAATGAAGGGCGTTCCCCTATCCGCAACCCGGGGACGCGCTCGGTTGCCCACGCAAGGCCTCCGCCGAAGCGGACCGAGAACCCAGACCTAACCCAGACCTTTTTTTTTTTTTTTTTTTTTTTTTTTTTTTTTTTTTGGTGACTGAGGAGGGGAAATGCATTTACGCACACCCGGCGCACGTCCGCACCCGAAACCGAGTGCGGCCATGCGCCGGGTAGTGTGGGACTCGGGCGCGAACGCCCCATACCCACTAAAACCCCCCTCTGCGGCCCTCTTAGGACTCTGCCCACCCCCCGGGATCGCCCTGAAAAGCATTACTTCAGGGGAGGGGCTGCCTTTAGCAAACGCTATGGCGACCTAAGAGGGCCGCCATCTCGCGAGGATCTCTTTGTAGGCCGGACACCTGGCCGACCCCGCGAGATGGTCACACGCCTTGCCATTTTTGGCACATATGGTGCACTTGTACTTAGCCGTACAGGTAGCCATCTTGTGGCCCGCGTCTCCGCAGCGGCGGCACATGTCCTCTGCTGCGGTGCACCTAGCTGCCTGATGCCCAAAATGGTGGCATTTAAAACACCTAAGTATGGGAGGAACCATAACGATCCTCCCATACACGAAACCGACGCGAACGCGCCCTATCCTCTCAAGAAGGTCGGCATGTTCTGCCGACACAACGCCATGTGCGATTTGGCTACCGCCAAAGCCCAGGCGCATCGTTTTGATGTCGACCTGGGCCTGACCCAACATTGCCGCCGAGACCGCGGCTCGCACCTCTTCCTTGTCGCTGAGGACATCGAGACCTTTCAGCTCAAAATCGCGCATCTCCTTGAGCACCTTCGTCTCGCTCGAGTCGCCAAGAACTTGACGAAGTACCCCCTGGGCTTTCTCAGCTTGCCCCTCTCTCCCTTCCACTTCTAAGAGGAGGTCACCCGCTCTGGTCTTCCGGTGACCAAACACCCGGACTTCCCCAAATTTCCCTTTGCTACGTATATCCCTAAGGACGTCTACGTACGACCTCTCCGCCGTGACCTTCACAAGCACGGCGTCAGGCTTCCTCCTGGGCGCCCTAGGAACCTTCTTCTTCTGCTGCTTCTTAGGAGCAGCAGGCTTCTCAGGTGCGCTACGTGGCGCAGCCACAGATGGTTCCGCGGTGCCAGCCGGCTTAAGCAAGCGCCTGGCCCTCCGCGGTGTCACCTCCTGCCAAGCCTCTTGGGGGGCTTTGCACGCGACGCTGGTGGCGGTGGTGGTGCCATCTCCTCATCGGTGGCAGCACTTGTACAAGTACAAGTGCTGCCATCGCGAGGGGTGCCAGGACGTTGCGTCCTTTTAGAGGCAGCCCTCTCCATGTTGACCGTAGGCCCTCTATTAAAAGTGGCAGGCCGAAGCCCTGCCATCTCTGGCGACAGCCAGAACCTCCTTTACAATCTCAGTGATGAGGGTCCTAAGACCCTCACCACTGAGAGCAGGCGGGGCTGATGCAGCCGACGCGGGAGTCACCTTCCCCGATTTCAGTTGCTGTGTAAGACACAGCAACTGTTGCTGGCACGCAGCAAGCTCAATCTTGAGCGTGGCCAACTCCGCCTTAAGCATCTTATTTTCACGACTCTTATTGAAGTCGTAAAAAGATGCCCCACCCGACGACGACGACTGGTCCAGGTCCATGTCGACCTCTGAGGCGTCCGTTCCTGAAACGGTCTCCTCGGACCTCTCCGGAGAATAACTCAGGCCCCGAAGTGCCTTCATGGCAAGGCCCACCTTACTCTTTCTGGAGCGATAGGCCTTGATCGTTTCGCCTGGGCGACGATCGACCTTCACTCCACCCTTCTTGTTCGTCGGCATCAGGAATACTCCTGATGCGTCCTTAAGAGCCTCACCAGCGCCCGATGGTCCGGCAACGCTAGTTTGCTCCTCCCCGGCAGCAGATGACTTTGCCGCTAGGCTCTCCTTCTCCGTCACTCCTTTGGTTTTGTTATTGGATTTCATAATAGGATCCCACGAGAGTGGTCGGAAAAGAAGTCCACCCCGGCAGAGCCGCCATACCGGGGTAAGCCTGATACACCCTGGGGTTCGGCAGGTGCCCCAGGGGTTGGTCTCTAGTCGGCCAACTAACCCATGGCCACACACGCGTCACTTACGATCATCCGCGTGTGCCCCTACTAGGCGAGCACCATACCTTTCGGGGATGGGTAATTTTTTATAGAGGTTTTCTTCCTCGCAGTCCAGCCGGTGAAGGCAAGACCCCCGGGCCCCTTGACGACAACGTTCCCCCACCACGCCCTGTGGAGGTCGTTGAAGCCGCCAAGAGGCTTACGGTATTAGGAGGTGGATGGCGCTCATCCACCCCCAGCTCAGGCACCCCGGGTTCGCCAAACCCGTACCGCGGACCACAACGGATCCACGGCCCCTGGGGTTGTGTCCTTTTTGGTGACCGGGGTGGAACCTCCCCGGGGACGGCACCTGACACCAGGCTTACGGTTCCGTCCAAACCGGCGTGCTGTCCGCGGCTGCTTATTCGTCGGGGTTTCCCCCGCTTATTTCGCAGCTACCCTTCAAAGAACCATGACAATGAAGGGCGTTCCCCTATCCGCAACCCGGGGACGCGCTCGGTTGCCCCCGCAAGGCCCCGCCGAAGCGGCCGAGTAACCCAGACCTAACCCAGACCTAACCCAGACCTAACCCAGACCTTTTTTTTTTTTTTTTTTTTTTTAAGATAAACCCTCCTATCCACCGCTCACCTGTTCCCCATGGACCCGCTTACGCATTACAACCGGGGAACAGAGCTGTGCCACCACCAGCTTCGCGACCACTACAGTTTTGACAGAAGGTCAAAAACTGGAGGGTATTAATCTACCGCGCCGTATGGTTCGATTATCCTTATGCCGCAATCATATGGGTAATCGAACCTATCCACGTATATTTGCAGCCGCAAGAATGCAAGTATGAATGATATGCTGATATGATCATGAACATGAGTGAAAGAAAATGTCTCAAATGATAGGGCCCCTGAATGAAAAATGTCCAGTGTATGTTATATGAGTCTAACGGGCTCATACCCCTTGATTTGATTTTTCAATAAATTTGTGTGAATTTTCAGGTTATCTCTGTGGATAAACGTAGGGATCTACGTTTACCCAGAGACTAACCAATGCATCCTTGCTTCGAAAATTACATGTGGATCGCCACCGTTTTCCTTCATAAGTGAAAACTACACCCTAGTCTGATGGTTTTGCGGACACATTCACACCCCATGAATACATTTTACGTACACACAGACACACGTACACTTGACCATTCATACGCTAGGTTTTAGGCAGCCCGGCATGCCTGGCATTGGGATGACTAGAGGTCACTTCGCGGTCCCGGGGAAGCCCAAAAAAACTTGGATCTTCCCGTAGGGACGCGTTATGGCTTGGTCGTACCCGACGCCGGAGCGTGGCATTGTGGTGGCCAGAGGAACACTTCGCCTTGAAGCTCACTCAAACCACACTTCCCATGCATTTGAGTGCCATAAACCATGGAAAAACCATGGTTTAGGGGTCTTCGCCTGCATGGTATTATCGTGCGTCGGGCCAAAACACGACATGTTTAATTGTCGTAAGTTTGGCTCGCTTCCCATTTTGCATAAAAGTCCCATGCAACCACTTTCCTCGTATGTTTGATGCCTTAAACCATGATAAAGATCATGGTTTAGGGTCATCGCCATACGGTATTAGCGTGCATCAGACCAAAATCGCGACAAGGTTTATTGTCGCTATTTTGGTCTGCTTATTCACTATTGTCTCTCTTCCAGGAGTACGTTTTTCCCATGTATTTGGTGCGAGTATCCATAATAGCCATGTGCCGCACGCTTTTGATGCCCCAAATTGCGAAAAAGTTACCAATTTCACAATTTGAGATCATCGCGGCATGGATGCATCATGTGTCATACCAGAATTACGTCAAGTAAATTGACGTCGTTTTGGTATGATCTTTACAGCATACTCGCACCAATTTCCCCTGAGAAGGTCACGTTTCGTGTACATAATGATTTATGCACAAGAACGCGACTCACACCGCATTTGCCGCACACATTTGATGCCTTATTACACAAAGATATGTGTCATAAGGGCATCGCAGTATGGAAACATTAATGCGACAAGCCAAAATCTCGACAAAATTGGCGTTATTTTGGCTTGTTTTCCCAAAAATTCATTTATACACATACACACATTCGAATTGCAGTGTTCACTCTTGAGGGATCCCCGTTTTGCGGGCATTCCCTATGCTTTTACGCAGTATTCCACACCACTGACGCCGTAACCAGATCGCACATGCCAAAGCAGACACGAATCGTGCCACAGACGCCGTAGTGCGGAATAACAGCGGCAGACCGTGTTTGTTTCGATTCCGGAATCAATTAGACACTATTGGAGGGATATGGTCCTTCAAGTTAAATCGAATGACCATAAAGGGTATAGGATTTAGGTGTGGGTTAGATGAGGGAGGGGGGGGGGGAGAAAGGAATTTATGTTAATTAACACCGCCCGAATCCAGCATTGGTTTATTGCGCACATGTACATCGTAGACCGAAGTCTTAACATACATACATCCATGCTAAAACGTATACAAGTGGAGGTACATACATACATATGTCACACGCACTCGTGAATATATCAAAAATCACACCTTTTGCAATATTCATACGCGATATCACATGTGGCACGTGGAGACCTTTTTTTTTTTTTTTTTTTTTTTTTTTTTGTGGAAGGAAGGGAAATGCATTTACGCACACCCGGCGCACGTCCGCACCCGAAACCGAGTGCGGCCATGCGCCGGGTAGTGTGGGACTCGGACGCTAAACGCGTCCCCTACCCACTAAAACCCTCCCTTGCGGCCCCCTTAGGACGCCTTGTTCCCCCCACGGAACCACCCTTGTATTACTTCATGGGGGAAACCGTCAACTAGCACCGATTTAGCTCCCTAAGGAGGCCGCCACTTCCGAAGAAGTGCCACGTATGCGGGACACCTCGCGGAACCCGCAAGATGCCCGCTATCCTCGCCCTTCTCTGTGCAGATAGTGCACTTGTAATCTGCCTTACACTCCGGCATTTTATGGCCTTCAAGGCCACACTTACGGCACACGTCTTTCGTTGCCTTTTGACACCTGGCCGCCATGTGACCGAAGTGATGACACCGGAAACACCTTATGATCGGGGGTAGCAGTCGGATCCGCCCGTAAACGAAACCGACGCGCACCCTGGTCGCCACCTCCAGTACGTCTGCATGCGCCGCGGACACCAGCCCGTGGGCGATCCTGCTCCCCCCGAAACCGGTCCTCAACGTCTTAACAGAGACGCTCGCGTCAGGCGGAAGAAGCGCCCGGACAGCAACTTCTACCTCCGCTTTCTCAGTCAGCTCGTCGAGGTCTCTGACCTCGAAATCTAGGTGGTCCTGCAGAATCCTTGCCTCCGTGCCCTCGCCGAGAACACGCTTCAGTTCCTTGGCAGCCGCCTGAACGTTGCCGTCCCCTTTGCCAACCTCTATGAGGAGGTCACCCCCCCTAGTTTTGCGGTGGCCAGTTACCTGAACCACCCCAAAATCACCCTTGCTACGGATGTCCTTGAGCACATCCACGTAGCTCTTCTTTTGAACATCGATTTTTACAAGGACCGCGTCAGGGCGCTTCCTTGATGTCCTCTTGGGGCGAGTCCGCGGGGTTGCCTCCTTGGCCTTCTTACCCTTGTCCTGCGCCGGTGATTTAGCGGCAGGGGCAGCCACTACTGTCGACAGAAGACGCCTCGCCCTCCTAAAGGGGACGTCCTGCCACGTCTGGTCATCCCTCGGTGTCGCCGACATCGCGGGAGGGGGCGCTGGTGGAGAGGACTCCTCCTCCTCTGCCTCAGTGCACGTTCTGGTGCTGCCTGCATGTGAAGGTGCATACCTTTGTCCCCTTCTTCGGTTCGCCTTTCGCCGTCCTTGTTGCGCCGCTAACGTGGAGGCAGCGGATTGGAACACCGCCATCTCTGGAGCCTCCAACACCTCCCTCACCACTTTAACAATAAGGGACTTCAGCTCCTCCTTACTGAAGCCCGCTGCCACTGGTTCCGATGGGGCGGCCGCCTCTCTTTGCGTAAGAGGTCTCGCCGTTAAGGCCTCTAATTGCTCTGTTAAACAGAGCAGCTGTTGTCGGCAGGTGCTCAGCTCGGTCTTCATAGCTGCGAGCTCTGCTTTTAGCGCCTTATTCTCACGATATTTATCGTAAGAATAAAATGAGGCTCCCCCTGACGATTCACCCAACTCCAAGTCGAAGTCGGACGTGTCCATGTCAGACCCCGACACGTCCGAGCCCCTGCTGGAGCTCCTAAAACGTTTCGCCGCCAGCCCCACTTTACTCCGCCTGGACCGGTAGTCCTTATCGGACTCGCCGGGGAGGCGCTCAACCCGAACACCCCCTCTGGTGTTCAGCGGCATCCGAAAAATCTCCGTTGGTGGTGGCATGTCAGTGGCCTCACTGGTGCCAGATGGTCCGGCGACCGATGTCGGCTCATCTCCAGCAGCAGCAGATGGAGTTGCTGCTGCTTTCTTCTCCTCCTCCTCCTTCTTATTTCCTTTTCTGTTGTTTTTGTTTTTACTATTTCTCATGTTTGGATCCCACGAATGTGGTCGGAAGGGGAGTCCACCCCGGCAGAGCCGCCATACCGGGGTAAGCCTGATACACCCTGGGGTTCGGCAGGTGCCCCAGGGGTTGGTCTCTAGTCGGCCAACTAACCCATGGCCACACACGCGTCACTTACGATCATCCGCGTGTGCCCCTACTAGGCGAGCACCATACCTTTCGGGGATGGGTAATTTTTTATAGAGGTTTTCTTCCTCGCAGTCCAGCCGGTGAAGGCAAGACCCCCGGGCCCCTTGACGGCAACGTTCCCCCACCACGCCCTGTGGAGGTCGTTGAAGCCGCCAAGAGGCTTACGGTATTAGGAGGTGGATGGCGCTCATCCACCCCCAGCTCAGGCACCCCGGGTTCGCCAAACCCGTACCGCGGACCACGACGGATCCACGGCCCCTGGGGTAAGGTCCGTGGAGACCTAACCCAGACCTAACCCAGACCCTTTTTTTTTTTTTTTTTTTTTATACAAAAGCCCTCCGTTCCACCGCTCACCTGTTCCCCATGGACCCGCTTACGCATTACAACCGGGGAACAGAGCTGTGCCTCCACCAGCTTCGCGACCACGACAGTTTGACAGAAGGTCAGAAACTGAAGGGTATTACACTACCGCGCCGTATGGTCGACTAACCTTATGCCGCAGTCATATGGGTAATCGAACCTATCCACGTATATTTGCAGCCGCGAGGATGCGAGTATGAATGATATACTATTGTATGATCGTGTGTGAACAAAAATGACTAAAAATGATGTGAAATGACCCTGGATGAATTCTATTGTTCCTATATGTTGTATATGGATGCCCTTGTGGGGTTATCTTCCCTTGATTATGATTTAAAAATGATTTTATATGAGTTTTAAGGTTATCTCGGTAGATAAACGTAGGGATCTACGTTTATCCCGAGTATAACCGATGCATTCTCGCTTCGCAAATTACATGTGGAACGCCTCCGTTTTCCTTCCCAGGTGAAAACTAAACCCTTGTCTGATGAGTTGCGGTCACATTCATACCCCATAGATATTTTTGCATACACACAGTCATACATACGCTTGTTTCATACATACTCTAGGTTCCTAATGCAAAAGCCTCCAGAGCTTCCGGCGCCCGTAAATCGCTCAAAAACCCATGATTAGCCCATGAGACCATGTCCCATGGGGAAACCATGGTGTTTTTGGGATTCCAAAGTCGCCAAAATCGACTAGAGGCCGGAGTAAGCATACCAAGGGGGGTCTACGGGGGCAACAAAATTTCGAAAAACCCCATAGTTTCATGGGAAATTGACTTTCACCATGGAAATATGGGGTTTTTCGAAATTTCCGGAACGCCACCGTATACTACCCTTTGCCCTCTATACAGACATACCAAAAGTTCCATGCCTTACATGTAGACTCAGTGCCCGAAAAATTTTTGGAGAATTTTTTGGGTACGATTTCTCTTCATGTAAGTCACGGATCTCTTTCGGCATGCTGTACACAACCTCCCACAGGTACTTACGAGTATATAAAACCCTCAAAAACCATGATTTTGTCAAAATCTCCAATATTTTGCCAAAACCATGGAATTTTTGGGATTCTTGCAGGTTTTCTCTATGGGAGGTTGTTATACCTGCAAAACAGGGATGCAAGAGGGGTGCAAGAGGGGTGCGAGAGGGCGGGGGGAGCGCAGCCAGAACTTAGTCCCTACGACCAAAAACAGCCAAAAGGATGACTATTTTTGGCCGCAGGTGCTAAAATTCGGTCGATTTTTGGCCTATTTTTCAAGATGACCTTGAAAAAATTTTCGCGCCTCGCAAGCTCGGCGCGGCGCCCCCCCGCCCCCCCGCGCACGCTTCGCGCGCGCCTCCCCCCCCCCTTGGCGAAGGTCCCAGGGGACGCGTTATTTCTTCCTCCTAGCATTGGTATGCGTGCGAATTAAGCCATAACGCGCCCCTACGGGAAGATCCAAAAAAACTTTTGGGCTACCCTGGGACCGCTACGTGGCCGCTGGTCGTCACGATGACCGCCTGCGCGACGACTCGCTTCGCTCGCGTCGCTTGCCGGTCATCGGTACGACCAGAGGCCATTCAGCGGTCCCAGGAAAGCCCAAAAGCTTTGGATCTTCCCGTAGGGACGCGTCATGGCTTAGTCGTATCCGATGCCGGGGCGTGACATTGTGGCGGCCAGAGGAGCACGCAGCCACTGAAATACCGTTCATACCACACTTACTCATGCTTTTGAAGCCATAAACCATGGAAAAGACCATGGTTTATGGTCTTCGCCTGCATGGCATAACCGTGTGTCGAGCCAAAATTAAGGTACACTTAGTTGCCTTAATTCTGGCTCGATTCTCATTTTCGCTCACATTCACTTGCATACTACACTTTTCTTCGTACGTCAGATGCCTTAAACCATGAAAAAGATCATGGTTTAAGGTTATCATGGTACGGAATTAATGTGTGTCAGATCAAAATTACGACAATGTTAAGTTGTCGCAATTTTGATCTGATTAATTCCCTAATTTTTCTTCTTTTCAGGACTACAAATTCCCGTGTATTTGGTACGAGTATACGCAATTACCATGTGCCACACGCTTTTGATGTCTCAAATTGCGAAAAATTTTACAATTTCACAATCTGAGATCATCGCGGCGTGGATACATCATGTGTCAAACCAACACTACGCCAAGAAATTTGGCATAGTTTTGGTTTGAACTTGCAGCATACTCGCACCAATTTCCCCTGAAAAGGTCACATTTCTTGTACATATTTATTTATGTACAAGAATGTGACTCAGTCCGCATTTGCCACAAACTTTTGATGCTTTAAAACACAAGAATATGTGCTTTAAAGTCATCGCAGTATGGAAACATTAATGCGACAAGCCAAAATCCCGTCAAAATTGGCGTTATTTTGGCTTGTTTTTCCAAATATTCATTTATTCACATACATACATACGTTATTTCAGTGTTCACCTTGGAGGTAGCCCTGCTTTGCAGGTATTCCCTATGTTTTACGCAGTATTCCACACCACGAGCGCCGCGAACTGATTGTACATACCGAGATGCCACGAATCAGCCCACGGACGTCGTAGTGCGGAATAACTGGCGCAACTCCGTATTTGCTTCGGCTTCGGTGCCAAGCAAACGGTTTGGAAGGATTCGGTCATTCCACGGAGTTAGATCGAATGACCGAAAAAGGATTTGGATATGGGTCTGGGTTAGGAAAAGGGGGGGGGGAGTAGGCAATTTTGTCACTTGACAGCGAAGCCGAATGCAAAATGGATTATTATTAATTATCATGCATGTCTGACCAGGTCAGTTTCACTCATACTTACATACTGTGGTCATTCACACCATGCATACAGGCATACATACACACGTGCATACACTCATGCCATGATAAAGTATTTATTTTGCAAAATCATGGGTGATAGTACGAGAGGCCCGTGGAGACCTAACCCAGACCTAACCCAGACCTAACCCAGACCTTTTTTTTTTTTTTTTTTTTTTTTTTTTTTTTTTTTTTTAGCGAGGAGGGGAAAATGCATTACGCACACCCGGCTAAGATGTTGTTCGCCGGGTAGTGTTGGACTCCCTGTATCCACAGGTATACCAACTAAAAACCCCTCCTCGTTGTCTTTTCCTGGGGGACCTGACCAGACCCCCGGTAAAGTCGGTGGACCATTTCGTCAGGGGTGGCCAGTTTCTGTCGCTTACTCTCTTTTATCTCTATTTTTTTTTTTACGTTGTTAGGTGAAAACTATGGCAGTTGATTGGCTCCTGCATAACGGTCCCTTTCACCCCGGCGCCCTATCGCCCTCTCCCAGTCCCTCTCATGTTGTTCCTTGGTCCTCATCACTTGTCCTACGAATTGCATTACCGCTTTTCTGCTCTCCAGATTCCGTAGGAGTGGGATAAAATTGTCCACCGAGAAAGACCCCGTGGTCGCCCTCAAAACTTCCCTTTCTGGCCGGAACCGGTTACAGTCGAAAAGGGTGTGCTCAGGGTTATCCTCCGCGTCGCACCCGTACCAGCACGCAGGGTTGTCCCGTTTATTGATCCTTTTTAAATATACCGCGAAGCAGCCATGGCCTGTGAGTACTTGTGTCAGGTGGTAATTCACGACTTGCGGACCCCACTTCAGCCATTCTTTGATACATGGAATCAGTTTGTGAGTCCATCTTCCATTTTCTGAGTTGTCCCATCTTCCTTGCCATGCTGTTAGTGACCTTTCTCTCTCTTCCTTTTTTTATATTTTTTAGGTCTCTTCTTTCCAACTCTGCCGTACTCAGGCACATAAAAACCTTGCGCCGTTCCGCAGCAAGAATTGCGATGGGTAGGCACCCCGCTAGGACGCACAGGGCATCTAGGGAGACGGTCCTATAGGCTCTTACCACTCTCGCGAGTGCGGTTTTCTGTGCTCTGTTTATGTCGTTGGCATTGTGGTACAGGCACATGTCTGTCGCCCAGATAGGGGCAGCGTATAAAATGACTGCCTCGCTGGTTCTGTAATGGAGGAGTCTACTAAAGTACCCTCCACCATCAACGTTGGGGCTAATTCGGGACAGCGCTCCAGTTACCCGAAGGGATCGCTCACACACTGTAGTGAGGTGATTACGGAAACGCTGGTTTCCTTCGATGTACACACCCAGGTACCTTAGGACTTTCTTGGCTTGGATGTTATTGCCCTCGTGTTGGATCTTAATTGGCTCCTTTATCCTCCTGCCCGTGAGAAGGACCATTTCAGTTTTTCTGAAGCCATTTCCAGCTTATGCTCTCTGACCCATTTGCTGAGTTTGCCTAAGGTGGTGCAAAGTTTTCCTTTTAGTTTTTCTAGATTGGAATCAACGGCCACGATTGCCACGTCATCGGCATATCCGATTAATTGAATGCCCTTGGGTATCGTTATTTGCAAGAGGGAATCGTAAACCATGTTCCATAAAGTGGGCCCTAATACGGAGCCCTGCGGGACTCCGGAAAAGACGTCATACTCTACTACTTCGTCATGTGCCTCGTATATTATTTTACGTGCCTTCAGGTATGAATGCAATATGCGGGTAATTTTACTAGGTAATGACCGTTGTACCGCCGCGTTCATGATGCTCTCCCAGGTGATAGTGTTAAAAGCATTTCGCACGTCAATAGTTGCTATGAGGCAATGTTTGCCACTTCTTTTTGCCGTATTCCACGCATTCATAACTTCATTGATGGCCCCCACTGTGCACCTACCTTTGCAAAAACCATGTTGATTGTGTGCAAATTTAGTCACGTTCATGATTTTACTTTTAATTACATGTTCAAAGAGCTTGGCCCAATTAGACATTATGCAAAGCGGGCGCCATCCCTGTTTCTTAGTAGCCGACGTTTTTTTTTTTCGGTATTAGAATGAGGCGTCCCACTTTCCATTCTTCGGGGAAATATCCTGTTTCTAGTAGCACCTCAAAAACTTTGACCAATGTGCTTATGTCGTTTTGCGCTATCCATTTGAGGGCTGCAACTGGAGTCTTGTCCAAGCCAGGCGCCTTTTCTAACATGCACTTCAAGGCTTCGCGGACGTCGTTGTCGTTGATAAACGTAACGGAGTCATTGGTACAATCTATAGTTTCTGTTACATTACAGTCGTCATACGAGGGTTTAGTGACAAACAACTCTTCTATTGTCTTCCTAGCATGGTCCGCTTTAAGTCGGGGTACGCTGGTCTTGCCCTTTAAAGCTCTGATGACCATCTTATACGGCCGTCCCCATGGGTCTGCATCCAATGTTTCTAGATATTTCGCCCATCCCTGGGTTTTTGCTTCTTTTATGGCCTTCTTGAATTTTCTTCTGGCTGTCTTAAAGTTGTTGGTAAATAACTCAATCTGGCTTTGCGGTTTTTTGAGCTTGTATGCTCTCTGCACCGACCTACGTGTTCTATGTGCCTTCTTCCTTAATTGAGCAATATCCTGATTCCACCACCACGTTGCCTTTTTACCTGCCAGGGCCGGGTGTGCTGGACGCCTTGCTTCAGACGCACATCTATTAACCGTATGTATGTATCCCATAGTGTCGCCTATTGTGTCCAGTGTCATTACGCCCAAATGTTCCGTCGCATGCATTGTCTTGTACCGGGAAGCAAATTTTTCTACCACGAATTTACCCTCCAGCGCGGGGGGGCCCACTGGAGTATTTCGTTTCTTAGAATCCCTTGGGGCAATGATGTGTACCAGATATTTATGGTCTGAGGCATTGTATTCTTCCAAGATGTTACTGCTGGTTACACGCCGGTAGATGCTCGAGGAACATATGGCTATGTCAATCAGGGAGTTTACCCCTCGTCTTTCAAACGTGGCCTTTCCACTGCTCCGAATCGGGATGAGTCCTAATCTTGCGCAAAACGCTACTACTTCGTCACCACGTCTATTTTGTGACTTAGACCCCCACATGGGTGAACTTGCGTTAAAATCACCAGCCAGGAACAATTCTTGATTGGCGTAAGCTACCACTATGTTCTCAAGATCTTGTAATCTCCTTTCAAACACATCCCACGGATCGTTAGGGGAGAGGTAGACGCTGGTAATTACTGTGCCTCCCGTCTTGACGGCCACCAATCCATCACCCTGCATTACGAGTGCCGGAGGTTCCGTTGTGTCCACTGTACAGGGGTTGCACCACAGCGAAGCTTTTTTCTTTAGGTCGTGGAACCATCCTTCAGAGCTTCTGAGTTTAATGGGCTCTGAGATGATCGCGATATCAACGCATTTGGCTGTTAATGCTTGTTCCAGCAGCGCGTCCGCCTCCCAGCATCGATTGATGTTAACTTGGAGGACCTTGTGTCCCGCCATTATGACATTCTAACCTGTCTCGGGAGTGTCCTGACAGACATTTCCTCCCTGTATATGGGGCAGCGAATTGATGCTGCAACATGTCCTAACTGGGACTCAGTGAAACCTTTAGCGGCGCACAGGCAGCATCTCGCCTCATGGTTACATTTTCCCATGGTGTGTCCTTCAGACCCACATTTGCGGCCCACTACCTTGTCCCCCTTGATCATCGTGCAGGAACGGGCCATGTGTCCTAGGTGGTGGCACTTAAAACAGCGAATGATGTCGGGTAGGACTCGCGCCCTGCACATCACCCACCCTATCTTGATCCGCCCAGTTTTGTTTACGGCCTCAGCGATTTTAGTCGGCGCTTCCACTACTGCAAACATAGTCGCCCTAGGACCCTCCCTGAGCACTCTACACTTTACCTCTTCGTTTGGTCCCTCAGTATCTAAGTTCTGGACCGCCCTAAGTACATCTTCTTGTTCCGTGAGAGGCTCAATGTCCCGGATCTCGATCACCGATCTTTCTTGAAGTCTTCTAACCGGGATGTTTTCACCTAACGCTCCTTTGATCTGGTCCAGATACACGCCTGTTTCTGCTTTAGGATTAAATTCCAACAGCAGGTGACCAGCGGCGGTCTTCCGGACGGTTTTAATGCCTGTTGCATTGGGTCCAAGTTGGTCTTTGACCTTTTTCAGAACATCCGCAAACGTGCACTTATCGTTGGTATGAACCGCAATGGCTTCTCCCTGGTTTCGCCTCCTCTGGGACTTTTGACGTTTTTTAGGCATTCCCCTCTCTTCGGGCCCAGTGACTTGTTCTGCCTTTTGGTTCTTCTTCTTCTTCCTTGGCCCCACCTCAATCCATTCATTGGGGTTTGGCAGGCCTGGGTCCGACTGCCTCTTGCTCAGCAATATTCTGCAGTCATCGGGGTTACCATGCGGGTCTAACTTGGACAGGTCATGGGCAGAAGCGGATAACTTATCGACGATTTCTACCGCTCTTGAGTTATCTGCGAACAGCGAATTTTTGATTTTCAAAATGTCTGCCGAAATCGGAGAGAGATTTGTTCCGCTTTCCGGCGTCAAGTCTTTTGTGACCTGTCTCCCCTTGTCTTGGCGATTTCCAGTGGCCGTCTTCTTTTCCGCTGGCCTGTTCCCATGGAACTCGCCCGCAGCTCTTGCGTGCATCTCTTGCCGCATTAGGTGTGGCTGCAGCAACTCCGTAAGGACTTCTATGATCCCGTCCTTGAGGTCAGCGCTTCTTTCCCGCTTATTTTGTACTGCCTCTTGCAACAGTGTCCTCAGTTCCTCCAGCTGTTTACTAAGAGACGTGATGTGTGCTTGCAGCTGCAGGCGTTCATTTCTTGCCTCAGCTATTTCCGCCCTGAGGTTGGCATTCGTCAGTCTTTCTTCCTCGAGTAGCCGGGAAAGCTGCTCTCGGCTTGATGCGTCCTGTGTCACTTTGTTAGAGTTTCCGGTAGTGGTCTCGATTTCTTGTCCTCCCAGTTTCGATCCCGACTCTTCCAAGTCTTGAGGTCCGCCATCGCCTTCCTCTGAGCCAGTAAGCTCCGCGCTTAGGGATTTCTTTTGAAGTTTCCGCCCCGACTGCGTTTGGGGTGGCGTCCCTGGACTGGGCCGAAGCCTTTTCGGTCTTTCATTTGGTGTGAAGAAGCGTTCTTCACCCTCTTCTCCGGCGTGTATAGCTTCGTTGCGCGTGTCCTGGCGAAGGTCCACCATACTTGTGGCGCATCGCGAGGTAGCCAAACTAGCGGCGGCATTCGCTTTTTTCGCCGCGATACCTAGTTTCGCTCGGCGGGATCTATAGGCGGAGTCTGACTCCCCCTCGAGCCTCTCCACTCGAAGGCCCCCTTTGCTGTTGCGAGCTAGGGGTTCTATACCTCGCTTCGGACTGCCATCAAGAGCCGAGACTGATGTAGTTTTGGATACCAGTGTCCTGCTATCCCTCCTGACCTCTTCACCTTCTGTTTGTTTGTTTTGTTTGGAGCTAATCATGTTCATTACCGGCAGGGTTTGGCCGAAGCCTCGCCCCGCCAACCATTAATGTGGGGAAACAGGAGCGTCGACCCGGGCCCTCAGCCCCGACCCGGGCAAGCCTTATACGCCCCGAGGTTCGGCCGGTCCTCGGGGGTTGGCCTGTAATCGGTCCACTTTCCCAGGACCCCGCATGGGTCAATTACTCTCATCCCCATGCGCCCTTACTAGGCCAGCACCGTACCGTTCAGGGAGGGGTAATTTTTTATAGAGGTTTTCTTCCTCGCAGACCGGCTGTTTAAGGCAAGTCCTCCGGGTCCCGTGACGACAACGTTCCACCACTACGCCCTGTGATGGTCGTTGAAGCCGCCAAGGAACTTACGGAATTAGGAGGTGGGTGGCGTTCATCCACCCCCAGCTCGGGTCCCCCGGGTTCGCCAGGCCCGTACCGCGGAAGGCATTCCACGGCCCCTGGGGAGGTAGCTCGGGTACCCCGGGTTCGCTAAACCCGTACCGTGGAGGCACAAAACTATGCCCCACGGCCCCTGGGGTGGGGACACATGCGTATCCCCCCAAACACACACTCACACACACACGCACGCACACACACACAGCTCGGGTAACCCCGGGTTCGCTAAACCCGTACCGTGGGGACATATTCCTATGGCCCCACGGCCCCTGGGGGTGGGAAAGGAGGTGGGAAAAGGTTGCTCGGGTAACCCCGGGTTCGCTAGGCCCGTACCGCGTGCAATGGACCGATCAAGGTCCGCGGTCCCTGGGGATAGGAGGGGAAAAACACACACACACACACACACACACACAAGCTCGGGTACCCCGGGTTCGCTAAACCCGTACCGCGGGGCCATATTCCTATGGCCCCGCGGCCCCTGGGGGAGGAAGAAGGGACAGACAGCTCGGGACCCCCGGGTTCGCTATGCCCGTGCCGCGTGCAGGGACCATAAGGTCCACGGCCCCTGGGGAGGTAGCTCGGGTAACCCCGGGTTCGCTGGGCCCGTACCGCGTGCAAAGACCAAGGAGGTCCACGGTCCCTGGGGGGGAGGAAGAAGGGAAGGGAGAGACAGCTCGGGTACCCCGGGTTCGCCAAACCCGTACCGCGGAGCCATATCCCTATGGCCCAACGGCCCCTGGGGGTGGGAAAGGAAGTGGGAAAAGGTTGCTCGGGTAACCCCGGGTTCGCTAGGCCCGTACCGCGTGCAATGGACCGATCAAGGTCCGCGGTCCCTGGGGATAGGAAGGGAAAAACACACTCACTCACATACACACACACACACACACACACACACACACAGCTCGGGTAACCCCGGGTTCGCTAAACCCGTACCGTGGGGACATATTCCTATGGCCCCACGGCCCCTGGGGGTGGGAAAGGAGGTGGGAAAAGGTTGCTCGGGTAACCCCGGGTTCGCTAGGCCCGTACCGCGTGCAATGGACCGATCAAGGTCCGCGGTCCCTGGGGATAGGAAGGATAAAACACATTCACACACACATTCACACACACACTCACACAAGAAAACACAGCTCGGGGACCTCGGGTTCGCTAAGCCCGTACCGCGTGCAAGGACCCGAAGGTCCGCGGCCCCTGAGGAAGAAAATAGTGTTTGGTCCGCGGGAGCTATTTTATTTCACTCCTACCCTCTGCTCCCCTTGGGCCCGAAGGCCCAAGTACGAGCAGCGAGCATTCCCCTATCCGCCACCTGGGGACGCGCCACGTAGGGGTTCACCTCCCCTCCCATCTGGACAACCAGACAGGTCCGTGGAGACCTAACCCAGACCTAACCCATTTTTTTTTTTTTTTTTTTTTTTTTTTTTTTTTACGTGGGGGAAATCTTCCAAAGACACCCGCCGCCGTTGGGGCGACGGCGGGTAGTGTCGGATTTTTACCGACTAAAACCCCCACGGTGACCACCATCTCGCCCGACTTCGGCGGCGGTCCGGGAACGACCAAGCTAGGTCACACTACCGGACCGCCGCCTCGGGGAGGTCCTCTTCCCGCTGGTAAGAGGAATCCGTGCTCGCGGGGGAGCAGGTCATAAATGACTGCTCCCCCACGGAGCGCCGACAAAGTCGGCGCTCCTGACTCCGCCGCATGGAAGGGTCACACTTCCATGCGGCCAACGTGGGCTATAACAAGGGGAGGGCGCGGCCCCAACCGCGGTCCTCCCCAAGCCCTCGGTGCCGCTCCCGACCGGCCAGGACCGAAGTCCCGGCACACGACGCCGGAGCGGCACCTACCTCCTCACTCGGGCGGAGCCCGGCACCAAATGAATGACTGGTGCCGGGTCCGCCCGCCTCTATTAGGGTGGCGGGCCTCTTGGAGGGGGTCGCCTAAAGCGGAGCCCCCTCCTGGCCCGCCTTCTCTCCTGCCGAGCGGGATCGGAGGACTCCCGATCCCGCTCGGCGGCCTCCTTCTGCGAAATAACGGTTTCGCAGAAGGAGGCCACCGCTCTCCAAGACCTCTCGCTCGCCAGCATTGCCGGGACAAGTGCTGGCGGCGAGAGGTCCGGGCCAATGACGGCCCGCAAATCTTCTCGTGCCCAGCCAAAGGCTGGGCCCGCCTCTATCGTGTGGCTGGGGGTGTCGACCACCCCCACGCCACACGACAGGCACTCTGGTGTGGCCTCCGCTCCGATTTTGTGCAGGTACTCTCCGAAACAACCATGTCCGGAGAGCACCTGCGTCGTCCGGTAGGTAAGCCTACCGTGCCGACGATCCACCCACTCCTCCAAATGTGGGAGGATCGCGCCGACAGCTCGCTGGCGGGCGGCTCGATAATTTTCGAGCTCCGCCCGCCATTTTCTAAGTGCGAGCTGCCGGGCCTGACGCCTCAGGTCACCGACCGACAGTCCTGCCGGATCCCCTTCGCCCCGGCGGAGTAACCGGACCCGTCGAAAGACGCGGGCCTCGGCCTCCGCCTGCAGGTCGAAGGGGATTACCCCCGACAGGACTGCCGCCGCCTCATGGGAGATAGTGCGGTAACCACGTGCCACCCTGACGGCCATTCGCCGATATACGCGGCGCAGCATTTTTCGGCGGCGCCGCCCGGCCGCCAGGGACGGGGCCCAGACTGGGCACCCGTAGAGGCACATGGCCCGCACCACCCCCGTGTAGAGGCGGCGGACCCTCTCTCTCTGGTCCCCCGATATTGGGCAGTAGCCGACCCAACAGGGCGGCTACCCCCTCTACTCGGGGGACGAGTCGGTCAAAGTGACCCTCGAAGCGCCAGCGGCTGTCAATGTCCAGGCCGAGGTACTTAATACGTTCCTCGACCCGGACAAAGACCGGCCCTACTCGGACGACCGACTGGGGCGGTCTCCGGGTCAGAGGCAGCCCATGGAACCAGGCTGCCTCCGTTTTCTCCGGAGACACTTGCAGCCCCAGTCGACGGACGGAGGCCACTACTGTGGCCACCCCGGCCTCGGCAAGGCCCAGCAGCCTCTCCCATTCCTCCCCCACGGCTATCACAAGTGTGTCGTCTGCATAGCAGACGACTGTGACGCCGTGAGGGAGCGCGGTGAGGAGAACCCGGTTGTACCCCAGGTTCCACAACAACGGTCCTAACACGGACCCCTGGGGTACACCGCGGTTCACCTCCCGCGTTATCACCCCGTACCGACCCGGGTATATCACCCGTCTGTCCCGGAGGTAGTCTGCCAGGACTCTCCTCAGGTACGGGGGCACTTGATGGTCGACTAGTGCCCCCGCAATCCTGTCCCAGGGCAGGGAGTTGAAGGCGTTGGCGATGTCAAGAGACACCGCCAACGCCATCCCACCCCGGGAGACAGACTCATCCACGAGGGCCTTGACATGATCGACCGCGTCTATGGTCGATCGGCCCTCGCGGAAGCCGAACTGGCACGGTGCCAAGTTCGGACCTACACGGGACATATGCCCCCAGAGGCGGGAAGCTATGATTCTCTCAAAGAGCTTTCCCGCCTCATCAAGGAGGCATATGGGTCGGTACGCCTTGGGAGAGGCTGCCGGCTTGCCACCCCCTTGGGTAGCAGGACCATCGTGGCCTGCTTCCACAAGAGGGGGACCCGCCCCGCCTGAAGGCAGCTGTCGAACAGCCACCTCAGGCGGGGCCCGAGGACGCGTAAGGCCAAGGCTAACGCCTTGCCTGGGACGCCGTCTGGACCGGGGGCGGTGTTCCGCCCTCTTAACTTGGCGACGGCGTCCCGGAACTCCTCGTCGCTGACCGCGCATGGTGGCAGCGCGGTCAGCGCCGCCTCGAGCGGCTCCGGTGGTGGTCTGCCCCCTCATCGAGGGGGAACAGTTTATTTACCACCGACCGGAGCACGGCGGGTTCTAGGCTCTCTGTGACGGAAGGACCCGCGGGGCGTAGGCGGCCCAGTACCAACCGGTACGGGCGTCCCCACGGGTCTGCGTCCAGAGAGCCCAGGAGTTCCTCCCAGGCCGATGCCTTGGCCTCCCTGATGGCTCTCCGCAAGGCATTCGATGCATCTCGATATGCCTCGCGGAGTGTGGCCTCCACCGCATGGTCGCGGACTGCTCGGCGGCGGGCCCTTGTCCACCGGCGTCGGGCCGCCACACTCTCTTCTCTGAGTGTGGCTATCTGGCCCGACCACCAGTAGACCGCCCGCCGCTGCACCCTCCTGACCCGGGGCATGGCGGCGTCACAAATTGCCGCCATTTGCCCCCGGAGCCAGGAGGCCTCCTCGTCTATGTCCGCGACTGGCTCTGGCCCGTACGAGGGCCAGGCCGCGGTATAGGAGGCCGCCATCAGCGCGTCCTCGTCCAGGTGCGTAAGCGCCCACCTCCTACGGGGGGTGGGCCCCCAATTGGGGCCACCCCCCTACATCAAACATGATGTAGAGGTGGTCGCTGAGGGTCGCGAGGTCATCTGCGACCCTCCACGCTCCAACACGTCGTGCGGCCGCCGGAGAAGCCCAGGACAAGTCCACAATGGACTCCCCCTGCGGCCGCACGCACGTGCTGGCAGATCCCCGGTTGAGGATCCGGAGATCCAGACCGGAGGACCAGTCTACCAGCACATCCCCCCGTGGGTCGGCCCTAGGGGATCCCCAAGTTGGGGATTTGGCGTTAAAGTCCCCTAGGACCAACACTGGACGGGACAGGAGAGGGGTCAGAACCCTCCCCAGCCCATCCAGCAGCGACTCGAACTCCACGAGGGTCAGGCTGGGCGAGGCATACACCCCGGCCAGCGTGACGCACCTGGACTCCACCACCACGAACCCGACACCCCTTCCCATCACCCGGAGGGGTGCCGAGTTCGTTGCGATCGCGACGGAGCCGCCCCGATCCGCCGCCCAGTCAGGGCGATCGGGTACTCTGTACGGCTCCGCCGCGACCGCCAGGCCAATCTCCCACTCGGCCAGGGTTTGGACAAACAAGTCCTGGGCCCCAGCCGAGTGGTTGAGATTGGCCTGCAGAACCCTAACTGGAGGAGGAGGAGGAGGCATTATCGATTAGCCTTCCCCTCCTCCTCCAGGTTGGCGGCCGGTTCAGCCTCCATCTCAGAGCTGAGAGGGCGGGTATTTCCCGCCCTTGTCAGCACCACCCTCGGTTGCCTACCCCCGAGGATGTCCGCGAGCGCCACCTTCGGGTCCGCCAACCGCCGCCAATAGTCCTCCCCTCTCAAGGGGGGATCGGCGGCGGAGACCGACGACGCCCGCGGACGCAGACGTTCCTCGGGGTGGCCGAGGGTGGTCCCTTCTCGGGGGAGGGCCGGGCCCTCTCCCTCGGAGACTGCTCCCCCGCCCTTCTTCTGGGACTTGGGGCGGGGGAGGGTCGATGGTAAACCTCTTTCCACCGGAGGAGCGGGGGTGGACGTGGACTTTTTTGGTGGAGCAACCGGCTCCACCTCGTCCACGTCCATCACCATCGTCGCCGCCGGAGAGGCGGGGGATGGTACGGGGGGGCGCTGCGGGGCGGCACTACCGGCCGACGCCGCCGCACCCCCGGCAGGCCCCGCCTGCCTCTTCTTCTCCCCCCTCCTCTTCCTTTTGGAGGGGGGGGAGGAGCACAGCCCTGGGCGCCCAGCACATGATTGGCTGGGCGACCCAGGTCGACACAGACCGGGCACCTCGGGGGTGCCCGGCATGCGCGCGACACGTGACCGGTGCCACCACAGCGGTAGCACCGGCCACCCCTATCTGCCCCCCAGGGCATCGGGACTGGAGGTGTCCCACCTCCAGGCACCGATGGCACCTGGGAGGGCGTGCCGCCAGGACCTCCACCCGGGGTGAGCACCACCCCAGGCGGAGGCGGCCCGCCGCGGCCAGTTTTCGCATGGCCGCGAGCGGGCACCTTACCCAAATGGTGCCAAGTCCATTGGGGGAGGTCCGGATTGGGCCAGTAGTGACCTGGCCCGCCGGACACTCCCCCACCTTGGCCACCGCCTCCACCACCTGTTGGGTGGTGGTGGATTCATGAAGACCGTTGAGGCGAACCTCAGCGGTCTTCATGGGGCGGGCCACCCTGACGCCGTCCCCGCCGAATAGTTCGGCGAGGCGTTCCGCCAGGGCGTCCGCCTTCTCGGTACCGGAAGGGCCCGGGATCTCTATGATGGACGATCCCGATTGGCCCTTCCGGTACCTGACCTCCTCAATGCCGACCTCCTTGAGGTCGACATTTGCCACCGCCTTCCGCATGACCTTTTTTTTTTTTTTTTTTTTTTTTTTTTTTTTTAGAGGAGGGGAAAATGCGTTACGCACACCCGGCTAAGATGTTGTTCGCCGGGTAGTGTTGGGCTCCCTGATTTTCAGGTATACCAACTAAAAACCCCTCCTCAGTATCTCATGCAGGTGTGACCTGGCCTGACCCCCGGTAAAGTCGGTGGACCATTTCTTCAGGGGAGGCCAGTTTTGTCCCTTACACGCTTATCCCAGGTGTTTTACCTATATTCCGCGGGAGCTTATGACGGTGAGTTACTTGCTATAACCTGTTGCCTCCGATTTTGGCGTGCTGCTTCCCTCTCCAATTCCCTCTCGTATTTCTCTTTCTCTCTCATCACATCTCCTACGTATTTTATGACAAGTTTCCTGTTTTCCACTTTCCGAAGGAGTGGGATGAACGTGTCGACCGAAAAAGGTCCAATGATCGCCGTCATGTTTTCTCTCTCAGTTTCGAACTGTCTACATTCAAAGAGGGTGTGCTCAGGGTTGTCATTTGAGTCGCACCCATACCAACAAAGAGGGTTTTCACGTTTGTTAATTTTATGTAAGTATGTGGCGAAGCAGCCATGTCCTGTAATCACCTGAGAAAGGTGGTAATTCAGAATTTTTGGTCCCCAGGTTACCCATTCTTTAATACATGGAATCAGTCTATATGTCCATCTCCCAGCTACAGACTTGTTCCAACGGTCTTGCCATTCTCCTAAGGACAATTCTCTCTCTTCCTCTTTTATCCTTTTCAGGTCTTCTTTCAGCAGGCCCGCCGTGCTCAGGCGCATGAAGATCTTGCGTCGTTCCGCAGCAACAAGGGTTGTAGGCAAACATCCCGCAAGGACGCAAAGGGCGTCAAGCGAGACGGTTCTGTATGCCCTGACGATTCTGGCAAGGGCTGTTTTCTGCGCTCTGTTGATGTCTCTTGCGTTATGATATAGGCACATATCTGTCGCCCAGATAGGCGCAGCGTACAGAATGACGGCCTCGCTTGTTCTATAATGTAAAAGCCTACTAAAATATCCTCCTCCATCGATGTTTGGACTGATACGTGAAAGTGCACCAGTAACCCTGAGGGATCGTTCACAAGCTCCGATAAGGTGACTACGGAAGCGCTGATTCCCTTCTATTTGTACACCTAGGTATCTTAGGGATTTCCTAGCTTGAATAACGCTGCCTTCATGCACGATATTTAATGGCTCTTTAATCCTTCTACCTGTTAATAATACCATTTCTGTTTTTTCACAGGCCATTTCCATATTTTGCTCCCTGAACCAGTCACTAATGCTGTCCATGGTGGTAACAAGTTTATCTTTAAGGTTTTCAAGGTTTCTATCCACGGCCACTATGGCAACGTCATCAGCGTATCCGATAAGTTGTATGCCCCTAGGAGTCGAAATTTGCAGGAGGGAATCATAGACCATGTTCCATAACGTAGGACCAAGTACAGAGCCCTGCGGTACTCCGGAGAAGACGTCGTACGTCACTTCTTGATCCGATGCCTCGTACTTAATTTTGCGTGCTTTGAGATATGAACGCAGGATACGGGTAATTTTCATTGGTAGTGAACGTTTTACCGCCGTGTTGATAATGCTGTCCCAAGTGATAGTATTAAACGCATTTCTTACGTCTATCGTGGCGATAAGACAGTGTTTGCCGCTTTTCTTTGCCCTGTCCCATGCGTCCATAACCTCATAGATGGCTCCAATCGTGCTTTTTCCCTTGCAGAAACCATGTTGATTTTTCGCAAAGTTTATTACTTTCATAATTTTCAGTTTTATAACGTGCTCGAACAATTTGGCCCAGTTGGACAAAATACAAAGCGGGCGCCATCCCTGTTTTTTATTTGCCATGGGTTTTTTCGGAATAAGTATGAGTCTTCCCACTTTCCAATCATCTGGAAAGTACCCATGCTCAACCAGCCCGCCGAAGACTTTTACTATCGTGCCCATATCATTCTGCAGAATCCATTTTAGGGCTGCAACCGGTGTTTTGTCCAATCCTGGGGCCTTTTCAGTCATTTTTTTCAAAGCTTCCCGCACGTCTGTTTCGTTTATGGTCGTGACTATGTCCTTCGAGCAATCCATGGTTTCTGTAAAGCTACAGTTGCTTCTCACGGGTTTGGTGACAAACAGTTCTTCGATTGTCTTCATGGCCTGGTCCGATTTTAGTCGGGGCGCACAGGTGTTGCCCTTTAACGTTTTAATGACCATTTTGTAGGGTCGTCCCCAGGGGTCCGCATCCAGTGCCTCTAGGTATTTGGCCCATCCCCGTGTTTTGGCATCTTTTATGGCTTTTTTTAAATTTCTCCTAGCCGCCTTGAAGTTATTATTTAGGCTCTCAATATGTCTATTTGATTTTTTTATTCTTATAAGCCCTCTGTAATGTCCTACGGGTTCTCTGTGCTGTCTTCCGTAATTGCGCAATGTCATGGTTCCACCACCATGCCGCCTTTTTTCCCATCAAGGCCGGGTGGCCAGGCCTTCTTGCTTCAGATGCATGATTGTTGACTGCATGGATGTATTCCGTGATATCTTCTAAATTTGCATGCGTCTTATCCCCCAGATATCCGAACGACTGCATTGTCATATACCGGGCAGCGAATTTTTCGACCACAAATTTACCCTCGCGCACAAGATGTCCCGTTGTAGATGTTAAATTTCTAGTGTCACGAGGTGCAAACGTGTGGACTAAATATTTATGGTCAGAAGCGTTATATTCTTCCAGGATTTCACTGGATGTGACGCGCCGGTACATGCTAGGTGAGCAGATGGCGATGTCTATCAAGGAGGTAACCCCTCTCCGTTCGAAGGACGCCACCCCGTTGCTCCTAATCGGGATGAGTCCAAGTTTAGCACAGAAGGCCACTACTTCATCTCCTCTTTTGTTTTGGGCTTTTGACCCCCACATTGGGGAGCTAGCGTTAAAATCCCCCACCAACAGTAGGTCTTCCCTGGAGTGCGTTGTTACAAGGTCTTCTAGGTCTTGTAGTCGCCTTTCAAACAGTTCCCACGGGTCGTTTGGGGAGAGGTAAACACTTGTGAAGATGACTCCACCAGTCCTGACCGCCACCAGGCCATCCCCCTGCATTACTAACGTCGGTGGGTCGGTGATGTCCAAAGTGCGGGGGTTGAACCACAACGATGCTTTTTTCTTAAGGTCATGGAACCATCCTTCCAAGCTCCTACATTTAATAGGTTCCGATACGACGGCCACGTCCACACTTTTTGCTTTCAGTGCTTGTTCTAACAGCGTGTCCGCCTCCCAGCACCGGTTAAGGTTCACCTGAAGAATATTGAGTCCCGCCATTATGCCGCACTGTCCTGTCTGGGGCGAGATTTTGCCGCGACTTCCTCCCTATATGTGGGGCAGCGCGTTGACGCTGCAACATGTCCCAGCTGTGCCGCGTTGAGTCCTCTATCCGCACACAGGCAGCATCTCGCCTCGGACGTACATTGCCCCATGGTATGTCCTTCCACTCCACATTTTCGGCATACAACCCTGTCCCCCTGAACCTTAGGGCATGCCCGGGCCATATGTCCAAGGTTGTGGCACTTAAAACACCGCGTGATGTCGGGGATAACTCGTGCCCTGCACATCACCCACCCTATTTTTATTCGGCCTGTTTTTGTGACGGCCTCCGCAACTTTGGACGAGGCCTCTACAACAGCAAGCATCGTTGCTCTAGGGCCCTCCCTGAGAACTCTACATTTAATTTCTTCGTCAGGTCCTATGTTCTCCAGTTGCTGGACCGCCTTGAGGACATCTTCTTTCTCCGTCAGTGGCTCAATGTCCCGGATCTCAATCACAGCTCTTTCTTGCAGTCTCTTGATCGGGAATTTGTCTCCTAAAGCACCTTTAACTTGGTCCAGGTAAGTGGTTATCTCTACTTTAGGGTTAAATTCCAGTAGGAGATGTCCTGCGGCTGTTTTCCGGACTGCCTTAATTCCAGCAACATTAGGTCCAAGATGCTCTTTTACCTTCTTCAGGGCCTCTGCAAACGTACACTTGTCGTTGGTCTGCACCGAGATTGCATCGCCAAGTACTCGTTTCCGTTGCGGTTTCTGGACGTTTTTAATCGTTTCCCTTTCTTCGGGCGTCGTCCTTTCCTCCGCCTTCTTGCTACTCTTCCTCCTCGGCATAACCTCCGTCCATGCATTAGCATTGGGAAGGCCTTGGTCCGGCTGACTCCCCCTCTCCACATACCTGCGGTCTTCAATGTTGCCAGGAAAGTCAACACTGGTTTGTTGGGAGACAGGGGTCGTAAACCCTTCGGCGATTCTTTCAGCTCTTGCGTAGTCGGATTCCACAAGGCTTCTAAGCTTCATAATTTCCGCCGAGACCGGTGAGATGTTTGTTACACTTTGGCGCATCGGATCTATGATGCCAGGTCGTCCCTTCTCTTGGCTGTTTCCCGGGGCTGTTTTATTTTCAGAGTGCCTCTGTGCCTGTGGATCGCTCACTGGCCTTATGTGCGCAAAGTGTCGCTCTATTTGTGGGCGGAGCAACTCGCTTAAGACCTCTCGAATGCCGTCCTTTATATCCGTGCTGCTCTCCCGTTTCCCTTTGACCGCTTCTTGCAACAGGACCCGGACTTCCTCAAGCTGTTTACTCAGTGACGCTATGTGGGCTTGCAGCTGCAGGCGCTCATTACGTGCCTCCAAAATCTCCGTTCTGAGGTTGGCATTAACCATGCGTTCTTCCTCCAGGAGTCGTTGAAGCTGCTCCCTACTGGGTGCGTCCGTCGTCGCGTTCCCTGTAATTGCAGGTTGGGTCTCACTGCTTTGCCCAAGCTGTGTCTCACCCGCCTCAATCTGGTCTTGTGGTGCGTCCTCGTCATCACCAGAGCCTGCAAGGTCCACGCTTGATGATTTTTTTTGGATCTTACGCCCCGTCTGCTTTTGTGGGGGCGTCCCAGGACTGGGCCTTAGCCTTTTAGGCCTTTCGTTGGGCGTGAAGAATCGCTCTTCACCCTCCTCTCCTGTTTTCATTCCCTCGTTGCGCGTGTCCTTCCGAAGGTCCGCCCCGTTTGCAGATCCTCGCGTGGTGGCTAGGGTAGCGACAGTGAACGCCTTTTTAGCCGCGATGCCTAATTTTGCGCGGCGAGACCTATAGGCAGAGTCGGTCTCCCCTTCCAGCCTTTCCACCCTAAGGCCTCCTTTGCTATTGCGAATGGGGTGTTCCGTCCCCAATTTCGGACTGATGGTTGTCCTACCTTCTTTCCGAACCTCCTCAACATCTGTTTGTTTATTTTGTTTTGGGCTCATCATATCATATACGGCAGGGTTCGGCCGAAGCCTCGCCCCGCCTACCTTATTACTGGGGAAATAAGAACGTCGACCCGGGCCCTCAGCCCCGACCCGGGCAAGCCTTATACGCCCCGAGGTTCGGCCGGTCCTCGGGGGTTGGCCTGTAATCGGTCCACTTTCCCAGGACCCCGCATGGGTCAATTACTCTCATCCCCATGCGCCCTTACTAGGCCAGCACCGTACCGTTCAGGGAGGGGTAATTTTTTATAGAGGTTTTCTTCCTCGCAGACCGGCTGTTTAAGGCAAGTCCTCCGGGTCCCGTGACGACAACGTTCCACCACTACGCCCTGTGATGGTCGTTGAAGCCGCCAAGGAACTTACGGAATTAGGAGGTGGGTGGCGTTCATCCACCCCCAGCTCGGGTCCCCCGGGTTCGCCAGGCCCGTACCGCGGAAGGCATTCCACGGCCCCTGGGGAGGTAGCTCGGGTACCCCGGGTTCGCTAAACCCGTACCGTGGAGGCACAAAACTATGCCCCACGGCCCCTGGGGTGGGGACACATGCGTATCCCCCCAAACACACACTCACACACACACGCACGCACACACACACAGCTCGGGTAACCCCGGGTTCGCTAAACCCGTACCGTGGGGACATATTCCTATGGCCCCACGGCCCCTGGGGGTGGGAAAGGAGGTGGGAAAAGGTTGCTCGGGTAACCCCGGGTTCGCTAGGCCCGTACCGCGTGCAATGGACCGATCAAGGTCCGCGGTCCCTGGGGATAGGAGGGGAAAAAACACACGCACACACACACACACACACAAGCTCGGGTACCCCGGGTTCGCTAAACCCGTACCGCGGGGCCATATTCCTATGGCCCCCCGGCCCCTGGGGGAGGAAAAAGGGACAGACAGCTCGGGACCCCCGGTTCGCTATGCCCGTGCCGCGTGCAGGGACCATGAGGTCCACGGCCCCTGGGGAGGTAGCTCGGGTAACCCCGGGTTCGCTGGGCCCGTACCGCGTGCAAAGACCAAGGAGGTCCACGGTCCCTGGGGGGAGGAAGAGGAAGGGAGAGACAGCTCGGGTACCCCGGGTTCGCCAAACCCGTACCGCGGAGCCATATCCCTATGGCCCAACGGCCCCTGGGGGTGGGAAAGGAAGTGGGAAAAGGTTGCTCGGGTAACCCCGGGTTCGCTAGGCCCGTACCGCGTGCAATGGACCGATCAAGGTCCGCGGTCCCTGGGGATAGGAAGGGAAAAACACACTCACTCACATACTCACACACACACACACACACACACAGCTCGGGTAACCCCGGGTTCGCTAAACCCGTACCGTGGGGACATATTCCTATGGCCCCACGGCCCCTGGGGGTGGGAAAGGAGGTGGGAAAAGGTTGCTCGGGTAACCCCGGGTTCGCTAGGCCCGTACCGCGTGCAATGGACCGATCAAGGTCCGCGGTCCCTGGGGATAGGAAGGAAAAAACACATTCACACACACATTCACACACACACTCACACAAGAAAACACAGCTCGGGGACCTCGGGTTCGCTAAGCCCGTACCGCGTGCAAGGACCCGAAGGTCCGCGGCCCCTGAGGAAGAAAATAGTGTTTGGTCCGCGGGAGCTATTTTATTTCACTCCTACCCTCTGCTCCCCTTGGGCCCGAAGGCCCAAGTACGAGCAGCGAGCATTCCCCTATCCGCCACCTGGGGACGCGCCACGTAGGGGTTCACCTCCCCTCCCATCTGGACAACCAGACAGGTCCGTGGGCCTTCCGCATGACCTAACCCAGACCTAACCCAGACCTAACCCAGACCTAACCCAGACCTAACCCAGACCTAACCCACACCTTTTTTTTTTTTTTTTTTTCCTTTTTTATCAAGAGGGCCCCCATGGGCGCGAAATTGGGATACGCCCAATAAGCGCACAAGAGCCGCATCGATGTGCTTAGCCCTTGCTACCAGTTCGTCCAGGTTGCAGGCCCCTTTCCCTACTGGTGGAGGCGAGAGCTTTCCTCTCTCTACTGTCTATCCAGGACAGTTCCGGAACGGATTAAGCGCCGTTACAACCGCCGAGCCCGAGAGCTCTAACCCAAGCGATAGGGCTTACCACGCCACCGCGATTGCAGCCCCAGCCTACGGGCCGACCAGTGGCTATGTCATGGGCTGACATACCCCAGCCGAGTGGATACACTGTCTCTGGTGGGACCTTCGAGGAGGGATGGTAGGGATAGACCAATTATTGTGAAAATCCTCTACCAGTGGTCAACCCGTGGAGCCACCTAACCCCGGGAGACCTAACCCAGACCTAACCCATTTTTTTTTTTTTTTTTTTTTTAACGTGGGGGAAATCTTCCAAAGACACCCGCCGCCGTTGGGGCGACGGCGGGTAGTGTCGGATTTTTACCGACTAAAACCCCCACGGTGACCACCATCTCGCCCGACTTCGGCGGCGGTCCGGGAACGACCAAGCTAGGTCACACTACCGGACCGCCGCCTCGGGGAGGTCCTCTTCCCCGACTGGGAAGAGTGGACCTCCTCCCAGTAGTGGGAAGAGGAATCCGTGCTCGCGGGGGGCAGTCAAACGACTGCTCCCCACAGAGCGCCGACAAGTCGGCGCTCCTGACTCCGCCGCATGGAAGGGTCACACTTCCATGCAGCCAACGTGGGCTATAACAAGGGGAGGGCGCGGCCCCAACCGCGGTCCTCCCCAAGCCCTCGGTGCCGCTCCCGACCGGCCAGGACCGAAGTCCCGGCACACGACGCCGGAGCGGCACCTACCTCCTCACTCGGGCGGAGCCCGGCACCAAATGAATGACTGGTGCCGGGTCCGCCCGCCTCTATTACGGTGGCGGGCCACTTTGAGGGGGTCGCCTAAAACCGAGCCCCCACCAGGCCCGCCTTCTCTCCTGCCGAGCGGGATCGGAGGACTCCCGATCCCGCTCGGCGGCCTCCTTCTGCGAAATAACGGTTTCGCAGAAGGAGGCCACCGCTCTCCAAGACCTCTCGCTCGCCAGCATTGCCGTAACAAGTGCTGGCGGCGAGAGGTCCGGGCCAATAACGGCCCGCACATCTTCTCGTGCCCAGCCAAAGGCTGGGCACTCCTCTATCGTGTGGCTGGGGGTGTCGACCACCCCCACGCCACACGACAGGCACTCTGGTGTGGCCTCCGCTCCGATTTTGTGCAGGTACTCTCCGAAACAACCATGTCCGGAGAGCACCTGCGTCGTCCGGTAGGTAAGCCTACCGTGCCGACGATCCACCCACTCCTCCAAATGTGGGAGGATCGCGCCGACAGCTCGCTGGCGGGCGGCTCGATAATTTTCGAGCTCCGCCCGCCATTTTCTAAGTGCGAGCTGCCGGGCCTGACGCCTCAGGTCACCGACCGACAGTCCTGCCGGATCCCCTTCGCCCCGGCGGAGTGACCGGACCCGTCGATAGACGCGGGCCTCGGCCTCCGCCTGCAGGTCGAAGGGGATTACCCCCGACAGGACTGCCGCCGCCTCATGGGAGATAGTGCGGTAACCACGTGCCACCCTGACGGCCATCCGCCGGTATACGCGGCGCAGCATAACCCGGCGGCGCCGCCCGGCCGCCAGGGACGGGGCCCAGACTGGGCACCCGTAGAGGCACATGGCCCGCACCACCCCCGTGTAGAGGCGGCGGACCCTCTCCTCTGGTCCCCCGATATTGGGCAGTAGCCGACCCAACAGGGCGGCTACCCCCTCTACTCGGGGGACGAGTCGGTCAAAGTGACCCTCGAAGCGCCAGCGGCTGTCAATGTCCAGGCCGAGGTACTTAATACGTTCCTCGACCCGGACAAAGACCGGCCCTACTCGGACGACCGACTGGGGCGGTCTCCGGGTCAGAGGCAGCCCATGGAACCAGGCTGCCTCCGTTTTCTCCGGAGACACTTGCAGCCCCAGCCGACGGACGGAGGCCACTACCGTGGCCACCCCGGCCTCGGCAAGGCCCAGCAGCCTCTCCCATTCCTCCCCCACGGCTATCACAAGTGTGTCGTCTGCATAGCAGACGACTGTGACGCCGTGAGGGAGCGCGGTGAGGAGAACCCGGTTGTACCCCAGGTTCCACAACAACGGTCCTAACACGGACCCCTGGGGTACACCGCGGTTCACCTCCCGCGTTACTACCCCGTACCGACCCGGGTATATCACCCGTCTGTCCCGGAGGTAGTCTGCCAGGACTCTCCTCAGGTACGGGGGCACCTGATGGTCGACTAGTGCCCCCGCAATCCTGTCCCAGGGCAGGGAGTTGAAGGCGTTGGCGATGTCAAGAGACACCGCCAACGCCATCCCACCCCGGGAGACAGACTCATCCACGAGGGCCTTGACATGATCGACCGCGTCTATGGTCGATCGGCCCTCGCGGAAGCCGAACTGGCACGGTGCCAAGTTCGGACCTACCCGGGACATATGCCCCCAGAGGCGGGAAGCTATGATTCTCTCAAAGAGCTTTCCCGCCTCATCAAGGAGGCATATGGGTCGGTACGCCTTGGGAGAGGCTGCCGGCTTGCCACCCCCTTGGGAAGCAGGACCATCGTGGCCTGCTTCCACAAGAGGGGGACCCGCCCCGCCTGAAGGCAGCTGTCGAACAGCCACCTCAGGCGGGGCCCGAGGACGCGTAAGGCCAAGGCTAACGCCTTGCCTGGGACGCCGTCTGGACCGGGGGCGGTGTTCCGCCCTCTTAACTTGGCGACGGCGTCCCGGAACTCCTCGTCGCTGACCGCGCATGGTGGCAGCGCGGTCAGCGCCGCCTCGAGCGGCTCCGGTGGTGGTCTGCCCCCCTCATCGAGGGGGAACAGTTTATTTACCACCGACCGGAGCACGGCGGGTTCTAGGCTCTCTGTGACGGAAGGACCCGCGGGGCGTAGGCGGCCCAGTACCAACCGGTACGGGCGTCCCCACGGGTCTGCGTCCAGAGAGCCCAGGAGTTCCTCCCAGGCCGATGCCTTGGCCTCCCTGATGGCTCTCCGCAAGGCATTCGATGCGTCTCGATATGCCTCGCGGAGTGTGGCCTCCACCGCATGGTCGCGGACTGCTCGGCGGCGGGCCCTTGTCCACCGGCGTCGGGCCGCCACACTCTCTTCTCTGAGTGTGGCTATCTGGCCCGACCACCAGTAGACCGCCCGCCGCTGCACCCTCCTGACCCGGGGCATGGCGGCGTCACAAATTGCCGCCATTTGCCCCCGGAGCCAGGAGGCCTCCTCGTCTATGTCCGCGACTGGCTCTGGCCCGTACGAGGGCCAGGCCGCGGTATAGGAGGCCGCCATCAGCGCGTCCTCGTCCAGGTGCGTAAGCGCCCACCTCCTACGGGGGGTGGGCCCCCAATTGGGGCCACCCCCTACATCAAACATGATGTAGAGGTGGTCGCTGAGGGTCGCGAGGTCATCTGCGACCCTCCACGCTCCAACACGTCGTGCGGCCGCCGGAGAAGCCCAGGACAAGTCCACAATGGACTCCCCCTGCGGCCGCACGCACGTGCTGGCAGATCCCCGGTTGAGGATCCGGAGATCCAGACCGGAGGACCAGTCTACCAGCACATCCCCCCGTGGGTCGGCCCTAGGGGATCCCCAAGTTGGGGATTTGGCATTAAAGTCCCCTAGGACCAACACTGGACGGGACAGGAGAGGGTTCAGTACCCTCCCCAGCCCATCCAGCAGCGACTCGAACTCCACGAGGGTCAGGCTGGGCGAGGCATACACCCCGGCCAGCGTGACGCACCTGGACTCCACCACCACGAACCCGGCACCCCTTCCGATCACCCGGAGGGGTGCCGAGTTCGCCGCGATCGCGACGGAGCCGCACAGATCCGCCGCCCAGTCAGGGCGATCGGGAACTCTGTACGGCTCCGCCGCGACCGCCAGGCCAATCCCCCACTCGGCCAGGGTTTGGACAAACAAGTCCTGTGCCCCAGCCGAGTGGTTGAGATTGGCCTGCAGCACCCTAACTGGAGGAGGAGGGGGCATTATCGGTTAGCCTTCCCCTCCTCCTCCAGGTTGGCGGCCGGTTCGGCCTCCATCTCGGAGCTGACAGGGCGGGTATTGCCCGCCCTTGTCAGCACCACCCTCGGTTGCCTACCCCCGAGGATGTCCGCGAGCGACACCTTAGGGTCCGCCAACCGCCGCCAATAGTCCTCCCCTCTCAAGGGGGGATCGGCGGCGGAGACGGACGACGCCCGCGGACGCAGACGTTCCTCGGGGTGGCCGAGGGTGGTCCCTTCTCGGGGAGGGCTGGGCCCTCTCCCTCGGAGACTGCTCCCCCGCCCTTCTTCTTGGACTGGGGGCGGGGGTGGGTCAATGATCCTCCTCTTTCCACGGGCCTGGAGGGGCCCGCTACCGGAGGAGGGGGGGTGGACGTGGACTTTTGTGGTGGAGCAACCGGCTCCACCTCGTCCCCGTCCATCGCCACCGTCGCCGAGGGAGAGGCGGGGGATGGTACGGGGGGGCGCTGCGGGGCGGCACTCCCGGCCGACGCCGCCGCACCCCCGGCAGGCCCCGCCTGCCTCTTCTTCTCCCCCCTCCTCTTCCTTTTGGAGGGGGGAGGAGCACAACCCTGGGCGCCCAGCACATGGTTGGCTGGGCGACCCAGGTCGACACAGACCGGGCACCTCGGGGGTGCCCGGCATGCGCGCGAACGTGACCGGTGCCACCACAGCGGTAGCACCGGCCACCCCTATCTGCCCCCCAGGGCATCGGGACTGGAGGTGTCCCACCTCCAGGCACCGATGGCACCTGGGAGGGCGTGCCGCCAGGACCTCCACCCGGGGTGAGCACCACCCCAGGCGGAGGCGGCCCGCCGCGGCCAGTTTGCGCACGGCCGCGAGCGGGCACCTGATCCAAAAGGTGCCAAGACCAATGGGGGAGGTCCGGATTGGGCCAATAGTGACCTGGCCCGCCGGACACTCCCCCACCTTGGCCACCGCCTCCACCACCTGTTGGGTGGTGGTGGCTTCGTCAAGACCGCTGAGGCGAGCCTCAGCGGTCTTCACGGGGCGGGCCACCCTGACGCCGTCCCCGCCGAAGAGTTCGGCGAGGCGTTGCGCCAGGGCGTCCGCCTTCTCGGTACCGGAAGGGCCCGGGATCTCTATGATGGAGGATCCCGATTGGCCCTTCCGGTACCTAACCTCCTGAATGCCGACCTCCTTGAGGTCGACATTGGCCACCGCCTTCCGCATGACCTCCGCATAGGAGGTCTTGCTCCCCGGGGCGACCGTTAGCGATACGGCCGCCCTCTTGGGTGGGCGCGGAAGGCGGGGCTTCTCCTTCGCCTTGTTTTTTGGGGCTAGGGAGGGGGAGGGGAGATAGGTGCCAAGGCACCCGTCTTCCCTTTTTCTTCTTCCCGCTCCCCATTCCCGTCTTCTGGCCCCCCTGGGGGCCAGAGGGTGCCGCCGCAGCACCGGTGGCGGGCCCCGCCCCCCTCCGAGAGGGAGGTTGTGGGGCCACAGCCACCCGGCGCTGCGCCCTCTTGGCCTTCCTCCCCAGGACCGATACCCACTCCCCCTGGGCCGACGGAACGTCCCTCCCTGAGGAGGGGCGAGCTGGCCTGGTAGGGGGAGGGGCACCGGTTCCCGGGGCGGAAGAGCCGCGGGTCCCGCCCGCGCCTTTCCCCGTCCTGGTCGAAGGAACGTCCCCCTGGGAGGGAGGACGAGCTGACCGGGTGGACGGGGGAGGCGGGGCAGGGGCCCGCACCTTCTTTCCCTCTTCAGCCTCCTAAGGGCGGAAGAGGAGAGGGCCCCTCCCTCCGTATCAGTGGAAGGGGGGGGCCCTTTTCTCCTAGGAGGGAGGATTTGACCCGCCCGCTCCGCCATCTCTAAGAGAGGACGGAGACGGGCGAGCACCCTCGCCTCCACTGCCTCCGCCACCCGATCCGCCATCCCCTCTCCGTTCTCCGAGGAGGGCGGAGGGGGGGACGTCCGGGGGCGGGGGACTTTACGTGGAGAGGTCCGCGGGGACCTCTCCACGAGGCCCTGGAAGAAATCGGAGTCGGTATCCTCCTCCGGTCCTCCAGGGCCTCGTGGCCTCAGCGCCACGCTGGGGGTCTTTTTATAGACCCCGACGTTGATGCCCCTCCTCTCCGAGATGTAAGTGGAGAGGAGGGGGTCGCCTCCTTTCGATCTGCCGGGGGGGGAGGGGTAAAGACCCCCTCCCACGCCCCGCTGCAATGAGGGTCGCAATTTGCGCCTCTAGGGCCTCGTTTTTGGCCCTCAACTCCGCGACTGCCACCTCCAAGTCCCGTTCCCGGGACGAGGAGGCGGCCCGCTGCGCGTGCTCCGTCGCGACGCACCTTATAAGCTGCGCCGCCTCCCGCAACCTCCGGACGTATGTCCCATGGAGGTTGCGGGATGTGGAGGCGACCTTTTCAATCCGCGCGGCCTCCTCGATCGCCCGCGCGGATAAGTCCGCTGCGGGGGCGTGACGGAGCTCCGCGAGAAGCTCCGCCTCGTCCCGCAGCGGAATCGCCGACTTCGATGGTGGCCTAGCCTTAACGGCCGGGTCATCCAAGGCCCTGATGGCGTCCGGCTTCGTCCGCCATCAGGACCGCTTCCGTGTGGGCTCGCTTTGGTTTCGCGAGCCCAACGTACTCCCCGGTTGTTGGGGGGCGGCCTCTCTTGCGCTTAACGGCGCCTCCGGAGGTGCCAGCAACGCTGGAGGTGTCGCTGGCACCCTCCTCGAGTTCGCTCATGGCGAGCGAACTCTCTTCTCCTATGTCCCTCTGCAGGGACCTCTCCCTTCTAATCGCGGAGACGGCCGAGCTCACCCCAAGCTCGCTCGCCGCTCCTGCGCCTCCTCGTCCGTCTTTTTATATAATGTTTTGCGGTTCCATAATTGTTCCCACGAGTAGGGTCGGAAGGGGTGGTCCACCCGGGCAGAGCCGCCATACCCGGGTAAGCCTAATACACCCTGGGGTTCGGCAGGTGCCCCAGGGGAGTTTGGTCGCTAAAGACTGGCCAACCTCCCAGCCATGCATCCTATCGGCGCGCACCATACCTTAGGATTGAGGGTAATTTTTTATAGAGGTTTTCTTCCTCGCAGGCCGGCCGGTGAAGGCAGGCCCTCCGGGTCCCTTGACGGCAACGTTCCACCACTACGCCCTGTGATGGTCGTTGAAGCCGCCAAGAGACTTACGGAATTAGGAGATGGATGGCGTTCATCCATCCCCAGCTCAGGCACCCCGGGTTCGCCAGACCCGTACCGCCGACCTTGCGGCCGACAGCCCCTGGGGTTGTGCCCTTTTTGATGACCGGGGTGGCACCTCCCCGGAGACGGCACCTGACACCAGGCTTACGGTTCCGTCCAAACCGGCGTGCTGTCCGCGGCTGCTTATTCGTCGGGGTTACCCCCGCTTATTTCGCAGCTACCCTTCAAAGAACCATGACAATGAAGGGCGTTCCCCTATCCGCAACCCGGGGACGCGCTCGGTTGCCCACGCAAGGCCTCCGCCGAAGCGGACCGAGCAAACCCAGACCTAACCCTCCTCCTCCAGGTTGGCGGCCGGTTCAGCCTCCACCTTTTTTTTTTTTTTTTTTTTTTTTTTTTTAACGTGGGGGAAATATTCAAAAGACACCCGCCGCCGTTGGGGCGGCGGCGGGTAGTGCCGGATTTTTACCGGCTAAAACCCCCACGGTGACCACCATCTCGCCCGACTTCGGCGGCGGTCCGGGAACGACCAAACTAGGTCACACTACCGGACCGCCGCCTCGGGAGGTCCTCTTCCCCGACTGGGAAGAGTGGACCTCTCCCCAGTCGTGGGAAGAGGAATCCGTGCTCGCGGGGGAGCAGTCAGAAATGACTGCTCCCCCACAGAGCGCCGACTAAAGCCGGCGCTCCTGACTCCGCCGCATGGAAGGGTCACACTTCCATGCGGCCAACGTGGGCTATAACAAGGGGAGGGCGCGGCCCCAACCGCGGTCCTCCCCAAGCCCTCGGTGCCGCTCCCGACCGGCCAGGACCGAAGTCCCGGCACACGACGCCGGGGCGGCACCTACCTCCTCAATCGGGCGGAGCCCGGCACCGAATAACTGGTGCCGGGTCCGCCCGCCTCTATGGTGGCGGGCCTCTTGGAGGGGGCCGCCTAAAACGGAGCCCCCTCCTGGCCCGCCTTCTCTCCTGCCGAGCGGGATCGAGAGACTCCCGATCCCGCTCGGCGGCCTCCTTCTGCGAAATAACGGTTTCGCAGAAGGAGGCCACCGCTCTCCAGGACCTCTCGCTCGCCAGCATTGCCGGAACAAGTGCTGGCGGCGAGAGGTCCGGGCCAACAACGGCCCGCAAGCCTTCTCTCTTGCCCAGCCAAAGGCTGGGCACTCCTCTATCGTGTGGCTGGGGGTGTCGACCACCCCCACGCCACACGACAGGCACTCTGGTGTGGCCTCCGCTCCGATTTTGTGCAGGTACTCTCCGAAACAACCATGTCCGGAGAGCACCTGCGTCGTCCGGTAGGTAAGCCTACCATGCCGACGATCCACCCACTCCTCCAAATGTGGGAGGATCGCGCCGACAGCTCGCTGGCGGGCGGCTCGATAATTTTCGAGCTCCGCCCGCCATTTTCTAAGTGCGAGCTGCCGGGCCTGACGCCTCAGGTCACCGACCGACAGTCCTGCCGGATCCCCTTCGCCCCGGCGGAGTGACCGGACCCGTCGAAACACACGGGCCTCGGCCTCCGCCTGCAGGTCGAAGGGGATTACCCCCGACAGGACTGCCGCCGCCTCATGGGAGATAGTGCGGTAACCACGTGCCACCCTGACGGCCATACGCCGGTATACGCGGCGCAGCATTTGTCGGCTGCGCCGCCCGGCCGCCAGGGACGGGGCCCAGACTGGGCACCCGTAAAGGCACATGGCCCGCACCACCCCCGAATAGAGGCGGCGGACCCTCTCTTCCGGTCCCCCGATATTGGGCAGTAGCCGACCCAACAGGGCGGCTACCCCTCTACTCGGGGGACGAGTCGGTCAAAGTGACCCTCGAAGCGCCAGCGGCTGTCAATGTCCAGGCCGAGGTACTTAATTCGTTCCTCGACCCGGACAAAGACCGGCCCTACTCGGACGACCGACTGGGGCGGTCTCCGGGTCAGAGGCAGCCCATGAAACCAGGCTGCCTCCGTTTTCTCCGGAGACACTTGCAGCCCCAGCCGACGGACGGAGGCCACTACCGAGGCCACCCCCGCCTCGGCAAGGCCCAGCAGCCTCTCCCATTCCTCCCCCACGGCTATCACCAGAGTGTCGTCTGCATAGCAGACGACTGTGACGCCGTGAGGGAGCGCGGTGAGGAGAACCCGGTTGTACCCCAGGTTCCACAACAACGGTCCTAACACGGACCCCTGGGGTACACCGCGGTTCACCTCCCGCGTTACCACCCCGTACCGACCCGGGTATATTACCCGTCTGTCCCGGAGGTAGTCTGCCAGGACTCTCCTCAGGTACGGGGGCACCTGATGGTCGACCAGTGCCCCCGCAATCCTGTCCCAGGGTAGGGAGTTGAAGGCGTTGGCGATGTCGAGAGACACCGCCAACGCCATCCCACCCCGGGAGACAGACTCATCCACGAGGGCCTTGACGTGATCGACCGCATCTACGGTCGATCGGCCCTCGCGGAAGCCGAACTGGCACGGTGCCAAGTTCGGACCTACACGGGACAGATGCCCCCAGAGGCGGGAAGCTACGATTCTCTCGAAGAGCTTTCCCGCCTCGTCAAGGAGGCATATGGGTCGGTACGCCTTGGGAGAGGCTGCCGGCCTGCCACCCCCTTGGGAAGCAGGACCATCGTGGCCTGCTTCCACAAGAGGGGACCCGCCCCGCCTGAAGGCAGCTGTCGAACAGCCACCTCAGGCGGGGCCCGAGGACGCGTAAGGCCAAGGCTAGTGCCCTGCCTGGGACGCCGTCTGGGCCGGGGGCGGTATTCCGCCCCCTTAGCTTGGCGACGGCGTCCCGGAACTCCTCGTCGCTGACCGCGCATGGTGGCAGCGCGGCCAGCGCCGCCTCGAGCGGCTCCGGTGGTGGTCTGCCCCCCTCATCGAGGGGGAACAGTTTATTCACCACCGACCGGAGCACGGCGGGTTCCAGGCTCTCCGTGACGGAAGGACCCGCGGGGCGTAGGCGGCCCAGTACCAAACGGTACGGGCGACCCCACGGGTCAGCGTCCAGAGAGCCCAGGAGTTCCTCCCAGGCAGATGCCTTGGCCTCCCTGATGGCTCTCCGCAAGGCATTCGATGCGTCTCGATATGCCTCGCGGAGTGTGGCCTCCACCGCATCGTCGCGGACTACTCGGCGGCGGGCCCTTGTCCACCGGCGTCGGGCCGCCACACTCTCTTGTCTGAGTGTGGCTATCTGGCCCGACCACCAGTAGACCGCCCGCCGCTGCACCCTCCTGACCCGGGGCATGGCGGCATCACAAATTGCCGCCATTTGCCCCCGGAGCCAGGAGGCCTCCTCGTCTACGTCCGCGACTGGCTCTGGCCCGTACGAGGGCCAGGCCGCGGCATAGGAGGCCGCCATCAGCGCGTCCTCGTCCAGGTGCGTAAGCGCCCACCTCCTACGGGGGGGTGGGCCCCCAATTGGGGCCACCCCGCCTACATCAAACATGATGTAGAGGTGGTCGCTGAGGGTCGCGAGGTCATCTGCGACCCTCCACGCTCCAACACGTCGTGCGGCCGACGGAGAAGCCCAGGACAAGTCCACTATGGACTCCCCCTGTGGCCGCACGCACGTGCTGGCAGATCCCCGGTTGAGGATCCGGAGATCCAGACCGGAGGACCAATCCACCAGCACATCCCCCCGTGGGTCGGCCCTAGGGGATCCCCAAGTTGGGGATTTGGCGTTAAAGTCCCCTAGGACCAACACTGGACGGGACAGGAGAGGGTTCAGAACCCTCCCCAGCCCATCCAGCAGCGACTCAAACTCCACGAGGGTCAGGCTGGGGGAGGCATACACTCCGGCCAGCGTGACGCACCTGGACTCCACCACCACGAACCCGGCACCCCTACCGATCACCCGGAGGGGTGCCGAGTTCGTTGCGATCGCGACGGAGCCGCACAGATCCGCCGCCCAGTCAGGGCGGTCGGGAACTCTGTACGGCTCCGCCGCGACCGCCAGGCCAATCCGCCACTCGGCCAGGGCTTGGACAAACAAGTCCTGAGCCCCAGCCGAGTGGTTCAGATTGGCCTGCAGCACCCTAACTGGAGGAGGAGGAGCCATTATCGGTTGGCCTTCCCCTCCTCCTCCAGGTTGGCGGCCGGTTCGGCCTCCCTCTCTGCGCTGACAGGGCGGGTATTGCCCGCCCTTGTCAGCACCACCCTCGGTTGCCTACCCCCGAGGATGTCCGCGAGCGACACCGACGACGCCCGCGGACGCAGACGTTCCTCGGGGTGGCCGAGGGTGGTCCCTTCTCGGGGGAGAGCTGGGCCCTCTCCCTCGGAGACTGCTCCCCCGCCCTTCTTCTTGGACTTGGGGCGGGGGAGGGTCGACGATCCCCCTCTCTCCACGGGCCTGGAGGGGCCCGCTACCGGAGGAGGGGGGTGGACGTGGACTTTTGTGGTGGAGCAACCAGCTCCCCCTCGTCCCCGTCCATCGCCGGTGTCGCCGCCGGAGAGGCGGGGGATGGTACGGGGGGCGCCGCGGGTCGGCACTCCCGGCCGACGCCGTCGCACCCCCGGCAGGCCCGGCCTGCCTCTTCTTCCCCCCTCCTCTTCCTTTTGGAGGGGGAGGAGCACAACCCGGGGCGCCCAGCACGTGGTTGGCTGGGCGACCCAGGTCGACACAGACCGGGCACCTCGGGGGTGCCCGGCATGCGCGCGACACGTGACCGGTGCCACCGCAACGGTAGCACCGGCCACCCCTATCTGGCCCCCCAGGGCATCGGGACTGGAGGTGCCCCACCTCCAGGCACCGATGGCACCTGGGAGGGCGTGCCGCCAGGACCTCCACCCGGGGTGAGCACCACCCCAGGCGGAGGCGGCCCGCCGCGGCCAGTTTTCGAACGGCCGCGAGCGGGCCCCGGATCCATATGGTGCCAAGCCCATTGGGGGAGGTCCGGATTGGGCCAGTAACGATCTGGCCCGCCGGACACTCCCCCACCTTGGCCACCGCCTCCACCACCTGTTTGGTGGTGGTGGACTCATCAAGACCGCTGAGGCGAACCTCAGCGGTCTTCATGGGGCGGGCCACCCTGACGCCGTCCCCGCCGAAGAGTTCGGCGAGGCGTTCCGCCAGGGCGTCCGCCTTCTCGGTACCGGAAGGGCCCGGAATCTCGATGATCGACGATCCCGATTGGCCCTTCCGGTACCTAACCTCCTGGATGCCGACCTCTTGGAGGTCGACATTGGCCACCGCCTTCCGCATGACCTCCGCATAGGAGGTCTTGCTCCCGGGGCGACCGTTAGCGACACGGCCGCCCTCTTGGGAGCACGCGGAAGGCGGGGCTTCTCCTTCTTTGTGGTGGTTGGGGGAGGGGGAGGGGAGACAGGTGCCGAGGCACCCGTCTTCCCCTTTTTCTTCTTCCCCCCACCCGCCTTTCCCGTCTTCTGGCCCCCCTGGGGGCCAGAGGGTGCCGCCGCAGCACCGGTGGCGGGCCCCGCCCCCCTCCGAGAGGGAGGTTGTGGGGCCACAGCCCCCCGGCGCTGCGCCCTCTTGGCCTTCCTCCCCAGGACCGACACCCACTCCCCCTGGGCCGACGGAACGTCCCTCCCTGAGGAGGGGCGAGCTGGCCTGGTAGGGGGAGGGGCGCCGGCTCCTGGGGCGGAAGAGCCGCGGGTCCCGCCCGCGCCTTTCCCCGTCCTGGCCGAAGGAACGCCCTCCTCAAGGGGAGGACGAGCTGGCCGGGTGGACGGGGGAGGCGGGGCAGGGGCCCGCACCTTCTTACCCTCTTCCGCCTCCTAAGGGCGGAAGAGGAGAGGACCCCACCCTCCGTATCAGTGGAAGGGGGGGCCCTTTCCTCCTGGGAGGGAGGATTTCACCCGCCCGCTCCGCCATCTCCAGGAGAGGACGGAGACGGGCGAGTATCCTCGCCTCCACTGCCTCCGCCACCCGATCCGCCATCCCCTCTCCGTTCTCCGAGGAGGGCGGAGGGGGGGACGTCCGGGGGCGGGGGACTTTACGTGGAGAGGTCCGCGGGGACCTCTCCACGAGGCCCTGGAAGAAATCGGAGTCTGTATCCTCCTCCGGTCCTCCAGGGCCTCGTGGCCTCACCGCCACGCTGGGGGTCTTCCGAAGAGACCCCGACGTTGATGCCCCTCCTCTCCGAGATGTAAGTGGAGAGGAGGGGGTCGCCTCCGTTGGTCTGACGGGGCGGGGAGGGGTAACCCCCTTCCCACGCCCCGCTGCGATGAGGGTCGCGACCTGGGCCTCCAGGGCCTCGTTTCTCGCCCTCAGCTCCGCCACTGCCACCTCCAAGTCCCGTTCCCGGGACGAGGAGGCGGCCCGCTGGGCGTGCTCCGTCGGCGACACACCTCACAAGCTGCGCCGCCTCCCGCAACTTCCGGACGTAAGTCCCATGGAGGTTGCGGGAGGTGGAAGCGACCTTCTCTATCCGCGCGGCCTCCTCGATCGCCCGCGCGGATAGGTCCGCTGCAGGGGCGTGACGGAGCTCCGCGAGAAGCTCCGCCTCGTCCCGCAGCGGAATCGCCGACTTCGATGGGGCCCTAGCCTTAACGGCAGGGTCATCCAAGGCCCTGATGGCGTCGGCTTCGTCCGCCATCAGGACCGCTTCTGCGTGGGCTCGTTTCGCTGTCGCGAGCCCAACGTACTCCCCAGTTGTTGGGGGGCGGCCTCTTTTACGCTTAATAGCGCCTCCGGAGGTGCCAGCAACGCTGGAGGTGTCGCTGGCACCCTCCTCGAGTTCGCTCATGGCGAGCGAACTCTCCTCTCCCATGTCCCTCTGCAGGGACCTCTCCCTTCTAATCGCCGAGACGGCCGAGCTCACCCCAAGCTCGCTCGCCGCTCCTGCGCCTCCTCGTCCGTCATTTTTATATAAATTTTCGGTTCCATAGTTGTTCCCACGAGTAGGGTCGGAAGGGGTGGTCCACCCGGGCAGAGCCGCCATACCCGGGTAAGCCTGATACACCCTGGGGTTCGGCAGGTGCCCCAGGGGAGTTTGGTCGCTAAAGACTGGCCAACCTCCCAGCCATGCATCCTCTCGGCGCGCACCATACCTTAGGATTGAGGGTAATTTTTTATAGAGGTTTTCTTCCTCGCAGGCCGGCCGGTGAAGGCAGGCCCTCCGGGTCCCTTGACGGCAACGTTCCACCACTACGCCCTGTGATGGTCGTTGAAGCCGCCAAGAGACTTACGGAATTAGGAGATGGATGGCGTTCATCCATCCCCAGCTCAGGCACCCCGGGTTCGCCAGACCCGTACCGCCGACCTTGCGGCCGACAGCCCCTGGGGTTGTGCCCTTTTTGATGACCGGGGTGGCACCTCCCCGGAGACGGCACCTGACACCAGGCTTACGGTTCCGTCCAAACCGGCGTGCTGTCCGCGGCTGCTTATTCGTCGGGGTTACCCCCGCTTATTTCGCAGCTACCCTTCAAAGAACCATGACAATGAAGGGCGTTCCCCTATCCGCAACCCGGGGACGCGCTCGGTTGCCCACGCGACGCATGTCCGGCTAACGAGTGCGGCCATCGCCGGGTGTAGTGGCGGAACGCCCCCAGGGTCCGCACTAAAACGCCCCCCCGATGTCTTTTCTCTCGGACCCTCTTAGGTCGCTACGCCCCCAAGGGCGGTATCACCGTTAGCATTTTTTCAAGGGGACGCCGTTTGGGCAACTCACTTTTTAGCGACCTAAGGGGTCGCCACCTCATGGGATCTCCTTATATGCAGGACATCTAGCTGACCCCGCACGGGTGGTCAGACGCCTTCCTTCTTTAGCACATATCTGTGCACTTGTATAACGGTCCCGCAAGACCCCGTGGTCCATCTTCGCGTTCAAGCCAAACTGGGCACTCCTCCATCTTGTGGCTGGCGGTTCCGCACCCGCCACACAAATCCTCCTCGACAGAGGTCGTGCCGCCTGGTGCCCAAAGTGATGGTGGTAAATTCATCTTAAGATTTGGGGGACCATGACGACCCAACCATAAACATGGGGAGCGACACGGACCCGCCCAATCTTTTCCAGTATTTCGGCATACTGGGCTCGAAACGACCCCGGAGGCGATCTTACTCCCACCAAAGCCCAGGCGCATAGTCTTTATATCACGTGGGCAGACTCTGCCAGGACGCATAGGGCGACAGCGTCCCTGACCTCTTCCTTTTCAGAGGGCATCTGTGCTCTTTAATCTCGAAATCCCTGTCTCTTTGAGGCTCTAGTTTGACCAGACTCCCCAAGCACTCGCCTCAATTCTTCCTGCGCCTTCTCATCATATCACCCTCTTTACCTTCGACCTCTGGCGTAAGGAGGTCGCCAGCCCAATATTGGCCTGTCACCGAGACACCCCGAGGACGCCCTTGCTCGGAACACTTTTAGGACCTCCGTCGATATGTGCGGTCAAGTTGTAACTTTTACGCCACCGCATCTTAAAACCTCCTCCTAGGCATATGGTCTCGGCTCGCCTTCTTCCTCTCCTTCGGTGCTCCCTTCTCCGGTGCACTACGTTTTGCTGCCGGAACCATGTGCGCTTGCTTAAGGCTGGTGCTGGGAGTCGGGCCTAGCCCTCTAGATTGGTGACGGCTCCACCAGGCCTCCTGCGCTGGCTTCGTACGCGGTGGTGGCGGTGGTGCAGGGGGCGGCATCAACTCCTCATCAGTGGCAGTACACGTGCATCCGGCCACTATGAGGGATACCTGGGACACCGCAGCCGCCAGAGAGCCTCTTCCTCGAGGTCTGGACCTCGTGGGGTCTTGGGGGTATATGGCCCGTGCCTGGGGCCCGCAGTCCGTTACGGCCTGCCATTTCCGGCGAACCCAAAACCTCCTTAATTATCTCCGTAATGATGGTCCTAAGACCATCATTACTAACGGGAAATGGGGCAGAAACGACCGGCCACGGGTGCCTCTTTAGTTGCCGAGCGGAAGCAGTCAGCGACTCTAATCTGTTCAGTAAACATAGCAGCTGCTGCCCCAGTCTCAAGCTCGACCTTCATCGTTTCCAGTTCCGCTTTGAGAAGCTTGTTCTCTCTAGACTTATCCAAAGTCATAGAAGAAGCCGCCCAGACGACATATCAACATCATAATCGGACGTGTCCGTCATTGACTATCCGACACTCTCCGGCACCTCCGGGCTTGCGCTGCTCCTGAGCCGCTTGGCAGCAATTTGAGCTTTGCGCGTTTTCGATACGCCTTCACCGATTCGCCCGGCAGCCGATGACTTTGATCCCCCTCTACGGTTTGAGGGCATCGAACAACTCTGATGCCGCCTCATCACCGAACTAGCGCCAGATGTTTGCCCCGGCTCCAGTGGTTGGTTTTTCCCCGGCAGCTGTTGTCAGCCTTGCCACACGGGTCTCCTCATCAGACTTTCGATTTGTTTGTTTGCTGTCATCCATAACTACATCCCACCAGAGTATGTCGGAAAGCTCCAATTTGGTGTCCACCCTGGCAGAGCTCTCCAGGCCTCCGGTACCTGGTCGGGAAGCCTAGATACAACTGGCGGTTCGGCAGGTGCCCCAGAGGTTGACCCCTAGGACCGGTTAACTGGACGCCTTGCCTCATTCATCCCCTCGGCGCGCATCATACCTTGGGATTGGCCGTTTTTTTTATAGAGGTTTTCTTCCTCGCGGTCCGGCCGGTTAAGGCAAGACCCCCTTATCCACCTCCTCCGACCAACGTTCCCCCACGGGACGCCCTGTGGGGGTCCCGGAAGCCGCCAAATCCTGTACGGTAGTTGGCCGAGAGGCGTTGGCGCTCATCCGCCCCCAGCTCAGACCCCGGGTTCGCCAAACCCGTACTGCCCTTTCCGTTACTACGGCCGACAGCATCTTGGCACAAAAGACCCTTGACCTTCACCCAGACCTTTTTTTTTTTTTTTTTTCACATGGGAGCTGGCGTTAAAAGGGAAATGCATTTACGCACCGCGGCGCACGTCCGCACCCGAAACCGAGTGCGGCCATGCGCCGGGTAGTGTGGGACTCGGACGCTAGCTGGTGCGTCCCTCTCATCTAAAACCCTCCCTTCCGGCCCCCTTAGGACGCCTTGTTCCCCCCACGGAACCACCCTCGTATTACTTCATGGGGGAAACCGTCAACTAGCACCGATTTAGCTCCCTAAGGTTCCAGCCGCCACTTCGAAGAAGGCCACGTCCTCCCGCCATTTAGGTGACACCTGCGGAACCCGCAGATGCCCGCTATCCTCACCCTCTCTGTGCAGATAGTGCACTTGTAATCTACCTTACACTCCGGCCCGGTATGTGGGGCCTTCAAGGCCACCTTGGGAGATAGTGCACACGTCTTTCGTTGCCTTTTGACACCTGGCCGCCATGTGACCGAAGTGATGACCCCGGTTCTTATGATCGGGGGAGCAGTCGGATCCGCCCGTAAACGAAACTGACCGCGCACCCTGGTCGCCACCTCCAGTACGTCTGCATGCGCCGCGGACACCAGCCCGTGGGCGATGCCGGCGCTTCTCCCCGAAACCGGTCCTCAACGTCTTAACAGAGACGCTCGCGTCAGGCGGAAGAAGCGCCCGGACAGCAGCATTCTACCTCCGCTTTCTCAGTCAGCTCGTCGAGGTCTCTGACCTCGAAATCTAGGTGGACCTGCAGAATCCTTGCCTCCGTGCCCTCGCCGAGAACACGCTTCTGGTTCCTTGGCAGCCGCCTGAAGTTGCTCCGTCCCCTTTGCCAACCTCATTGGGTCCAAGAGGAGGCTCCCCCTGGTTTTGCGGTGGCCAGTTACCTGAACCACCCCAAAATCACCCTTGCTACGGATGTCCTTGAGCACATCCACGTAGCTCTTCTCTTTGAACATCGATTTTTACAAGGACCGCGGGCTACTTTTCTTTCCCCTTGATGTCCTCTTGGGGCGAGTCCGCGGGTTGCCTCCTTGGCCTTCTGTACCCTTGTCCTGCGCCGGTGATTTAGCTTCCAGGGGGCAGCCACTACTGTCGACAGAAGCCGCTCGCCCTCCTAAAGGGGACGTCCTGCCACGTCTGGTCATCCCTCGGTGTCGCCGACATCGCGCTGGAGGGGGCGCTGGTGGAGAGGACTCCTCCTCCTCTGCCTCAGTGCACGTTCTGGCGGTTTGCTGAGGCCGTCTTCCTGCACGGTGCGGGGGTGCATACCTTTGTCCCCTTCTTCGCCGTTCGCCTTTCTCCGTCCTTGTTGCGCCGCTAACGTGGAGGCAGCGGATTGGCACCGCCATCTCTGGAGCCTCCAACACCTCCCTCACCACTTTAACAATAAGGGACTTCAGGCTGCTGAAGCCTCGCTGCCACTGGGGCGATGGGGCGGCCGCCTCTCTTTGCGTAAGAGGTCTCGCCGTCCAAGTTCTCTAACTGCTCCACAGAGCACGTCGTCGGCAAAGCTCAGCTCGGTCTTCATAGCTGCGAGCTCTGCTTTTAGCGCCTTATTCTCACGATATTTATGTAAGAATAAAAATGAGGCTCCTCCTGACGATTCACCCAACTCCAAGTCGAAGTCGGACGTGTCCATGTCAGACCCCGAGCTCCACGTCGAGGATTTTTTTGGAGATCCTCCGGAGGACCAAAACGTTTGCCAGCCAGCCCCCTTTACTCCGCCTGGACCGGTAGTCCTTATCGGACTCGCCGGGGAGGCACCAAGCGAACACCCCCTCTGGTGTTCACCACGAACCCGGCACCCCGGCATCGAAAAAATCTCCGTTGACGGTGGTGGCATGTCAGTGGCCTCACTGGTGCCAGATGGTCCGGCGACCGATGTCGGCTGTCTCCAGCAGCAGCTACTGTTCCTCGTTTCGGATGGCCTCAGGTGTTGCTGGGCCTCCTCCTCCTTCTTATTTCCTTTTCTGTTGTTTTTGTTTTTACTCATTTCTCATGTTTGGATCCCACGAATGTGGTCCGCCAAGGGGGAAAACACCTGTCAACCCGGGCCCAGAGCCCCGACCCGAGGTAAGCCTGATACGCCCCGAGGTTCGGCCGGTGCCCCAGGGGTTCCCGTAATCGGTCAACTTTTCAGATGGGTCACTTACGATCATCCCCGCCGCCCAGTCGGAGGAGGGTGGATTTTTTATAGAGGTTTTCTTCCTCGCGAGCCGGCTGTAAGGCTCGTGTGTTGTCCCGTGACGCAACGTTCCCCACTACGCCCGGGTCGTTGAAGCCGCCAAAGGAACTTACGGAATTAGGAGGTTCCGGGCGCCCATCCACCCCCAGCTCAGGACCCCGGCATCGCCGAAACCCGTACCGCGGAGCATTCCACGGCCCCTGGGAGGCTGGCCGGTTCGCCAAAACCCGTACCGGGCGGCACAAAATATGCCCCACCCCCTGGGGGGAGGGTCCGGCGCCCGGGTTGCCTACACCACGACACACACACGCGATGCCACACACACGACGCCCGGGAGACGCGAGACCCATACCAAATAGGTGGCCTGTTGGGTGGTGGTCCATCGCGCACGCGGTAGACCTTCTTCGCATCGGGCCGTAGTCTGCCTCCCCGACCTAATAATGTGTTCCCGCTATCGGAGCTTCTTGGACTTGGTTGGAAATCCCGATTGGCATCGCACACACACACACACACAAGGTCGGGTACCCCGCCTTCCTCGCGGTCCGCGGGAGTCATATGCTCCCGGCGGCCCTTACGATTAAAGGGACCGCCCTAACAATAATACTACGACTTTATGAAGGGGATGGTGTACATTTAAAACTCACACTCACACCCCCCTTCGCCGCCATCTTCATGGCCAAAGACCAGGGGATGAGGGTCCCTGGGGGGGCGCTTCTCCTCCCCGGGTCGGCGTCTCGCGCGTTGGAGAGTAATTCGTCGCTTTCCCGCTCCCGCTCGAGCAGCATCCCCTGGCCATTTGGTTCCCTCGCAGAAGGAAGGCCAGATCTTCCGACCTTAGAGGGAAAGACCTAACCCAGACCGAGAGGGTGCCCTTTTTTTTTTGCAGGACACCCCCGTTCACCGCACCTGTGTCCCCTGGACCCGTGTCCCCAACCCTGGGCGCAGTGATGAGCCTCCACCGCTTCGCTCCGCCTCAGTTATAACAGGAATACTCATAACTAAGGGGGTATTTATACCGCGCCGTGTGGGTCGAATACCCGGTGCACGAAAAGTGTAATCGGGCCCGTACCTCGCTAGGGAGGTATAGTGAGAAGGCAAATGACTCATCTCGAGAGTCATTAAAAGATGATCAAAAATGTGATCGACCACAATGTGCCATTTTGCCCGGATTCATCCCCACTCCGATTCTCATCGCGTGAATGAATAAAAATGAAGGGGTCATCGGGATGATTTTCCCCGGAGAGTTAGTCCGGTCGATAAACTCGGTATCCGCGCCGATAGCACCTGCGTTTTCGGTCCAACGCAAATTGCTCGCGCGTTGAGGCCGTACCATCCGGGGTGAAACTAACCCATGTAGGGGTCTGCCTTCTTGGCCGCGGCCAGTCCTCCACCAGTTTCGAAGCCCGAAGCATACATCACACTATTCTAGTGACCGAACCTCTCCGTACAGATGGGCTACGCGTAGCCCCAAACCTTCATGCCATACAGGTCCGCGTTGCGCACATGGTTTATGGGGAAACCGCTGCATAGCTAACGAATTCCCGCGAGGCGCGCACTCCTATACCTACCACAGTGGCCCGAGTACCGATCCCTGGAACGTCGTGGTAACACTTCGCTCACCGTTCCTGCGCAAAACCCGATCCTCAGGGAGACTTTCACCATGGATGACGGTCCGAAGATTTCCACCCTGTACGCCGTCCCGTATTACCCACGGTAGACATTTGAAAGTAATCGTTGCCTTACACTCACCGCCAACACCAGTCCACCGCGATGTATTTTTCGAGAATTTACGTACGCTCTTGATGGCGTCAAGTCGTGGATCACGTCTAAATTCGCATTGACCGTCATCATTCAGCCTCTCCGTGACAGGTGCGTCTTACAAGCATAGTGGACTCAAAAACCATGATTTTGTCAAAATCTCCATATTGGACGGAAACCATGGAGGCAGGCCGTTTTTTCTTGCATTTTCCTATGCGAGGGAACACATACCTCAAACGTATAAAAACCCGGAGTCTTCCTACATGCTGGAGCGCGACGGCAAGCGCTTTTGCCGGTATAGCGCAGCCGTGACGGCTATCTCTTGGGAATAGTCCAAAAGATGACATTTCCGCGCCCAGCAAATTCGGGCGATTTTTGGCCTCTTTTCCAACGGTGACTTAAAATTTCCGCGCCTCCAAGTCGGCGCGGGCCCCCCGCCCCTTTGGAGCACCCTTTATACGCACGTCCCCAGGGCCTGTCACCCAGGAGTTCGGCCCAGGGGACCTTTTTCTTCTCGCATTGGAATATTCCGTGCCATTTCCCGCCCCTGACGTTCTTCTACCCCGCCCTTGGTCGTCGGAGTCTGCGGCGTGCTCGCACGCCAGCTTCGCGATCATCGGTACGACCACCGGTGGCATGGATTTAGCCTCCGCCCCGCATCACAGAGTCTAGGTGAGCTCTGAAGGTATTTGACATCCGGGTGTTGGTCCTCTTCGTCCACAATCTCGACGAGGGGCGGCTGCCGATGGCCTATCCATCTTCCGGAACTTTCTGCGTTTGAAGTTATCGTCCTGATGGAAAAACCACGTTTATCACCCCCCGTCGAAAGCAGGATGTCGATATAGAGGTGTGTCGACAGTTAAGGTACACTTCGTCTGCCTTAATTCTGGCTCGATCTCAGGAAGCCCACGATAAATCATAATCATGCGCGTTGCACCAGATGCCTTAAACCGTTTAGGGTCATCGCTGTCCACAACTCCATGTATCAGATCAAGTGTACGACAATTTTTAGTTGTCCGCGCCTTTCTCTTTCGCTTTTCAGTAGATTACCAAATATCCCGTGAACGTTTGGCACGAGTATCCGCAATTCCATGTGAACGCCATGTCTCAAACTGCGAAAAAATTTGACAATTTCACAATCTGAGATCATCGCGGCGCAACACCGCGATCTTTCTCCAAAGCTACGCCAAGTAAGCCCATAGATTTGGTTTTGGAAGATAGGATACTCGCACCCACCCTGATGAAGGTGGACAGTGCGTGTATTACATATTTATTTATGTACAAGAATGTTGAGGATTTGACGATGTCCACAAACTACCGATGCTTTAAAACACAAGAATATCTATCATCGCGAATTTACGGAAACATTAATGCGACAAGCCAAAATCCCGTCAAAAATTGGCGTTATTTTGGACTTGTTTTTCTAAAATTCATTTATTCACATACCGTCATCCGCCATCCCCTCTCCGTTCTCCTATGTTTTACGTCAGTATTCTCACACCAGGGGCCGACTCAAACTGATGGTACATCGTTCGGAGATGCCACGAATGCCGGATCGTAGTGCGGAATAACTGGCGCACCTCTCCTTCGGTTTCGGTGCCAATTTTCGGTTTCCTCCTCCGGTCCTCCACGGAGTTAGATCGAAAAAATGGCTCCCTACACCGACCACGCTGGGGGTCTTGGACCCCGACGTTGACACCAAAACCCTACAAATTGGATTCCGAGTTAACATTCATACTTGCATACATACTCTATCCGAGAACATTTACACCCATACGTGCGTTTGTTCTGACCGTACATAACATACGTACATTCACTCATGACTCGAATAAACACATTTTGCAACTACCTATGAGCTCCACACGAGGCACCGTGGAGTTTTTCGCGTCGTCGTAACTGGGCCTCCAGCCGCCTCATTCTTCGCCCTCGGGTAGGCTGAGACCGCCTGCCACCTACTTGTGTTCCTGCTATTCTGGTAGGCACTCCCGGGACGAAAATGCAGTTCCTCTTCTCGCGGAATATTGCCGTCCGCGCATTAATGCTACCTTATAGTGTGTATCTAATCACGTCGCCATTTTCCGGCCAGGGATTCTCCGGACGTGGTCACATGTGCTATAAATTTCTCAATATATTCGTACCCTTTTCAATCCGCGCGGCCTCCTATGCCGATTTTCGGATTAAAACTCTCTGAACATGAACAACGGTCGCATCAGTGTGTTAAATAAATTAATAAATAATAAATAAATAGTAGAAGTAAAAGCCATGAAATTAAGTAATAGTGGAATAAATAGTGTATAATTGGTTAAAAAATGCAGGTGCATCCATAGGCCAGTCAATAGATAAAACAATAATAGAATCTAAATAAATACGCCATTAAATAAATTAAGATCGTTTTAATTAAGTTTCAATGTAATTTAAAAGGACGCGACGGAACCAGCATAAATTACCCCGTAATAGAATAAATTAAATGATTTTAAATAGATTCAGCGTCCGTATAGTCCTGACAGGGTGATACAACGTTGGAGGTTATTATAATTTTAAATGTACCGTGTCTAAAATGAAATATAAAATATGAATCCCGTTCCAGTATTGGGAAATAAAGTGTTATAGTGTATGCCTTCTAGTTGTAGAGACAGGATGGAATCACCCCTTGCTAATCGCTTTCCATATCGTATATGAGGCTTCCTTTTCTGACGGTCACATTCTTTGGCTATCCCCAAGACGTTATACACTTTTTATATACTTGTTTGTCGGTTGTTTGCTTTGTTGCCGTCTTAACCGAGGTCTAAGGGTCTCGAAGGATGTTTAGAAAATCATATATAACGACGACTCACTTTTCGCAGAGCGGCGTGCTAAATCCAATGTCCCTCACCGCGCTCTACGCGATTGAGCAAGTTTTTCTGCTTAATACACCCTGGGGTTCGGCAAAGCTGCCCCAGCTTTGGTGGTCCGTGTATAAGCTGGCTTAATTGTTCAGGTTGTTGATTTCACTGCACTGGCTCTCGCTTTCCCATCCCTTATTTCTGATTGAATACATTTTTGTATGGGTTGACCTGATAAGTCTGCAGTAATAACACAGGCCGTTGCTCTGTTGAACTCCTCCTGGAATTGCCGTGTCTGACGGCAACCGAGTTCCGACCATGTCGCGCCCTTGATGGTCGTTGAAGCCGCCAAGGATTTGGGATCAGTTTTCGTGATGGATCTTTCACTCACTTCTGACGCATTTATTTTAACCTCTATTTCACCCCGAAGGTTCGACAGACTTCCTATTGCCGTTAAGATATTCGTTAACCGGTTTTTTGCTATATAGCGCCTGGCATCACCCCAGAGATAGCAAACGCGACACACAAGTTCTGTACCTTCTAATTATTCTAATGGCCCCAAGTCTCGTATCCACCGCCACTGTTTCAGGACCCGCTTTTGAACAGAGCTGTGCCTCCACCAAATTCGAGACCGCCACAGTTATAACAGAAGGTCATAACTGTGGGGTATATCTCTACCACGCCGTTTGGGTCGAGTTCCCATATGCCGCATTCATATGAGTCCTCGTCCCTCGCTGTGGCTTGGCGTATATTTGCAGCTACGAGAACGTGTATGAAAGTCTTATGACGATGAGTGAACGATGATCGTATATGATTACAAAATGACTTGAAAAATGAGTGAAAATGCACACTATGCGTATGAAATGACTGTGTGTATCCTTAATATATGTCCCGAGTTGAGTTCATAACTCATAAGTGATTTTAACGTGATTTAATGAGATATTTAAGGTTAGTTCGGTCGATAAACGTAGAACTCTACGTTTATCGCCGAACATCAAACCCACTGCGTTCTCGTTTCGCAATTACATGTAGGCCGCCTCCGTTTTCTTTCCAGGTGAAAACTACCCTTGTATATGGCATGCGGTCACACTCATACCCCATGAAAAACAAAAAAGAAAGCATAGACTCCGCATTCATTTCACGATGTGCACAACTCATATCACACAACACGCGTGTGGCACTCTAGTAGGTTTTGGTGCATATCCGTTGAGAAAACCCATGATTGCCTCAACAAGCCATGCTTTATGGGAAAGTCATGGTGTTTACAACTTCCTCATGCGACCAATTGCTACTAGAGGCCACATCATACATAACCGATACGGGGAACAAAATTTCGAAAACTCCCATAGTTTCATGGGAAATGGACTTTCACCATGGAAATATGGGGCTTTTCGAAATTTCCGAAACGCCACCGTATACTACCTTTACCCTCTATACAGACATACCAGAAGTTCCATGCCTTACATGTAGACTCAGTGCCCGAAAAATTTTTGGAGAATTTTTTGGGTACGATTTCTCTTCATGTAAGTCACGGATCTCTTTCGGCATGCTGTACACAACCTCGCGCGTACTTACGAGTATATAAAACCCTCAAAAACCATGATTTTGTCAAAATTAATATTTTGCCAAAACCATGGAATTTTGGGATTCTTGCAGGTTTTCTCTATGGAGGTTTTTATCTGCAAAACAGGGATGCAAGAGGGGTGCGAGAGGGCGGGGGAGCGCAGCCAGAACTTAGTCCCTACGACCAAAAAACAGCCAAAAGGATGACTATTTTGTGGCCGCAGGTGCTAAAATTCGGTCGTTTTGGCCTATTTTTCAAGATGACCTTGAAAAAATTTTCGCGGTTTTCGGCGCGGCGCCCCCCCCCGTCCCCTTCCACGCGCTTTCGCGCGCGCGCCCCCCGCCCCCCCCCCCCCCCCACACGCACGCGCTTCGCATATACATGTTTGTCCTAAGTGTTTACACTAAACAACCTGTTGTCCTGTCCGGAATAGCCTTTTGTCTAACAGAAGACAATTTACATGTAACTAGGTGTTTAGAAGTTAAAATTCAATTACTCACTCAGCGATGATTTTCCTTGTGCTATTGCCACCGGCCCTGTCTGCGATTCTCGTCGGCTGTTTTCTGCTTTATAATGCTTTCGGCAAATCGCAGGAAGGCTGTCAACCTCAGGTGGTCCATGAATAAGCACACACAAATGTTCTGGATTATTAAAATCACTGAGTTGACACACACTTTTTAATCTGTCCCTATATTGCTCCCATTCGATACAGTGAAATACTGTATGAGAGACATCGTCCACTGGGTCACTACAGTAGTGGCACTCGGGGCTGCTTGCTTTGTTGTACAGGTAGAGGTAGGACTGGAAGGTCCCGTGTCCAGTAAGCAACTGCGTGGCTTCGAATGTCGTGACCCTCAAACCTCTGTCCACCAGTTTCCCCCACCTTTGAACGTCCGGGATCAACCGTCGTGTCCAGCACGCCCGTTTGTCCGAAGACCACTCATTTGCCACTCCCCCCAAATGTCTGTCTCTATTTGCTTATGTATATACTCGCTTTTAAACACTATGTCTACTAACGGCCCAAGCTCTCTCCACGGACCGTATTTAACCTTCCAGCTCATTTCGTATTGTTTATTCCTTAATTTTGCTATGTATTCTATAGGCATTGCCCCGGAGATAGCGAATGCCGCAATGTCAGATATCGTTCTATATGCCCTGATTAGTCGAATAGCACCCTGTCTTTGAACCGATCGAAGCCGTCCTTTAAGCCCTTTCTGGGTGAGTGCCTCAGCCCAGATTGGGGAAGCATACAACAGCATGGAGTGCATTACATTAAGGTAGAGCATCCTTTTCTGCTGTGTATATCCTCTAATGTTCGGCAGCAGTGCGAGCAAACCAGCTGTGGCTTGATGGTTTTTCTGGCTACTGCCGTAATATGATGCCTAAAGGACAGCTCTCTTATCGATTAAAACACCAAGGTATTTAAGTACAGGTTTCGCATGTATAATATTACCTTTGAATCTAACCGAAATGTTAGGCAGCAACTTTTTCTTAGATATGGGGACGATTTCCAGCTTCTCCGGGGCAATAGCCAGTCCTCTGTCACTTAACCATACGTTTATTAATTCTAAAGTGTTTTCGCAATTACTTATTAATGTCTCTAGCTTGTCGTTAAACATTAAGACCGCCAGGTCGTCCGCGTAGGCAATGATGTGCGTGTCCGCAGGTGTCTCGATGTTTAGTATGTCGTCATATAGAATATTCCAAAGAATCGGTCCTGTACTGATCCCTGTGGGACTCCCGTGTAATTTCTTGAAATTTAATTCCCTCAATGTCTTCATACACAATAGTGCGTTCCGAAAGGTAACTATTTATAATTTTCCGTAGAACATACGGAATTACCTTTTTTTCGGCGATAACTTTCATGATTTTTGTCCAACTGGCTGAATTAAAAGCATTTCTGATGTCTATTGTTATAAACAATCCATGCTTCGTCCTGTTCCACGTCGTATCCCAGTATTTCTCCACAGTGGATCGCATAAAATGAATTGCGTCCACTGTGGAGCGCCCCGGTCGGAATCCATACTGTCGTTCGTGCAATCCGTGTTTTCCCTCGGTGTATGCCATCAATTTATCGGCAATTAGCCGTTCAAATATCTTTGCGGTTCCGTTTATAAGGGACAAGGGCCTAAGAGCTGAAGGATCGTCAACCGGTTTATTAGGTTTCGGTATCAAAACGAGTCTTTGTATTTTCCAATCTCTTGGAAAAATACCGGATAGAAAACACGTGTTATATACGCGAAGGAAGGCTTCCGGGAAAGCTGTTATTAGTATCTTCAATACTGTTTCTGGCACGTTGTCTGGGCCTGGGGCTTTCTTTTCCTTGATCTTCCTGACGGCTGTATGAAGATCGGGTAAGAGAAAGGTGATGTCCTCAGATTCTTCGTTTTCTTCTAGTGTGTTCTCTGTTTCAGTGTCCAGGTCTGGCTCCGCCGGAGGAAACAAGGTATTTATTGCACATTTTATCTGCGTGGGGCTAAGGATGTGCATAGGATTTACACCCTAGGGGATAATTTTGCCATGACGACCTTGTACGGTTTTCCCCATGGGTCTTCTTGGACTTCATTACAGAGGTCCTCCCAAGCTTTAGCCTTTGCCTTCCTTATCGCGATTCGCAGATTTTTCCGCGTCTCCTTGTATATTTTGTCGCGGTCATCCGAGTTGCCCGTTCTGTGACGCCTCTGTGCCCTTCTTCTTGCTTTATGGCATTCTCTACGGAGCTGCGCAATCTCCTCTGTCCACCAGTAGACTGCTTGCGGTGTCTTCCCTTGTTATTTCTTTGTTTCATGGAGTAATTGCACGCAAGTCTCGTGGCGTAAGTTAAATGACTGATTCCAGTCTCGATGCCGTTTATTTCCAGATCCTGGAATATTGCATCAAGACTGGTCGCAAAAGTCGCGGTTAGTATTTCCTTGTCGAGTGTGTTAATATTCCAACCATTGTTCGTGTAACTCTGCTTAGTTGCTACCTTTCCTATTTTATACGTAATGTATTGGTGGTCGCTGCCCGTATATTGTTCTTGTACAGTCCAATCCTGTACTTGTCTAGCCAAGCCCCGGACTGGCGAATGTGACATCGACGATGGAACCTGTGTTTCTTCGTCTGAATGTCAAGCTAGCTCCCTCGTTCATGACAACTAGCCCAAGTCTAGCCATTGTTTCTGATAGGGCTATACCTCTAGCGTTCGTTGTCACATTTCCCCAGTCCGAGCTTAGGCAATTAAAGTCACCTGCGACCAAAATTTGCCCTTTTAAGTTGCTCACAAATGTCTCGAGGTTGTCTAATTGTACATTAAAATCATTCCAAGTGTCGTTAGGTGAAAGGTAGCAACTAAGCAGAGTATATTTCGCTGTTGTTATTGCCACAAAACCTTTATTACGCGTTTCTATATTTTCAATCTTAATACCGGAGTTCCAGACGCAGATTGCAGTGTGACCAGAAGGGTCCACATGCCAACCGTCCGGTCTTCCGTATGGTTCCGATATTACCCCAATAGATGCCCCGTTTTCCCGAGCATATTGCTGCAGTAGGTCATGGGCCACTCGGCAGTGATTTAGGTTGATTTGGATCAAAGTCTCCATTTTTCAACGTATTTTTTAAACTCCTGGCATCTTGCGTTGCCCGCTATGTGCTTGTTTTCTTTAATGCCATTCTCAGTACAAATTGGGCATACCGGAGGATTCCTACATTCGTATGCCTTGTGTCCTGCTTGCAAGCAACGCCTGCATAACCCGTTTCGGTCAGCATCGCTCTTGCAGTTTCTTGCCACGTGTCCTATGCCAAGACATTTATAACATTTAACTACCTTTGGGCGTAGGGTGACTTTGCACTCCGCCCAGCCGACCCGCAGTTTCCCTTTGGCGTGTAATTTTTCCCCATCGTCGACTGGTAATTCAACTAGTGCCGTCCTTGTTCTGGCAAAATGGTTCGACTAACCTTATGCCGCAGTCATATGGGTAATCGAACCTATCCACGTATATTTGCAGCCGCGAGGATGCGAGTATGAATGATATACTATTGTATGATCGTGTGTGAACAAAAATGACTAAAAATGATGTGAAATGACCCTGGATGAATTCTATTGTTCCTATATGTTGTATATGGATGCCCTTGTGGGGTTATCTTCCCTTGATTATGATTTAAAAATGATTTTATATGAGTTTTAAGGTTATCTCGGTAGATAAACGTAGGGATCTACGTTTATCCCGAGTATAACCAATGCATTCTCGCTTCGCAAATTACATGTGGAACGCCTCCGTTTTCCTTCCCAGGTGAAAACTAAACCCTTGTCTGATGAGTTGCGGTCACATTCATACCCCATAGATATTTTTGCATACACACAGTCATACATACGCTTGTTTCATACATACTCTAGGTTCCTATGGCAGCCTACAAAAGCCTCCAGAAGCTTCTGGCGCCCGTAAATCGCTCAAAAACCCATGATTAGCCCATGAGACCATGTCCCATGGGGAAACCATGGGTTTTTTGTGAAATTCCAAAGTCGCCAAAATCAACTAGAGGCCCGAGCGAGCATACCAAGGGCGGTATACGGGGGTAGTCAAAATTTCGAAAAACCCCATAGTTTCATTGGAAATGGACTTTCACCATGGAAATATGGGGCTTTTCGAAACTTCCGAAACGCCACCGTATACTACCCTTTACCCTCTATACAGACATACCAAAAGTTCCATGCCTTACATGTAGACTCAGTGCCCGAAAAATTTTTGGAGAATTTTTTGGGTACGATTTCTCTTCATGTAAGTCACGGATCTCTTTCGGCATGCTGTACACAACCTCCCACAGGTACTTACAAGCATATAAAACCCTCAAAAACCATGATTTTGTCAAAATCTCCAATATTTTGCCAAAACCATGGAATTTTTGGGATTCTTGCAGGTTTTCTCTATGGGAGGTTGTTATACCCGCAAAACAGGGATGCAAGAGGGGTGCAAGAGGGGTGCGAGAGGGCGGGGGAGCGCAGCCAGAACTTAGTCCCTACGACCAAAAACAGCCAAAAGGATGACTATTTTTGGCCGCAGGTGCTAAAATTCGGTCGATTTTTGGCCTATTTTTCAAGATGACCTTGAAAAAATTTTCGCGCCTCGCAAGCTCGGCGCGGCCCCCCCCCCTTGGCGAAGGTCCCAGGGGACGCGTTATTTCTTCCTCCTAGCATTGGTATGCGTGCGAATTAAGCCATAACGCGCCCCTACGGGAAGATCCAAAAAACTTTTGGGCTACCCTGGGACCGCTACGTGGCCGCTGGTCGTCACGATGACCGCCTCCGCGACGACTCGCTTCGCTCGCGTCGCTTGCCGGTCATCGGTACGACCAGAGGCCATTCAGCGGTCCCAGGAAAGCCCAAAAGCTTTGGATCTTCCCGTAGGGACGCGTCATGGCTTAGTCGTATCCGATGTCGGGGCGTGACATTGTGGCGGCCAGAGGAGCACGCAGCCACTGAAATACCGTTCATACCACACTTACTCATGCTTTTGAAGCCATAAACCATGGAAAAGACCATGGTTTATGGTCTTCGCCTGCATGGCATAACCGTGTGTCGAGCCAAAATTAAGGTACACTTAGTTGCCTTAATTCTGGCTCGATTCTCATTTTCTCTCACATTCACTTGCATGCTACACTTTTCTTCGTACGTCAGATGCCTTAAACCATGAAAAAGATCATGGTTTAAGGTCATCGTGGTACGGAATTAATGTGTGTCAGATCAAAATTACGACAATGTTAAGTTGTCGCAATTTTGATCTGATTAATTCCTCTTTTTCTTCTTTTCAGGACTACAAATTTCCCGTGTATTTGGCACGAGTATACGCAATTACCATGTGCCACACGCTTTTGATGTTTCAAACTGCGAAAAATTTTACAATTCCACAATCTGAGATCATCGCGGCGTGGATACATCATGTGTCAAACCAGCACTACGCCAAGAAATTTGGCATAGTTTTGGTTTGAACTTGCAGCATACTCGCACCAATTTCCCCTGAAAAGGTCACATTTCTTGTACATATTTATTTATGTACAGGAATGTGACTCATTCCGCATTTGCCACATACATTTGATGCTTTAAAACACAAGAATATGTGCTTTAAAGTCGTCGCAATATGGAAACATTAATGCGACAAGCCAAATCCCGTCAAAAATTGGCGTTATTTTGGCTTGTTTTTCCAAATATTCATTTATTCACATACATACATACGTTATTTCAGTGTTCACCTTGGAGGTAGCCCTGCTTTGCAGGTATTCCCTATGTTTTACGCAGTATTCCACACCACGAGCGCCGCGAACTGATTGTACATACCGAGATGCCACGAATCAGCCCACGGACGTCGTAGTGCGGAATAACTGGCGCAACTCCGTATTTGCTTCGGCTTCGGTGCCAAGCAAACGGTTTGGAAGGATTCGGTCATTCCACGGAGTTAGATCGAATGACCGAAAAAGGATTTGGATATGGGTCTGGGTTAGGAAAAAAAGGGGAGGGGGGGAGTAGGTAAAGAGGGGGAAAATGCGTTACGCACACCCGGCTAAGTTGTTGTGCGCCGGGTAGTGTTGGACTCCCTATAATAGGTCTACCAACTAAAAACCCCACCTCTGTTTTCGTTTCTTTGCGGGCCTGACCTACCCCCGGTACAATCGTTAGACCATTTCTTCAGGGGAGGTCAGTGGATTGCCCTCCGCTTACGGACTGTGTGCGCTCACTGCGCTACATTTCTTTACTGATTGATGATTTGTTGTCAGCTAACGGTTTATCATTTTTCCCGTTCTCTCCCATTCACGCTCGGTGTTCTCCTTTGCTCTCATTACGGCATTGATGTACTTCACCACTGCGCCCCTGTATTGTTGTTCTTTTAATACAGTCACGAAATTTTGCTTCGTGAGAGGTCCCGTTACTATTAGCATTTCCTCTCTTTCAAGGTGGAATTTTGCACACTCAAACAATGTGTGTTCCGGGTTGTCTTCCTTGTCACACCCATACCAGCACAGTGGGGAAGTTCTTTTGTTAATTTTCGTCAGGTATGCCGCGAAGCACCCATGACCTGTGAAAACTTGCGTCAGATGGTAGTTCATGACTCTAGGGCCCCAGCTACTCCATTCCCTAATATTTTGTATGAGGGTGTATGTCCACCTTCCCGTTGTCGCTTTTTCCCATTGAGTTTGCCAAGTACGCAACGACGCTTCTCTTTCTTCCTTTTTGACGTTTTCGAGGTCTTTTTTCGTCATGTTCGAATTTCGAAGCCTCGTGTAAATTCTGCGTCGTTCGTGAGCGAGGATCGTGGTTGGCAGACACCCTGAGAGTACACACAGGGCATCCAGCGACACCGTCCTATATGCTCTTATTACTCTTGTGAGTGCAGCTTTTTGTGCCCTATTGATATCTTTAGCGTTGTGAGACAGGCACATTTCGGTGGCCCAAATCGGTGCTGCGTAGAGAACAACTGCCTCACTTGTACGATAATGGAGCATCCTGCTAGTGTAGCTGCCTCCACCAATATTGGGTGATATACGGGCTAGGGCTCCTGTTACCCTAAGGGAGCGTTCACACGTGCTGGTGACGTGGCTCCTGAACCGTTGGTTTCCTTCTACGTTGACACCCAGATATCGTAGTGCTCTGGTAGCTTTTATAGTGGTACCTTCGTGCTCTATCCAGATGGGTTCTTTTATTTTCCTCCCAGTTAGAAGGACCATTTCTGTCTTTTCAGATGCCATATCCATTTTCTGTTCCCTGAACCATGCACTAATATCTTTCAGAGTATCACTAAGTTTACTTTTTAGGTTTTCCAGGTTTGCGTCCACCGCAACTATCGCGACATCGTCAGCATACCCGATTAGCTGTATGCCTTTTGGGGTCTTCATTTGAAGCAACGAGTCATAGACCATGTTCCACAAGGTAGGTCCAAGAACCGATCCCTGAGGAACACCCGCAAACACTTCTACTTCAATTTCTGCGTCCGATGCCGCATATACAATTTTCCGGTCCCTTAGGTACGATTCTAATAGTTTGATTAACTTTCCCGGGAGGGAGCGTTGGGAGGCTTCTTTAAGAATACTTGCCCAGGTGATGGTGTTAAAGGCATTACGCACGTCTATTGTGGCAATAAGACAATGCTTGCCATTTATCTTTGCCCTGTTCCACGCGTCCAGGAGCTCAAATATGGCACCTACTGTACTTCTCCCTTTACAAAAGCCGTATTGGTTGCTCGCAAATTTAACTCTGTCCATGATTTTATTCTTGATAACATGTTCGTACAGTTTAGCCCAATTCGACATGATACATAGAGGTCGCCAGCCCTGTTTTTTGTTAGCTGCTGCTTTTTTAGGGACAAGGATGAGCCGCCCCTTTTTCCATTCTTCCGGGAAATATTCTCTGTCCGCTAGCCCCCCAAAAGCGCGGGCCAAGTTTACTGGATCGTTATCGGTGATCCATTTGATAGCAGCTACTGGTATCTTATCTAGACCTGGCGCTTTCTCCTGCATCTTGCAGATGGCCTCTCGAATGTCCCTCTCCGTGATTTGGACATCGCTATCTTCCGGACGATAACCGTGGGCTCCAATATCTGCGCGTTGTCCTTCAGGGCAGGTAACAAAAAGCTCCTTAATGATGCACTTTGCCGTGTCAGATTTTAGTTTCGGCGTGATGCTTTTACCTTTGAGAGCGCTGATGACCATTTTGTAAGGTCGTCCCCATGGGTCCGTATCTAAAATGTTTAAGTATTTCAGCCAGCCCTGGGTTTTTGAATCTTTAATCGCCTTTTTTAGTTGGCGCCTAGAGGTCTTAAAATTCTCCGTCAGGCTCTCTATAACATTTGCCGGCTTCTTACTTTTATACGCCCTTTGGAGCTTTCTGCGCATGCATTGGGCAGTTTTACGTAAATTAGCTATACTACTGTTCCACCACCATATCGCTGGTTTTCCCACTAGTGCAGGGTGAGCCGGTTTCCTTGCCTCCCCAGCAATTTCATTTACCGCGCTGACATACCTCATGATGTTGCCTGCATTTGGATTCCGATGCATCTCCAGGTGTCCTTTGATGGTCGCTTTTCGATACAGGTCCGCAAATCTTCCCAGTACGAACTTTCCTTCTGCCATGGCAGGTCTTGATGTAATTGCCTGTGAGATACCACCTTTTGGCGTGAAAGTATGGATCAGGTATTTGTGATCCGACGCATTATATTCGTCCAGGATTTCACTTTTGACCATCCGGCTATACATGTTGGGAGAGCAGATGGCTATGTCAATTAGGGAAGATTTACCTCTCGCCTCATAAGTTGCTCTGCCTTTGCTCCGAACGGGTATGAGGCCATACTTCCCGCACAGCCCGGCCACTTCGTCACCACGTTTGTTTTGTGTTTTTGACCCCCACAGCGGGGAGGAGGCGTTAAAATCCCCAACCATCATCATATCTTGAGTCGCATATACTCTTGCTATATCTTCCAAGTCTTGGAGACGCTGTTCAAAGACGGGCCATGGGTCATTTGGTGATAGGTATACGCTCGTATACACAATGCCGTCTATTTTTACAGCAATGAGCCCGTCTCCTTGGAATACCATTTCTGGGGGGTCCAATACACCTATGGTTTTGTTGTTGTACCATAGCGCCGCTTTCTTATTCAGGTCGTAGTACCATCCATTTCTCCGTTGGGCGTTAATTGGTTCGGAGATAAAAGCGACGTCGATTGTTTTAGAGACGAGTGCCTGTTCCAACAAAGTATCAGCTTCCCAGCATCTATTTAAATTCACCTGGAGGATCGTGGAGACCGCCATTATCGTATTTTGCCGTTGCTGCGCTGTGTTTTTGCAGCCACCTCATCTCTGTAAGTGGGGCATCGGAAGGAAGCTGCCACGTGTCCAATCAGTGCCTCGTCCAGTCCCCGTTTTGCACACAAGCAGCATTTAGGCATAGCTGTACATTTATCCATCGTGTGGCCTTCGTTTCCACACTTTCGGCACACTACTTTGTCCCCTGAGACGTTCGCACAATTACGGGCCATATGTCCAAGATTGTGACATTTATAGCATCGGGTGATGTTGGGGATGGCGCGTGCTCTGCACATCACCCACCCTATCTTTATCCGCCCTGATTTACTCACGAGGTCAGCGATTTGGTTTGGTGCCTCAATCACCGCGTACATATTTGCTCTCGGGCCTTCCCGGAGCACCCTACATATAACTTCCCCATCTTGTACCGATTCGCCCAGTTCTTTAACTGCCGTAACCACTTCCGCCGGCTCAGTGAGGGGCGCGATGTCGCGAATCTCGATCACCGATCTACCCTGGAGTCTTTTGACGGAAAACTGTTCACCCAGGGCTCCCTTAATCTGTGCCAGGCACGTGGATGCGTCTGCCTTCGGGTTGAACTCAAAGAGCAGATTGCCGGCCATGGTTTTCCTAACAGCTTTAATGCCAGGCACGTCTGGCCCGAGTCCTTCCTTCACCTTTTTCAATGCATCAGCGAAGGTTTTCTTGTCACTCGTTTGGACTGCAATGGCTTCCCCAAGAGGTCTTCGCCTTTGCGGTTTCGTCGATTTGATCAGGGACTTCGGCTGGTTAGACACCTCCGCTGCCTTCGCATCTCTGTTTTTCTTCTTGCGCGAAGACACCAGCGTCCAGTCGGCTAAATTCATCCTCTCGCTCACGTTTTGCCGGACAGCAGGCAACAGATCTGCACGGAAACCGCTGGGGCTTTCGCACTGTAGGCTGTTCTCCGAGGGAGTCTGTTGGTTGGCGATGGCCAGTGCTCTCGCATTATCTGCTGCAACCATGTTCATTAATTTCTGGATATCCGCCGACACCGGAGACATATTGTCCACGCGCACAGGGCTATCTGTCTGGTCCGCTCTCCTTTTATCTTGGCTTGCCGCTGTTGTTTTTGCGGTGTTTCTTTTCGCCTCTTGTACAGCACTTTGGTTGGATGGCTGCACCGCCGGTTGTCCAGGATTCAGCAGCATGAGATCCGTAAGGGCCTCCCTTATTTCGTCCCTTATCATCAAGCTAGTAGCTTGTTTGTTTTGGACGGCCTGTTGTAGAAGGGAACGTAGCTCCTCCAGCTGTTTATTCAGCGCGGCGATGTTATCCTGTAGCAGCAGCCGTTCCTTCTTACCGTCCTCAATTTCTTTCTTGAGGATTGCGTTGGACGCCTGCTCCTCCTCAAGCAAGCGTAGCAGGAATTCCTTGCTCGCTACATTCGGTGACCCTTTCTCAGCCGGGGCCTCCTTCCCCAACAGCACATTTGTAGCCAGGATACTACGCGCCTCTTCATCCTCTTCCGAAGCTCTGATGGCATCTTCGGACTCCTCAGCACGCTCCAGTTCGGCACTCAGTGATTTTTTATGGAGTTTCCTTCCTGTCAGGGTTCGTGGCGGTGTGCCTGGGCTTGTTCGGAGCCTCTTCGGTCTCTCTCTCGGGGTATAGAAGTTTTCTTCGCTCTCTTCCCCGGAGTTAGTTACCTCCTTGCGGGCGTTAGCCGGGTTTGGCGATGCACTTGCTTTTTTCGCGGCAATACCTAGTTTAGCCCGGCGTGAGCGGTACGCCGAATCGGTCTCTCCCTCAAGCCTCTCTACTCGTATCCCGCCTCTGCTGTTATATTGGGGCGGGTCCATGGGGAACTTCACCACGGCTTCTGTCTCTCCTCCAGTTGAATCCTTTGGAGTGGCGGTCTTCCCTGACTTCTTTCTCTCCTCTTCCTCGATTAATTTATTAGTTTTGGTGGCCATCATATTCATACACGGCAGGGGTTGGCCGAAGCCTCGCCCCGCCAATCAAGTCCATGGGGTAAGATTAAGTTTAGATGGTCGACCCGATAATCTCATCCCCCGTCCAGAACTACGACCCGGGCAAGCCTTATACGCCCCGAGGTTCGGCCGGTCCTCGGGGGTTGGCCTGTAATCGGTCCACTTTCCCAGGACCCCACATACATGGGTCAATTACTCTCCATCCCCATGCGCCCTTACTAGGCCAGCACCGTACCGTTTAGGGGAGGTGGCGTTTTTTTATAGAGGGTTTTCTTCCTCGCAGACCAGCCGGTTAAGGAAAGTCCTCCGGGTCCCGTGACGACAACGTTCCACCACTACGCCCTGTGATGGTCGTTGAAGTCGCCAAGGAACTTACGGAATTAGGAGGTGGATGGCGTTCATCCACCCCCAGCTCGGGTCCCCCGGGTTCGCCAGACCCGTACCGCGGAAAGCATTCCACGGCCCCTGGGGTAGTAGCTCGGGTACACCGGCGCTAAACCCGTACCGCGTGCAGGACCAAAAAGGTCCGCGGTCCCTGGGGGGGAGGGGGAAAGGGGGCAGGTAAGTATAAAGAGGAAGACAGCTCGGGTAACCCCGGGTGCGCTAGACCCGTACCGCGTGCAAGGACAAAAAGGTCCGCGGTCCCTGGGAGGAGGGGGATGGGGGCAGGTAAGTATAAAGAGGAGGACAGCTCGGGTAACCCCGGGTGCGCTAGACCCGTACCGCGTGCAAGGACAAAAGGTCCGCGGTCCCTGGGAGGAGGGGGATGAGGGCAGGTAAGTATAAAGAGGAAGACAGCTCGGGTAACCCCGGGTGCGCTAGACCCGTACCGCGTGCAAGGACCAAGAGGTCCGCGGTCCCTGGGAGGAGGGGGATGGGGGCAGGTAAGTATAAAGAGGAGGACAGCTCGGGTAACCCCGGGTGCGCTAAACCCGTACCGCGTGCAAGGACAAAAGGTCCGCGGTCCCTGGGAGGAGGGGGATGAGGGAAGGTAGGTATAAAGAGGAAGACAGCTCGGGTAACCCCGGGTGCGCTAGACCCGTACCGCGTGCAAGGACCAAAAGGTCCGCGGTCCCTGGGGAGGTACACACTTCGGGTAGCCCCGGGTTCGCTAAACCCGTACCGTGATTCCATCTCTATGGCCCCCGGCCCCGGGGGTGGGGGAGGAAGGGGGAAAAGGTTGCTCGGGTAACCCCGGGTTCGCTAGGCCCGTACCGCGTGCAATGGACCACAGAGGTCCGCGGCCCCTGGGGATAGGAGAAGGAAAGAAGAAAGAAAGAAGAAAAACACGCACACACACACTCACACACAGCTCGGGAAACCCCCGGGTTCGCTATACCCGTACCGTGGAGACATATTTCTATGGCCCCACGGCCCCTGGGGGAGGGGAAGGAAGGGGGAAAAGGTTGCTCGGGTAACCCCGGGTTCGCTAGGCCCGTACCGCGTGCAATGGACCAAAGAGGTCCGCGGCCCCTGGGGATAGGAAGGGAAAAGAAAAGAAAAATACACTCACACACACACACCCACACACACACACACACACAGCTCGGGTACACCCGGGTTCGCTAAGCCCGTACCGTGGAGACATATTTCAAATGGCCCCACGGCCCCTGGGGGAAGGGGAAGGAAGGGGGAAAAGGTTGCTCGGGTAACCCCGGGTTCGCTAGGCCCGTACCGCGTGCAATGGACCAAAGAGGTCCGCGGCCCCTGGGGATAGGAAAAGGAAAAGTAAAAGAAAATACACACACACACACGCGCGCGCACACACACACACACACACAGCTCGGGGACCTCGGGTTCGCTAAGCCCGTACCGCGTGCAAGGACCCGAAGGTCCGCGGCCCCTGAGGAAGAAGAAGAGTGTTTGGTCCGCGGGAGCTATTTTATTTCAGCTTCCTACCCTGGCTCCCCTTGGGCCCGAAGGCCCAAGTACGAGCAGCGAGCATTCCCCTATCCGCCACCTGGGGACGCGCCACGGTTCACCTCCCCTCCCATCTGGACAACCAGACAGGTCCGTGGAGACCTTTTTTTTTTTTTTTTTTTTTTTCTGCTGGGAGGGGAAATGCTTTTACGCACACCTTCGACGCATGTCCGCACCCGCGAACGAGTGCGGCCATGCGCCGGGTTGCGGGGACTCGGGCGCGAACGCCCCATACCCACTAAAACCCCCCCCGTACGACCCTCTTAGGTCGCTACGCCCCCCCGGTATCACCGTTAGGCATTGCTTCAAGGGGACGCCGCCTTTTACTCACTTTTTAGCGACCAAAGAGGGTCGCCACCTCGCGAGGATCTCATTATATGCAGTACAGCTAGCTGACCCCGCGAGGTGGTCAGACGCCTTCCCTTCTTTAGCACATATTGTGCACTTGTATTTGGCAGTACAAGTGCCCATCTTGTGGCCTGCGGTTCCGCAGCGCCTACACAAATCCTCCTCGACAGAGCATCGTGCCGCCTGGTGCCCAAAGTGATGGCACTTAAAACATCTTAAAATTTGGGGGACCATGACGACCTTGCCATAAACAAAGCCGACACGGACCCGCCCAATCTTTTCCAGTATTTCGGCATACTGGGCCGAAACGATTCCCGTGAGCGATCGCCTCCCACCAAAGCCCAGGCGCATAGTCTTTATATCCACGTGGGCAGACTCGTGTAGTAGGGCAGCGACAGCGTCCCTGACCTCTTCCTTTTCAGAGAGGGCATCAAGCCCTTTAATCTCGAAATCCCTCATCTCTTTGAGGACTCTAGTTTGACTAGACTCCCCAAGCACTCGCCTCAATTCTTCCTGCGCCTTCTCGGCTTGGCCCTCTTACCTTCGACCTCGGCGAGGAGGTCGCCAGCCCCTAGTGGCCATCCTGTCACCTGCACCTCCGTGAGGACGCCCTTGCTCCTAATGTCCGTAGGACCTCCATAATTGTGCGGTCGGGTCACCGGTAATGTTTTTACAACCACCGCATCCATATCCTCCTCCTAGGTGGTCTCCGGAGCCTGGATCTTCCTCTCCTTCGGTGCTCCTTTCCGGTGCACTACGTTTCGCCGCCACAGGTGCGCTTGCAGGACACTCGTTGAAGGAGACGCCTAGTGCCCACTTAGTGGTGACCTTCACCCAGGCCTCCTGCGCTGGCTTCGTACGCGGTGGTGGCGGTTGGGGGCGGTCCAACTCCCATCAGTGGCAGTACGCGTGCATGTAACTGCCACTATGAGGGACCACCGGGACATCGCAGTCTCCCGCCAGCCTCTTCCTCGAGGTCTTCTCACTTGGGGGTATATGGCTTTTGTGCCTGGGGTGGCAGTCCTAAAAACCTGCCATTTCCGGCGAACCCAAAACCTAATTAGATCCGTAATGATGGTCCAACACCATCATTACTAACGGGAAATGGGGCAGAAACGACCGGCACGGGTGCCTCTTTAGTTGCCGAGCGGGAAGCAGTCAGCGACTCTATCTGTTCAGATAAACAGAGCAGCATTGCTCCCCCTAACACGTCTCAAGCTCGACCTTCATCGTTTCCGTATCCAAGGGTGAGAAGCTATTTTCTTCTAGACTTATCAAAGTCATAGACGGTTTTGAAGTCCGCCCCAGACGACATATCAACATCACAATCGGACGTGTCCGTCATTGTATTCCGACTACCTAGCCGGCACTTCTGGCTGCGGATAGTTCCTGAGCCGCTTGGCAGCAAGGCCAAGCGATCTTACCCTCTTGCGCGATCGATAGCGCCTTCACCGATTCGCCCGGCAGGCGATCGACTTGCCTGACACACACACCTTTATAATATGGTTTGACGGCATCAGGAAGACTCCTGTTGATGCCGCCTCATCAACCGATCTAGCGCCAGATGTTCCGGCTCCAGTGGTTGGTTTTCCCCCGGCAGGTTGGATTCCCGTGTGCGCCCTTGCCACCGGGTATGCCACAAATATGGATGGTCAGATTTCGATTTGTTTCTGTCATCCATAACTTTATCCCACGAGTATGGTCGGAAAGGGTGTCAAAACCAAGAACAGAGCCGCCATACCAGGGTAAGCCAGATACAACTGAAGTTCGGCAGGTGCCCCAGAGGTTGATCGCTAGCGACCGGTTAACTTCCACCGGCCATTCATCCCCTCGGCGCGCATCATACCTTGGGATTGGGGTAATTTTTATAGAGGTTTTCCTCGCGGTCCGGCCGGTTACAGGCAAGCGTTATATTTGGGCCTCTTGACGCAACGTTCCCCCACCACGCCCTGTGGGGGTCGTTGAAGCCGCCAAGAGGCTATAATCATCCATCGTAAGGAGGCGGATGGCGCTAACCCATCGCTGCCCTTCCACCGCTCGAGGCACCCCGGGCTCAGGATGATTATATTCCGATATCAAAACGATATCTGCATCCCCGGCAGCCATTTGGGGTTGTAAGTTTTGCGTGCCAAACCGAGAGTGGAAACGACCCCTGGGGACAAGGTCATTTTATACTTGACGCCAAGGCTTTATACGCCGTACTGACCCGTCCAAACCGGCGTCCGCTAGGTCCGCGGCTGATTATTCGTCGGGGTTACCCCCGCTTATTTCGCAGCTACCCCTCAAAGAACCATGACTTGAAGGGCGTTCCCCTATCCGCAACCCGGGGACGCCGGTTGCCCACGCAACCCTACAGTTAACGGACCGAGAGGTCCGTGGAGACCTAACCCAGACCTAACCCATTTTTTTTTTTTTTTTTTTTTTTTTTTACGTGGGGGAAATCTTCCAAAGACACCCGCCCCGGGGCGGCGGCCTTTGACGGTTGTGTTGTTCGGATTTTTACCAGACCGACTAAAACCCCCACTGATGTCCTGGGTGACCACCATCTCCCGCGTGACCCCACCGGCGGCGGTCCGGGAACGACCAATAGTAGGTCACACTACCGGACCACCGCCTCGGGGAGGTCCTCTTCCCCGACTGGGAACAGGGATTTCTTCCCCAGTCGGGGAAGAGGAATGGCGTCAAGCTCGCGGGGGAGCAGGTCAGCACCCTTCCCACAGAGTGCCCATTAGGTCGGCGCTTAGGACTTCCGCCGCATGGAAGGGTCACACTTCCATGCGGCCAAGCCCCTGGGAGCAACAAGTTTGAGCGCGGCCCCAACCGCGGTCCTCCTAGCCCTCGAACGCCGCTTCTTCGGCGACTTCGACCACTCTAAGACGGAAGTTCTTCAGGAGACACGACGCTCGGAGCGTCACCTCCTTGACTGGGCGGATCCCAGTACAAGGCACCAAATGCAATGACTGGTGCCGGGTCCGCCCGCCTCTTTAGGGTGGCGGGCACTCGGACCGAGGGTCGCCTAAAACCCATCGTCTCCCCTCCGGGCCCTTTCTCCTGCCGAGCGGGATCGGAAGACCCCGCCCCTTTCGGCGGCCTCCTTCTGCGAAATAACGGTTTCGCAGAAGGAGGGGCCGCTTTCTCCAGGTTGTTGCTTCTCGCCGCCAGCATTGCCGTAACAAGTGCTGGCGGCGAGGTCCGGCCAATAACGGCCCGCTTCTGGCCGGCTGAATCTCTAGCCCAGCCAAAGGTGGGCCATACCCTTCAGTAGGGGTCGTGGCTGGGGGGTCGACAACCCTAAGGAAGGTTACCGCCACACGCCAGGCACCTGGTAGGTGGCCTTTTACGCTTTGGCAGGTACTCTCCGAAACTCCCATGTCCGAGAGCACCGTTATCCGCGCGGCCTCCGGTAGGTAAGCCTACCATGCCGACGATCCACCCACTCCTCCAAATGTGGGAGGATCGCGCCGCCACCGAGACTCGCTGGCGGGCGGCAAGCCGATAATTTTCGAGCTCCGCCCGCCATTTTCTAAGTCTCTAGGCGGCTGCCGGGCCTGACGCCTCATCCGCGTCACCGACCGACAGTCCGGGGAGGCGGCCGGATTCCTCGCCCCGGCGGAGTGACCGGCCCGTCGATAGACGCGGGCTTCGGGCTCCCCTGCAGGTCGAAGGGGATTACGCCTCGATGGTCTGCCGCCGCCTCATGGGAGATAGTGCGGGACCACGTGCCACCCTGACGGCCATACGCCGGTATACGCGGCGCAGCTTTCAGCTGCGCCCCCGGCCGCCAGGGACGGGGCCCAGACTGGGCACCCGTAGAGGCACATGGCCCGCACCACCACCGTGTAGAGGCGGCGGACCCTCTCCTCTGGTCCCCCGATATTGGGCAGTAGCCCATCCAACATGGGCGGCTTCCCCTACTCGGGGGACGAGTCGGTCAAAGTGACCTCGAAGCGCCAGCGGATGTCAATGTCCAGTCCGAGGTACTTAATACGTTCCTCGACCCGGACAAAGACCGGCCCTACTCAACCCAGACCTAACCCAGACCTAACCCAGACCTAACCCATTTTTTTTTTTTTTTTTTTTTTTTTTTAACGTGGGGGAAAAATACCAAAAACACCCCCCCCCCGTTGGGGCGCCGCCGGGTAATGTCGGATTTTTACCGACTAAAACCCCCACGGTGACCACCTCTCCAGAGCCCGACCTCTCGGCGGCGGTCCGGGAACGACCAAGCTAGGTCACACTACCGGACCGCCTTGGGAAGCCCGGGGACGGCAACGTCCTCCACCCCCGCCCTGGGAAGAGTCGGACCCCCCTTCCCAGTCGTGGGATGAGGAATCCCACCCCGGGGAGCTCAGAAATGACCGCCGGGTTGACCCTCCGCCGCATGGACCCAGGGTAACCCACCTTTTTTTTTTTTTTTTTTTTTTTTTTTTTTTTAACGTGGGGGAAATCTTCCAAAGACACCCGCCGCCGTTGGGGCGACGGCGGGTAGTGTCGGATTTTTACCGACTAAAACCCCCACGGTGACCACCATCTCGCCCGACTTCGGCGGCGGTCCGGGAACGACCAAGCTAGGTCACACTACCGGACCGCCGCCTCGGGGAGGTCCTCTTCCCCGACTGGGAGTGGACCTCTTCCCAGTCGGGAAGAGGAATCCGTGCTCGCGGGGGAGCAGTCAGAAATGACTGCTCCCCCAGGGAGCGCCGACTAAGTCGGCGCTCCTGACTCCGCCGCATGGAAGGGTCACACTTCCATGCGGCCAACGTGGGCTATAACAAGGGGAGGGCGCGGCCCCAACCGCGGTCCTCCCCAAGCCCTCGGTGCCGCTCCCGACCGGCCAGGACCGAAGTCCCGGCACACGACGCCGGAGCGGCACCTACCTCCTCACTCGGGCGGAGCCCGGCACCAAGTGAATCACTGGTGCCGGGTCCGCCCGCCTACATTACGGTGGCGGGCCTCTTGGAGGGGGTCGCCTAAAGCGGAGCCCCCTCCTGGCCCGCCTTCTCTCTTGCCGAGCGGGATCGGAGGACTCCCGATCCCGCTCGGCGGCCTCCTTCTGCGAAATAACGGTTTCGCAGAAGGAGGCCACGGCTCTCCAAGACCTCTCGCTCGCCAGCATTGCCGTAACAAGTGCTGGCGGCGAGAGGTCCGGGCCAATAACGGCCCGCACATCTTCACGTGCCCAGCCAAAGGCTGGGCACTCCTCTATCGTGTGGCTGGGGGTGTCGACCACCCCCACGCCACACGACAGGCACTCTGGTGTGGCCTCCGCTCCGATTTTGTGCAGGTACTCTCCGAAACATCCATGTCCGGAGAGCACCTGCGTCGTCCGGTAGGTAAGCCTACCGTGCCGACGATCCACCCACTCCTCCAAATGTGGGAGGATCGCGCCGACAGCTCGCTGGCGGGCGGCTCGATAATTTTCGAGCTCCGCCCGCCATTTTCTAAGTGCGAGCTGCCGGGCCTGACGCCTCAGGTCACCGACCGACAGTCCTGCCGGATCCCCTTCGCCCCGGCGGAGTGACCGGACCCGTCGAAAGACGCGGGCCTCGGCCTCCGCCTGCAGGTCGAAGGGGATTACCCCCGACAGGACTGCCGCCGCCTCATGGGAGATAGTGCGGTAACCACGTGCCACCCTGACGGCCATTCGCCGATATACGCGGCGCAGCAATAGACGGCTGCGCCGCCTGGCCGCCAGGGACGGGGCCCAGACTGGGCACCCGTAGAGGCACATGGCCCGCACCACCCCCGTGTAGAGGCGGCGGACCCTCTCCTCTGGTCCCCCGATCTTGGGCAGTAGCCGACCCAACAGGGCGGCTACCCCCTCTACTCGGGGGACGAGTCGGTCAAAGTGACCCTCGAAGCGCCAGCGGCTGTCAATGTCCAGGCCGAGGTACTTAATTCGTTCCTCGACCCGGACAAAGACCGGCCCTACTCGGACGACCGACTGGGGCGGTCTCCGGGTCAGAGGCAGCCCATGGAACCAGGCTGCCTCCGTTTTCTCCGGAGACACTTGCAGCCCCAGCCGACGGACGGAGGCCACTACCGAGGCCACCCCGGCCTCGGCAAGGCCCAGCAGCCTCTCCCACTCCTCCCCCACGGCTATCACAAGTGTGTCGTCTGCATAGCAGACGACTGTGACGCCGTGAGGGAGCGCGGTGAGGAGAACCCGGTTGTACCCCAGGTTCCACAACAACGGTCCTAACACGGACCCCTGGGGTACACCGCGGTTCACCTCCCGCGTTACCACCCCGTACCGACCCGGGTATATCACCCGTCTGTCCCGGAGGTAGTCTGCCAGGACTCTCCTCAGGTACGGGGGCACCTGATGGTCGACTAGTGCCCCCGCAATCCTGTCCCAGGGCAGGGAGTTGAAGGCGTTGGCGATGTCAAGAGACACCGCCAACGCCATCCCACCCCGGGAGACAGACTCATCCACGAGGGCCTTGACGTGATCGACAGCATCTATGGTCGATCGGCCCTCGCGGAAGCCGAACTGGCACGGTGCCAAGTTCGGACCTACCCGGGACATATGCCCCCAGAGGCGGGAAGCTATGATTCGCTCAAAGAGCTTTCCCGCCTCATCAAGGAGGCATATGGGTCGGTACGCCTTGGGAGAGGCTGCCGACCTGCTACCCCCCTTTGGAAGCAGGACCATCGTGGCCTGCTTCCACAAGAGGGGGACCCGCCCCGCCTGAAGGCAGCTGTCGAACAGCCACCTCAAGCGGGGCCCGAGGACGCGTAAGGCCAAGGCTAATGCCCTGCCTGGGACGCCGTCTGGACCGGGGGCGGTATTTCGCCCCCTTAACTTGGCGACGGCGTCCCGGAACTCCTCGTCGCTGACCGCGCATGGTGGCAGCGCGGTCAGCGCCGCCTCGAGCGGCTCCGGTGGTGGTCTGCCCCCCTCATCGGGGGGAAACAGTTTATTCACCACCGACCGGAGCACGGCGGGTTCTAGGCTCTCCGTGACGGAAGGACCCGCGGGGCGTAGGCGGCCCAGTACCAGTCGGTACGGGCGACCCCACGGGTCGGCGTCTAGAGAGCCCAGGAGTTCCTCCCAGGCCGATGCCTTGGCCTCCCTGATGGCTCTCCGCAAGGCATTCGATGCGTCTCGATATGCCTCGCGGAGTGTGGCCTCCACCGCATCGTCGCGGACTGCACGGCGGCGGGCCCTTGTCCACCGGCGTCGGGCTGCCACACTCTCTTCTCTGAGTGTGGCTATCTGGCCCGACCACCAGTAGACCGCCCGCCGCTGCACCCTCCTGACCCGGGGCATGGCGGCGTCACAAATTGCCGCCATTTGCCCCCGGAGCCAGGAGGCCTCCTCGTCTATGTCCGCGACTGGCTCTGGCCCGTAAGAGGGCCAGGCCGCGGCATAGGAGGCCGCCATCAGCGCGTCCTCGTCCAGGTGCGTAAGCGCCCACCTCCTACGGGGGGTGGGCCCCCAATTGGGGCCACCCCCTACATCAAACATGATGTAGAGGTGGTCGCTGAGGGTCGCGAGGTCATCTGCGACCCTCCACGCTCCAACTCGTCGTGCGGCCGACGGAGAAGCCCAGGACAAGTCCACTATGGACTCCCCCTGTGGCCGCACGCACGTGCTGGCGGATCCCCGGTTGAGGATCCGAAGATCCAGACCGGAGGACCAATCTACCAGCACATCCCCCCGTGGGTCGGCCCTAGGGGATCCCCAAGTTGGGGATTTGGCGTTAAAATCCCCTAGGACCAACACTGGACGGGACAGGAGAGGGGTCAGAACCCTCCCCAGCCCATCCAGCAGCGACTCGAACTCCACGAGGGTCAGGCTGGGCGAGGCATACACCCCGGCCAGCGTGACGCACCTGGACTCCACCACCACGAACCCGACACCCCTTCCGATCACCCGGAGGGGTGCCGAGTTCGTTGCGATCGCGACGGAGCCGCCCCGATCCGCCGCCCAGTCGGGGCGATCGGGAACTCTGTACGGCTCCGCCGCGACCGCCAGGCCAAACTCCCACACGGCCCGGGTTTGGACAAACAAGTCCTGGGCCCCAGCCGAGTGGTTGAGATTGGCCTGTAGCACCCTAACTGGAGGAGGAGGAGCCATTATAGATTGGCCTTCCCCTCCTCCTCCAGGTTGGCGGCCGGTTCAGCATCCACCTCGGAGCTGCCAGGGCGGGTATTTCCCGCCCTTGTCAGCACCACCCTCGGTTGCCTAGACCCGAGGATGTCCGCCAGCGCCACCTTCGGGTCCGCCAACCGCCGCCAATAGTCCTCCCCCCGCAAGGGGGGATCGGCGGCGGAGACGGACGACGCCCGCGGACGCAGACATTCCTCGGGGTGGCCGAGGGTGGTCCCTTCTCGGGGGAGGGCCGGGCCCTCTCCCTCGGAGACTGCTCCCCCGCCCATCTTCTTGGACTTGGGGCGGGGGAGGGTCAATGATCCTCCTCTTTCCACGGGCCTGGAGGGGCCCGCTACCGGAGAAGGGGGGGTGGACGTGGACTTTTGTGGTGGAGCAACCGGCTCCACCTCGTCCACGTCCATCGCCACCGTCGCCGAGGGAGAGGCGGGGGATGGTACGGGGAGGCGCTGCGGGGCGGCACTCCCGGCCGACGCCGCCGCACCCCCGGCAGGCCCCGCCTGCCTCTTCTTCTCCCCCCTCCTCTTCCTTTTGGAGGGGGGAGGAGCACAGCCCTGGGCGCCCAGCACATGATTGGCTGGGCGACCCAGGTCGACACAGACCGGGCACCTCGGGGGTGCCCGGCATGCGCGCGAAACGTGACCGGTGCCCCCACAGCGGTAGCACCGGCCCCCCTATCTGCCCCCCCCGGGCATCGGGACTGGAGGTGTCCCACCTCCAGGCACCGATGGCACCTGGGAGGGCGTGCCGCCAGGACCTCCACCCGGGGTGAGCACCACCCCAGGCGGAGGCGGCCCGCCGCGGCCAGTTTACGCGCGGCCGCGAGCGGGCACCTGACCCATATGGTGCCAAGTCCATTGGGGGAGGTCCGGATTGGGCCAGTAGTGACCTGGCCCGCCGGACACTCCCCCACCTTGGCCACCGCCTCCACCACCTGTTGGGTGGTGGTGGATTCATGAAGACCGCTGAGTCGAGCCTCAGCGGTCTTCATGGGGCGGGCCACCCTGACGCCGTCCCCGCCGAAGAGTTCGGCGAGGCGTTCCGCCAGGGCGTCCGCCTTCTCGGTACCGGAAGGGCCCGGGATCTCTATGATGGACGATCCCGATTGGCCCTTCCGGTACCTGACCTCCTCAATGCCGACCTCCTTGAGGTCGACATTTGCCACCGCCTTCCGCATGACCTCCGCATAGGAGGTCTTGCTCCCCGGGGCGACCGTTAGCGATACGGCCGCCCTCTTGGGAGGACGCGGAAGGCGGGGCTTCTCCTTACTCGACGGGTTTTGGGGGGGGGGGGGGGGGGGAGACAGGTGCCAAGGCACCCGTCTTCCCCTTTTTCTTCTTCCCCCCACCCTTTCCCGTCTTCTGGCCGCCCTGGGGGCCAGAAGGTGCCGACGCAGCACCGGTGGCGGGCCCCGCCCCCCTCCGAGAGGGAGGTTGTGGGGCCACAGCCACCCGGCGCTGCGCCCTCTTGGCCTTCCTCCCCAGGACCGCCACCCACTCCCCCGTGGCCGACGGAACGTCCCTCCCTGAGGAGGGGCGAGCTGGCCTGGTAGGGGGAGGGGCGCCGGTTCCCGGGGCGGAAGAGCCGCGGGTCCCGCCCGCGCCTTTCCCCGTCCTGGCCGAAGGAACGTCCTCCTTGATAGGAGGACGAGCTGGCCGGGTGGGCGGGGGAGGCGGGGCAGGGGCCTGCACCTGCTTTCTCCTCCTCAGCCTCCTAAGGGCGGAAGAGGAGAGGGCCCCACCCTCCGTATCGGTGGAAGGGGGGGGGCCCTTTCTCGTAGGAGGGAGGGTTTGACCCGCCCGCTCCGCCACCTCCAAGAGAGGACGGAGACGGGCGAGCACCCTCGCCTCCACTGCCTCCGCCACCCGATCCGCCAACCCCTCTCCGTTCTCCGAGGAGGGCGGACGGGGGACGTCCGGGGGCGGGGGACTTTCCGTGGAGAGGTCCGCGGGGACCTCTCCACGAGGCCCTGGAAGAAATCGGAGTCGGTGTCTTCCTCCGGTCTTCCAGGGCCTCGTGGCCTCACCGCCACGCTCGGGGTCTTTTTCATAGACCCCGACGTTGATGCCCCTCCTCTGCGAGATGCAAGTGGAGAGGAGGGGGTCGCGTCCTTTGATCTTACGGGAGGGGGAGGGGTAAAGACACCCCTCCCACGCCCCGCTGCAATGAGGGTCGCAATTTGCGCCTCCAGGGCCTCGTTTTTTGCCCTTAATTCCGCCACTGCCACCTCCAAGTCCCGTTCCCGGGACGAGGAGGCGGCCCGCTGCGCGTGCTCCGTGGCGACGCACCTTATAAGCTGCGCCGCCTCCCGCAACTTCCGGACGTAAGTCCCATGGAGGTTGCGGGATGTGGAGGCGACCTTCTCTATCCGCGCGGCCTCCTCGATCGCCCGCGCGGATAAGTCCGCTGCGGGGGCGTGACGGAGCTCCGCGAGAAGCTCCGCCTCGTCCCGCAGCGGAATCGCCGACTTGGATGGTGGCCTCGCCTTCACAGACGGGTCATCCAAGTCCCTGATGGCGTCTGCTTCGTCCGCCATCAGGACCGCTTCTGTGTGGGCTCGCTTTGGCTTCGCGAGCCCAACGTACTCCCCGGTTGTTGGGGGGCGGCCTCTCTTTCGCCTAACGGCGCCTCCGGAGGTGCCAGCAACGCTGGAGGTGTCACTGGCACCCTCCTCGAGTTCGCTCATGGCGAGCGAACTCTCGTCTCCTACGTCCCTCTGCAGGGACCTCTCCCTTCTAATCGCGGAGACGGCCGAGCTCACCCCGAAGCTCGCTCGCCGCTCCTGCGCCACCTCGTCCGTCTTTTTATATAAATTTTCGGTTCCATAGTTGTTCCCACGAGTAGGGTCGGAAGGGGTGGTCCACCCGGGCAGAGCCGCCATACCCGGGTAAGCCTAATACACCCTGGGGTTCGGCAGGTGCCCCAGGGGAGTTTGGTCGCTAAAGACTGGCCAACCTCCCAGCCATGCATCCTATCGGCGCGCACCATACCTTAGGATTGAGGGTAATTTTTTATAGAGGTTTTCTTCCTCGCAGGCCGGCCGGTGAAGGCAGGCCCTCCGGGTCCCTTGACGGCAACGTTCCACCACTACGCCCTGTGATGGTCGTTGAAGCCGCCAAGAGACTTACGGAATTAGGAGATGGATGGCGTTCATCCATCCCCAGCTCAGGCACCCCGGGTTCGCCAGACCCGTACCGCCGACCTTGCGGCCGACAGCCCCTGGGGTTGTGCCCTTTTTGATGACCGGGGTGGCACCTCCCCGGAGACGGCACCTGACACCAGGCTTACGGTTCCGTCCAAACCGGCGTGCTGTCCGCGGCTGCTTATTCGTCGGGGTTACCCCCGCTTATTTCGCAGCTACCCTTCAAAGAACCATGACAATGAAGGGCGTTCCCCTATCCGCAACCCGGGGACGCGCTCGGTTGCCCACGCAAGGCCTCCGCCGAAGCGGACCGAGTCCACCTCGGAGACCCAGACCTAACCCAGACCTAACCCGTTTTTTTTTTTTTTTTTTTTTTTTAACGTGGGGGAAATCTTCCAAAGACACCCGCCGCCGTTGGGGCGACGGCGGGTAGTGTCGGATTTTTACCGACTAAAACCCCCACGGTGACCACCATCTCGCCCGACTTCGGCGGCGGTCCGGGAACGACCAAGCTAGGTCACACTACCGGACCGCCGCCTCGGGGAGGTCCTCTTCCCCGACTGGGAAGAGTGGACCTCTCCCCAGTCGGGGGAAGAGGAATCCGTGCTCGCGGGGGAGCTGGTCAGAAATGACTGCTCCCCCACGGAGCGCCGACTAAGTCGGCGCTCCTGACTCCGCCGCATGGACGGGTCACACTTCCTTGCGGCCAACGTGGGCTATAACAAGGGGAGGGCGCGGCCCCAACCGCGGTCCTCCCCAAGCCCTCGGTGCCGCTCCCGACCGGCCAGGACCGAAGTCCCGGCACACGACGCCGGGGCGGCACCTACCTCCTCAATCGGGCGGATCCCGGCACCAAATGAATGACTGGTGCCGGGTCCGCCCGCTCTATACGGTGGCGGGCCTCTTGGAGGGGGTCGCCTAAAGCGGAGCCCCTCCTGGCCCGCCTTCTCTCCTGCCGAGCGGGATCGGAGGACTCCCGATCCCGCTCGGCGGCCTCCTTCTGCGAAATAACGGTTTCGCAGAAGGAGGCCACCGCTCTCCAAGACCTCTCGCTCGCCAGCATTGCCGTAACAAGTGCTGGCGGCGAGAGGTCCTGGGCCAATAACGGCCCGCACATCTTCTCTCTTGCCCAGCCAAAGGCTGGGCACTCCTCTATCGTGTGGCTGGGGGTGTCGACCACCCCCACGCCACACGACAGGCACTCTGGTGTGGCCTCCGCTCCGATTTTGTGCAGGTACTCTCCGAAACAACCATGTCCGGAGAGCACCTGCGTCGTCCGGTAGGTAAGCCTACCGTGCCGACGATCCACCCACTCCTCCAAATGTGGGAGGATCGCGCCGACAGCTCGCTGGCGGGCGGCTCGATAATTTTCGAGCTCCGCCCGCCATTTTCTAAGTGCGAGCTGCCGGGCCTGACGCCTCAGGTCACCGACCGACAGTCCTGCCGGATCCCCTTCGCCCCGGCGGAGTGACCGGACCCGTCGATAGACGCGGGCCTCGGCCTCCGCCTGCAGGTCGAAGGGGATTACCCCCGACAGGACTGCCGCCGCCTCATGGGAGATAGTGCGGTAACCACGTGCCACCCTGACGGCCATACGCCGGTATACGCGGCGCAGCATTATTCGGCTGCGCCGCCCGGCCGCCAGGGACGGGGCCCAGACTGGGCACCCGTAGAGGCACATGGCCCGCACCACCCCCGTGTAGAGGCGGCGGACCCTCTCTCTGGTCCCCCGATATTGGGCAGTAGCCGACCCAACAGGGCGGCTACCCCCTCTACTCGGGGGACGAGTCGGTCAAAGTGACCCTCGAAGCGCCAGCGGCTGTCAATGTCCAGGCCGAGGTACTTAATACGTTCCTCGACCCGGACAAAGACCGGCCCTACTCGGACGACCGACTGGGGCGGTCTCCGGGTCAGAGGCAGCCCATGGAACCAGGCTGCCTCCGTTTTCTCCGGAGACACTTGCAGCCCCAGTCGACGGACGGAGGCCACTACCGTGGCCACCCCGGCCTCGGCAAGGCCCAGCAGCCTCTCCCATTCCTCCCCCACGGCTATCACAAGTGTGTCGTCTGCATAGCAGACGACTGTGACGCCGTGAGGGAGCGCGGTGAGGAGAACCCGGTTGTACCCCAGGTTCCACAACAACGGTCCTAAGACGGACCCCTGGGGTACACCGCGGTTCACCTCCCGCGTTACTACCCCGTACCGACCCGGGTATATCACCCGTCTGTCCCGGAGGTAGTCTGCCAGGACTCTCCTCAGGTACGGGGGCACCTGATGGTCGACTAGTGCCCCCGCAATCCTGTCCCAGGGCAGGGAGTTGAAGGCGTTGGCGATGTCAAGAGACACCGCCAACGCCATCCCACCCCGGGAGACAGACTCATCCACGAGGGCCTTGACATGATCGACCGCGTCTATGGTCGATCGGCCCTCGCGGAAGCCGAACTGGCACGGTGCCAAGTTCGGACCTACACGGGACATATGCCCCCAGAGGCGGGAAGCTATGATTCTCTCAAAGAGCTTTCCCGCCTCATCAAGGAGGCATATGGGTCGGTACGCCTTGGGAGAGGCTGCCGGCTTGCCACCCCCTTGGGAAGCAGGACCATCGTGGCCTGCTTCCACAAGAGGGGGACCCGCCCCGCCTGAAGGCAGCTGTCGAACAGCCACCTCAGGCGGGGCCCGAGGACGCGTAAGGCCAAGGCTAGTGCCTTGCCTGGGACGCCGTCTGGACCGGGGGCGGTGTTCCGCCCCTTAACTTGGCGACGGCGTCCCGGAACTCCTCGTCGCTGACCGCGCATGGTGGCAGCGCGGTCAGCGCCGCCTCGAGCGGCTCCGGTGGGGGTCTGCCCCCCTCATCGAGGGGGAACAGTTTATTTCCCCCCGACCGGAGCACGGCGGGTTCTAGGCTCTCTGTGACGGAAGGACCCGCGGGGCGTAGGCGGCCCAGTACCAACGGTACGGGCGACCCCACGGGTCTGCGTCCAGAGAGCCCAGGAGTTCCTCCCAGGCCGATGCCTTGGCCTCCCTGATGGCTCTCCGCAAGGCATTCGATGCGTCTCGATATGCCTCGCGGAGTGTGGCCTCCACCGCATGGTCGCGGACTGCTCGGCGGCGGGCCCTTGTCCACCGGCGTCGGGCCGCCACACTCTCTTCTCTGAGTGTGGCTATCTGGCCCGACCACCAGTAGACCGCCCGCCGCTGCACCCTCCTGACCCGGGGCATGGCGGCGTCACAAATTGCCGCCATTTGCCCCCGGAGCCAGGAGGCCTCCTCGTCTACGTCCGCGACTGGCTCTGGCCCGTACGAGGGCCAGGCCGCGGCATAGGAGGCCGCCATCAGCGCGTCCTCGTCCAGGTGCGTAAGCGCCCACCTCCTACGGGGGGGTGGGCCCCCAATTGGGGCCACCCACCCCCCTACATCAAATATGATGTAGAGGTGTTCGCTCAGGTTCGCGAGGTCATCTGCGACCCTCCACGCTCCAACACGTCGTGCGGCCGCCGGAGAAGCCCAGGATAAGTCCACAATGGACTCCCCCTGCGGCCGCACGCACGTGCTGGCAGATCCCCGGTTGAGGATCCGGAGATCCAGACCGGAGGACCAATCTACCAGCACATCCCCCCGTGGGTCGGCCCTAGGGGATCCCCAAGTTGGGGATTTGGCGTTAAAGTCCCCTAGGACCAACACTGGACGGGACAGGAGAGGGTTCAGAACCCTCCCCAGCCCATCCAGCAGCGACTCGAACTCCACGAGGGTCAGGCTGGGCGAGGCATACACCCCGGCCAGCGTGACGCACCTGGACTCCACCACCACGAACCCGGCACCCCTTCCGATCACCCGGAGGGGTGCCGAGTTCGCCGCGATCGCGACGGAGCCGCACAGATCCGCCGCCCAGTCAGGGCGATCGGGAACTCTGTACGGCTCCGCCGCGACCGCCAGGCCAATCCCCACTCGGCCAGGGTTTGGACAAACAAGTCCTGAGCCCCAGCCGAGTGGTTGATATTGGCCTGCAGAACCCTAACTGGAGGAGGAGGGGGGCATTATCGGTTAGCCTTCCCCTCCTCCTCCAGGTTGGCGGCCGGTTCGGCCTCCATCTCTGGCTGACAGGGCGGGTATTCCCGCCCTTGTCAGCACCACCCTCGGTTGCCTACCCCCGAGGATGTCCGCGAGCGACACCTTCGGGTCCGCCAACCGCCGCCAATAGACAAGGGGGCCGGCGGCGGAGACGACGACGCCCGCGGACGCGTTCCTCGGGGTGGCCGAGGGTGGTCCCTTCTCGGGGAGGGCTGGGCCCTCTCCCTCGGAGACTGCTCCCCCGCCCTTCTTCTTGGACTTGGGGCGGGGGAGGGTCGATGATCCTCCTCCTCCACGGGCCCAGAGGGGCCCGCTACCGGAGGAGGGGGGTGGACGTGGACTTTTTTGGTGGAGCAACCGGCTCCACTTCGTCCACGTCCATCACCACCGTCGCCGCCGGAGAGGCGGGGGATGGTACGGGGGGCGCTGCGGGGCGGCACTCCCGGCCGACGCCGCCGCACCCCCGGCAGGCCCCGCCTGCCTCTTCTTCCCCCCTCCTCTTCCTTTTGGAGGGGGAGGAGCACAACCCTGGGCGCCCAGCACATGATTGGCTGGGCGACCCAGGTCGACACAGACCGGGCACCTCGGGGGTCCCCGGCATGCGCGCGACACGTGACCGGTGCCACCGCAACGGTAGCACCGGCCACCCCTATCTGCCCCCCCAGGGCATCGGGACTGGAGGTGTCCCACCTCCAGGCACCGATGGCACCTGGGAGGGCGTGCCGCCAGGACCTCCACCCGGGGTGAGCACCACCCCAGGCGGAGGCGGCCCGCCGCGGCCAGTTTTCGCAAGGCCGCGAGCGGGCACCGCACCCAAATGGTGCCAAGTCCATTGGGGGAGGTCCGGATTGGGCCAGTAAGTGACCTGGCCCGCCGGACACCCCCCCCACCTTGGCCACCGCCTCCACCACCTGTTGGGTGGTGGTGGATTCATCAAGACCGCTGAGGCGAGCCTCAGCGGTCTTCACGGGGCGGGCCACCCTGACGCCGTCCCCGCCGAAGAGTTCGGCGAGGCGTTCCGCCAGGGCATCCGCCTTCTCGGTACCGGAAGGGCCCGGGATCTCTATGATGGACGATCCCGATTGGCCCTTCCGGTACCTAACCTCCTCAATGCCGACCTCCTTGAGGTCGACATTAGCCACCGCCTTCCGCATGACCTCCGCATAGGAGGTCTTGCTCCCCGGGGCGACCGTTAGCGATACGGCCGCCCTCTTGGGAGGACGCGGAAGGCGGGGCTTCTCCTTCCTTCTTGGTTGGGGTGGGAGGGGGAGGGGAGACAGGTGCCAAGGCACCCGTCTTCCCCTTTTTCTTCTTCCCCCTTTCCCGTCTTCTGGCCCCCTGGGGGCCAGATGGTGTCGCCGCAGCACCGGTGGCGGGCCCCGCCCCCTCCGAGAGGGAGGTTGTGGGGCCACAGCCACCCGGCGCTGCGCCCTCTTGGCCTTCCTCCCCAGGACCGCCACCCACTCCCCCGTGGCCGACGGAACGTCCCTCCCTGAGGAGGGGCGAGCTGGCCTGGTAGGGGGAGGGGCGCCGGTTCCCGGGGCGGAAGAGCCGCGGGTCCCGCCCGCGCCTTTCCCCGTCCTGGCCGAAGGAACGTCCCCCCGGGAGGGAGGACGAGCTGACCGGGTGGACGGGGGAGGCGGGGCAGGGGCCCGCACCTTCTTACCCCTCTTCCGCCTCCTAAGGGCGGAAGAGGAGAGGGCCCCACCCTCCGTATCGGTGGAAGGGGGGGCCCTTTCCTCCTAGGAGGGAGGATTTCACCCGCCCGCTCCGCCATCTCTAAGAGAGGACGGAGACGGGCGAGTATCCTCGCCTCCACTGCCTCCGCCACCCGATCCGCCATCCCCTCTCCGTTCTCCGAGGAGGGCGGAGGGGGGGCGTCCGGGGGCGGGGGACCCCGTGGAGAGGTCCGCGGGGACCTCTCCACGAGGCCCTGGAGGAAGTCGGAGTCGGTATCTTCCTCCGGCCCTCCAGGGCCTCGTGGCCTCACCGCCACGCTTGGGGTCTGCCGAAGAGACCCCGACGTTGATGCCCCTCCTCTCCGAGATGTAAGTGGAGAGGAGGGCGTCGCCTCCTTTAATGTGTTGGGGCGGGGAGGGGTAAAGGCCCCCTTCCCACGCCCCGCTGCGATGAGGGTCGCAACTTGGGCCTCCAGGGCCTCGTTTTGGCCCTCAGCTCCGCCACTGCCACCTCCAAGTCCCGTTCCCGGGACGAGGAGGCGGCCCGCTGCGCGTGCTCCGTGGCGACGCATCTGATGAGCTGCGCCGCCTCCCGCAACTTCCGGACGTAAGTCCCATGGAGGTTGCGGGAGGTGGAGGCGACCTTCTCGATCCGCGCGGCCTCCTCGATCGCCCGCGCGGATAAGTCCGCTGCGGGGGCGTGACGGAGCTCCGCGAGAAGCTCCGCCTCGTCCCGCAGCGGAATCGCCGACTTGGATGGCGGCCTAGCCTTTAACGGCCGGGTCATCCAAGGCCCTGATGGCGTCGGCTTCGTCCGCCATCAGGACCGCTTCTGTGGGGGCTCGCTTTGCTTTCGCGAGCCCAACGTACTCCCCGGTTGTTGGGGGGCGGCCTCTTTTCCGTTTTACGGCGCCTCCGGAGGTGCCAGCAACACTGGAGGTGTCGCTGGCACCCTCCTCGAGTTCGCTCATGGCGAGCGGACTCTCTTCTCCATGTCCCTCTGCAGGGACCTCTCCCTTCTTATCGCCGAGACGGCCGAGCTCACCCCACAGCTCGCTCGCCGCTCCTGCTCCTCCTCGTCCGTCTTTTTATTTTTGTATAAATTTGCGGTTTCCATATTTGTTCCCACGAGAATGGTCGGAAGGGGTGGTCCACCCGGGCAGAGCCGCCATACCCGGGTAAGCCTAATACACCCTGGGGTTCGGCAGGTGCCCCAGGGGAGTTTGGTCGCTAAAGACTGGCCAACCTCCCAGCCATGCATCCTATCGGCGCGCACCATACCTTAGGATTGAGGGTAATTTTTTATAGAGGTTTTCTTCCTCGCAGGCCGGCCGGTGAAGGCAGGCCCTCCGGTCCCTTGACGGCAACGTTCCACCACTACGCCCTGTGATGGTCGTTGAAGCCGCCAAGAGACTTACGGAATTAGGAGATGGATGGCGTTCATCCATCCCCAGCTCAGGCACCCCGGGTTCGCCAGACCCGTACCGCCGACCTTGCGGCCGACAGCCCCTGGGGTTAACCCAGACCTAACCCATTTTTTTTTTTTTTTTTTTTTTTTTTTTTTTTTTAACGGGGAAATCTGGCACCCGCCGCCGTTGGGGCCCGGAGACGGCCTGACACCAGGCTTACCCCCCGTGACCAAATCTCGCCCGACTTCGGCGGCGGTCCGGGAACGACCGGCACTACCGGACCGCCGCCTCGGGGTTCCTCTTCCCCGACTGGGATTTCGTGGACCTCCTCCCAGTCGTGGGAAGAAGATCCGTGCTCGCGGGGGACCTCAATGAAGGGCTGCTCCCCACAGAGTTCGCCCTATCGCCCCCCGCATGGGGGACGCGCGGCTCGTCGAATAACAAGGGGAGGGCGCGGCCCCAACCGCGGTCTCCCCAAGCCCCTCCGCCCGACCGGCCAGGACCGAAGTCCCGGCACACGACGCCGGGCGGACCTTCCTCCTCAATCGGCGGATCCGGCACCAAATGGACTGGTTTTTTTTTTTTTTTTTTTTTTTTTTTGACGTGGTGGAGGGGTCGCTAAAGCGGACCCCCTCACCGGTCCTGCCCGGGATCGGAAGACCGATAGTGTCGGGTTCCTTCTGCGAAATAACGGTTTCGCGATGCCATCCCGGCTCTCGCTCGCCAGCATTGCCGTAACAAGTGGGCGGCGAGACTATACCAAATACACCCACAATCATTCGCAGTGCCCAGCCAAACGCTGGGCACTCCTCTATCGTGTGGCTGGGGGTGTCAACCACCCCCACTTCGCACTCTGGTGTGGCCTCCGCTCCGATTTTGTGCAGGTACCGAAACAACCATGTCCGGAGATTACCTGCGTCGTAATGTGTTGCCGACGATCCACCCACTCCCTCAAATCGGAGGAGCATCCAATCGCTGGCGGGTTCGCTCGAGCTCCGCAAGATGCGAGCTGCCGGGTACGCCTCAGGTCACCGAGAAGTCCCCCCTTCGCCCCGGCCAGTGACCGGACCCGTCGATAGACCGCCTGCACTACCCCGCAGCTGCCGCGCCTCTGGGATTAGTGCGGTAACCATGCCACCGGACGGCCATACGCCGGTATACGCAATTATAATTAATATGCGTAATGGCCGCCAGGGACGGGGCCCAGACTGGACACCCGTAGAGGCACATGGACCGTTTCACCCCCATGTAGCCGCCATCGAACACTTGGCGCGACCCAACAGGGCGGGGACTCGGGGGACGACGAGTCGGCGCAAACTGACCCTCGAAGCGCCAGCGGGAACGCCGCGTACTGAATTCGTTCCTCGACCCGGACAAAGACCGGCCTTCATGGACGACCCTGGGGCGGTCTCGGTCAGGCAGCTTGGAACCTGCCTCCGTTTTCTCCGGGACACTTGCAGCCCCAGCCGACGGACGGAGGCCACTACCGAGGCCACCCCGGCCTCGGCAAGGCCCAGCAGCCTCTCCCACTCCTCCCCCACGGCTATCACAAGTGTGTCGTCTGCATAGCAGACGACTGTGACGCCGTGAGGGAGTTGCAGGAGAACCCGGCGCTCTCTAATGTTCCACAACAACGGTCCTAACACGGATTGGGGTACACCGCCCTTGTTCACCTCCCCGCGTTACACCCCGTTCGCTCGTATATCACCCGTCTGTCCCGGAGGTAGTCTGCCAGGACTCTCCTCAGGTACGGGGGCACCTGATGGTCGACTAGTGCCCCCGCAATCCTGTCCCAGGGCAGGGAGTTGAAGGCGTTGGCGATGGCGAGAGACACCGCCAACGCCATCTCACCCGGACCCAGCTCATCCACGAGGGCCTTGACGTGATCGACAGCATCTATGGTCGATCGGCCCTCGCTAAGCCGTTGGGCACGGTGCCAAGTTCGGACCTACCCGGGACATATGCCCATTTTGTGCTATGATTCGCTCAAAGAGCTTTCCCGCCTCATCAAGGGGAGGCATAGGTCGGTACGGAAGGGCTGCCGACCTGCCACCCCCTTTGGAAGCAGGACCCGCCTGCTTCGAAGGGCCCGATTCTCCTGAAGGCACCTGTCGAGCAGCCACCTCAAGCGGGGCCCGAGGACCGAAGGCCACTAATGCCCTGCCTGGGACGCCGTCTGGACCGCGGTTTATCGCCCCCCTTACACACACGACGCGCGTCCCGAACTCCTCGTCGCTTCGCGCATGGTGGCAGCGCGGTCAGCGCCGCCTTCCGGCCATTTGGTGGTATCCGCCCCCCATCGGGGGGAAACAGTTTATTCACCGTCGATGGACGACGGCGGGTTCTAGGCTCTCCGTGACGGAAGGACCCGCGGGGGAGGCGGTCCCAGTACCAGGTCCGGGCGCGGGTCGTCGTCTAGAGACCGGAGTTCCTCCCAGGCCGATGCCTTTTTCTCTCCGCAAGGCATTCGATGCGTCTCGATATGCCTCGCGGGTGTGGCCTCCACCGCATCAGTCGAGGACTGCACGGCGGCGGGTATTGTCCACCGGCGTCGCACTCTCCTGAGTGTGGTATCTGGCCCGACCGGAGTTGCGCTGACGCGGGGCATGGCGGCGTAAAATTGCCGCCATTTGAACGACGAACAACGGTCTTCGCGGCGGTGAAACCACATAAAGGCCGCCATCAGCGGCCTCGTCCTTTTCTGTAAGCACCCACCTCCTACGGGGGCCCCAAACCTACATCGATAGAGGTGGTCCTTATCGCGAGGTCATCTGCGACCCTCCACGCTTCGTCGTTGGCCACAGCCCTGACCCAAGTCTCGTAGGACTCCCCCTGTGGCCGCACGCACGTGCTGGCGGACTGAGTGAGGATCCGTCTGGCCAAACGACAATCTATAGCACCCCGTGGGTCGCCCTAGGGGCGCTTCGGCGTTAAAACCGAAGGACCCATGGACGGGACAGAGAGTAAGAACCCTCCCCAGCCCATCCAGTGGAACCGCGCTCCACGAGGGTCAGGCTGGGAGGCATACACCCCGCCAGCGTGACGCACCTGGACTCCACCACCACGAAGACACCCCCCGATGACGGCCGAGTTCGTAGATCCGCGACGGCCGATGCCCAGTCAGGGCGATCGGGTACTCTGCACGGCTCCGCCGCGACCGCCACATTCCACTCGGCCAGGGTGTTGACAAACAAGTCGATGGGCCCCAGCGCCAGTGGTTGAGATTGGCCTGCAGCACTAACGTGGAGGGAGGAGCCATTATCGGTTATACCCCCTCCTCCAGGTTGGCGCCGGTTCGTACGCTCTTCGAGGCTGACAGGGCGGGTATTTCCCGCCCTTGTGCACCACCCTCGGTTGCCTTGACCGAGGATGTCCGCCAGCGTCCTTCGGGTCCGCCAACCGCCGCCAATAGTCCTCATCGGATCGGCGGCGTCTCCGTGACACGCCCGCGGACGCAGACGTTCCTCGGGGTGGCCGAGGGTGGTCCATTCTGCCTCTGCCTCGGAGAGCTCCCCGCCCTTCTTCTGGGACTTGGGGCGGAGGAGGGTCGATGCTCCTCCTCTTTCCGCGGGCCTGGATGGGCCCGCTACCGGTTTGACGTGGATTTTGCGGTGGAGCAACCGGCTCCACCTCGTCCACGTCCTCAAATCCTCGCCGTCGGAGAGGCGAGGGATGGTAAAAATGTGGGGCGGTCCCGGCCGACGCCGCAGCATTTCTTCTCCCCTCCTCTTCCTTTTGGAGGGGGAGGGCACAGCCCTGGGCGCCCAGCACATGACCGGCTGGGCGACCCAGGTACACAGACCGGGCACCTCGGGGGTGCCCGGCATGCGCGTCAGCACGTGACCGGTGCCACCCAACGGTGCACCGGCCACTATCAGCCCCCCGGGCATGACTGGAGGTGTCCCACCTCCAGGCACCGATGGCACCTGGGAGGGCGCTCCCTCCACCCGGGTGAGCACCACCCCAGGCGGAGGCGGCCCGCCGCGGCCAGTTTACGCACGGCCGCGAGCGGGCACCTAACCCAAATGGTGCCAAGTCCCTTGGGGGAGGTCCGGATTGGGCCAGTAGTGACCTGGCCCGCCGGACATTCTCCCCCACTTGGCCACCGCCATCCACCACCTGTTGCGTGGTGGTGGATTCATGAAGACCGTTCTGAGGCGAGCCTCAGCGGTCTTCTGGGGCGGGCCACCCTGACGCCGTCCCGCCGAAGATTTCGGCGGGCGTTCCGCCAGGGCGTCCGCCTTCTGGAACCGGAAGGGCTTCGGAATCTCTATGATCGACGATCCCGATTGGCCCTTCCTCTCTAACCTTCTCAATGCCGACCTCCTTGAGGTCGACATTCGCCAGCCTTCCGCATGACCTCCGCATAGGAGGTCTTTTCCCGGGGCGACCGTTAGCGATACGGCCGCCCTCTTAGGACGCGGAAGGCGGGGCTCTCTTTTATTTTGGGGTGGGAGGGGGAGGGGGAGACAGGTGCCAAGGCATACCGCCTTCCCTTTTCTTCCTACTAGATTCCTTCTGGCCGCCCTGACATCCAGAAAGTGCCGACGCAGCACCGGTGGCGGGCCCCGCCCCCCTCCGAGAGGGTGTGAGGCCACATCCGCCGGCGCTGCGGCTTGGCGCTTCGATGGACCGCCATCCATCTGTCCGTGGCCGACGGAACGTCCCTCTCCCTAGGCGAGCTCTCTGGTAGGGGGGAGGTTCGCCGGTTCCCGGGGCGGAAGAGCCGCGGGTCCCGCCCGCGCCATTCCCCGTCCTGGCCGAAGGAACGTCCTCCTTGATAGGAGGACGAGCTGGCCGGGTGGACGGGGGAGGCGGGGCAGGGGCCTGGACATTCTTTCTCCACCTCAGCCTCCTAAGGGCGGAAGAGGAGAGGGCCCCACCCCCGTACGGTGGAAATCTATCGCCCTTCCTCGTAGGAGGGACCGGGTTTAACCCGCCCGCTCCGCCACCCAAGAGAGGACGGAGACGGGGAGCACCCTCGCCTCCAAACCCAGACCTAACCCAGACCTAACCCAGACTTTTTTTTTTTTTTTTTTTTTTTTTTTTTAAGAGGGGGGAAAATGCATTACGTACACCCCTAAGACGTTGTGCGCCGGGTAGTGTTGGACTCCCTAAATAGGTTTACCAACTAAAAACCCCGCCTCTGCGTTCAAAGGAGGATCAGGGAAAATTGTCTCCGGGATAATCCTTGGACCATTACTTCAGAGACATTCCCACATGATCTTCAGGTAAGTATAGCCTTTATTGTGCCAATAATTTGTTTATTTTTCGTTTAAATATTACCTTAATTTCTTCTATTTTGCAGGTTCGCCCGTTCCCATTGGCGCTCGTGTTCTTCTTTCTTCCTCATCACTTTCTCCACGTAATTGGTAATATGTTTCCTTTTTTCTTCACAATTATATGCTTTCAGGAAGCCTTCTATGTCTAAGTTTCCGACTCTGCTTTCCATCTCCATCCTTTCAGGTTCCCATTCGAAGCATTCAAACAGGGTATGTTCCGGATCGTCATTTTTTTTTGACAACCAAACCAGCATAAAGGTGACTCACGTTTTCCAATTTTATATAAATATGCCGCAAAACATCCGTGTCCAGTAAAAACCTGGGTGAGGTGATAATTTAATGTTTTGGGGCCCCATGTGAGCCACTCGCGGATGTTTGGGATGAGTTTTCTCGTCCATCTGCCGTGGGCCGCGTTTTCCCATCTTGTCTGCCATCTGATTAGCGTCTCGAGTCTTTCTTCTTTATAGATTTCGTTTTTTGTCGCCTTGTTTATGTCCTTGTTCACTAATCTTAGGTATATTCTTCGTCGCTCTGAGGCCATAATGTCGATAGGGATACAACCTGAAAGTACGCAGACTGCGGCTATGGACACTGTCCGGTAGGCCCTTATAACACTGGCCAAGGCCGCTCTTTGAACGCTGTTTAGATCTTTGGTATTTGCTGTTAGGCAGGTGTCCGTTGCCCACGCTGGTGCCGCGTATAATACCACAGCTTCTGCAGTTCTATAATGAAGGAGCCGACTTTGGTATCCTCCACCGCCAAGGTTCGGTGCAATCCGGGCCAGTGCCCCGACCACGTTCAGTGCCTTCCTACAAGTGGTGTTAACGTGGGTCTTAAATCTTTGGTTTCCTTCGACGATCATGCCCAGGTAGCGGATAGCCTTTTTTGCCATGATAACAGACTCATCGTGTGTGATTTTCACAGGCTCCTTAATTTTTTGTCCTGTTAATAGTAGGACTTCTGTTTTTTCCGAAGCAATTTTCATATTCTGCTCCTTAAACCAATTGCTTGTTTGGACAAGAGTTGTTTTTAATTTATCTTTTAGCTTTTCTAAATCTGGGCCCACACACACAATGAGGACATCGTCTGCATAGCCAATTAGGCGAGCTCCTTCTGGTGTAGACATTTGCAGTAGTGAGTCGTACACGATGTTCCATAATGTAGGGCCCAAGACTGATCCCTGTGGGACACCTGCATGCACCTGGACTTCCAGGGGCTCGTCCGTCGCTCGGTAGGATATTTTTCGTTTATGAAGGTAAGATCTTAATATCTTTTCAATTTTTACAGGAAACTGGCGTCTGTGGACTTCGTTTATAATACTAGGCCAAGTAAGCGTATTGAACGCGTTTCGAACATCTATGGCTGCCAGCAGACAGTGTTTACCAGCTCTCTTAGCTCCGTTCCATCTATTTACCATATCCAGTATTGCTCCTACCGTGCTCTTACCCCTGCAGAAACCGTACTGGTTTTCTGCAAACTGGACGACTTTCATAATATTTGCTTTAATGATGTGTTCAAAAAGCTTTGCCCAGTTTGATAATATGCAAAGTGGACGCCACCCCTGTGCCTTACCTGGAGACTTCTTCTTGGGTATAAGGACTAGTCTGCCCTCTTTCCATTCATCTGGGAACACACCGTTGTCAAGTAAAGTATCGAAGACTTGTACCATATTGTCTGGTGTTTTTATATTAATCCATTTGAGTGCTGCGACAGGTGTTTTATCCATTCCAGGAGCTTTCTCTTTCATTTTAGCAATCGCTGCACTGACGTCGTCTTTCGATACCACTACTTGTGTGTCCCTTTCTGTACATAGCGTGGGAATGTCGCAATTCGCACCTCTGACATTACTGGTTATAAATAAATCCTCAATTATAGATAACGCTGCGTTCTTATCTAGAGATGGAGGGCTAGCCTTACCCCGCAGTGCATTAAGCACCGTTTTGTAGGGGCGGCCCCATGGATCGTTGTCAAGGGTACCAAGGAAACATTTCCAGCCTTCGGTTTTAGCTACTTTAATTTCTTTTTTTTTAGCCTCCTTCTATCCTCCTTAGCGCTTTCACGTAAAGTATCAAGTGCGCTTTCTGGCAACCGTCGTTTATATGCTCGTTGTAACTTTCTACGAGACTGGAGCGCTTTACTGCGTAGTTGTGCAATATTCCTTGTCCACCACCAAGCGGCTTTTTTGCCTCGAAGTGCCGGGTGAGACGGGCCTCTTGCGAGTCTAGCACAGTAGTTGACAAACTTAACATACTCCATCACGGTTTCAGTGGTTGGAGGTGAGACTGTGTGCCAGAAGCTGCATCCTCTTTCGTACTTTTTAGCAAAGGTGTCTAGGGAAAAAGTGCCTTCAACTACCGGGGGTTTACTTTTGCAGTCCAAACCACGGTATCCTGGATGGTCAAAATTATGCAGGAGGTACTTATGGTCAGACCCGTTATAGTCGGGAAGAATTTCGCTTGATTTTAGGTTTCTGTATAACCTAGGGCTGCAAAGGATGATATCGATGAGCGACGTTTTGCCCTGCCTTTCGAAGGTCGCCGTGCCAGCGCTGCGGGCGGGTATGAGCCCAAATTTTGCACAAAGGCCGACGACCTCGTTCCCACGTCGGTCGCTTCTTTTTGAGCCCCACAGCGGAGAGCTAGCGTTAAAATCGCCTGCTATTATCAGGAGTCTACCGCAATTTGCGGCAACTATGGCCTCCAATTCTTCAAGGCTATGCTCAAAAGTGTCCCAGGTAACGTTGGGGGAAAGGTAGACGCTAACAAATGTAATGTCGTCTACCTCAATAGCGATGAAGCCGTCTCCCTGTCGTTCTAGGCGGGGGGGTTGCTTACTGCCCATCGTTCGCGTGTTTATCCATAGGGATGCCTTTTTGTTGGTGTCGTGATACCATCCATCTGTCCTTTTAAAGTTTATAGGCTCACTAATTACAGCGACGTCAATTTCCTTCTCGACTAAGGTGTGTTCTAATAGCGAATCAGCTTCCCAGCATCTGTTCAAGTTTACTTGTAGAATACTGATTCCGTCCATTTCTATTTAGGTATGCCCCCCGACCTAGTTTTGGCAGCTACATATTCCTTGTACACATGACATCTCATGGTGGCTGCAATGTGTATGGACTCCGATTCAGGAAAACCCCGGGCTGTACATAGTCGACATTTTGCAGTCTGACCACAGTTTTCAATTTTGTGTCCAGGTTCACCACATTTACGGCACACGTACGTGTCGTTTGGGACTCTGGAACAGTTTCTTGCGTAGTGCCCTAGGTCATGACACTTAAAACATCTTATGATATCGGGTATTACCCTTGCCCTACAGGATACCCAACCGATTCGGACTCTTCCCGTTTTTTGTATAGTTTCAGCCACCTCGCGAGGAACTTCCACAACGGCAACTTTGGTGGCGCGTGGGCCCTCTCGCAGAAATCTGCAACGGATATCGCCGCTGTCCTGACCTTGACTGCATAGTTTCACCACTGCTTCACATATGTCCTCCTGTTCCGTTAGTGGTTCAATATCTCTCAACTCGATTACGGCACGCGGTTGGAGTCGTCTAACAGTGGCATCGTCCCCTATTGCAGCCTTGATTTGGGCTAGAAAATTGCTAGAGTCGGTTTTGGGGTAAAATTCCAGAAGAAGGTCTCCAGTGGCCGTCTTCCTTACTGCTTTAACCCCCTCCACGGTAGGGCCTAATTTACCTTTGACCCTTTTCAGGGCCTCCGCGAATGTTGCTCGTTCGGTGACATTTATCGCGATGGCGTCACCTTGTATCCGTCTCCTAGGGGGGGCGACCTGCTTTTTGGAAGGACCGGCTAGCTCCGTCGTGGGTGAACCCTTATTCTCGTCGTTTCCAGATTTTTTCTTTCTTCTCACAACGGTAGTCCATTCTTCCGATCTTTTATGCGCATTGCCGTCCGCGGGGCGTAACGTAGGATCCGAGTTTGCTCTGCGCCGCTTGTTTACATCACCCTGGGTCGTGATTACGCTTGGTAGTCCTTCAGCAGCCGCGGCCATATCCGCACACTTGCTACTGGCTGCGAGTACCTCTCTCAGAATTTGAATTTCGGAAGAAATGGGGGACATATGCATTCCCGGTCTTTGCTGGGTATCACACACCTTGCTAGGGCGGTTAAAATCACCAGTACGATTTCTCGGCGTCATTAGTTCGGCTGCTTGTGTCTTCAGCACAGTGCTGACTACGGAGGCAACAGTCTTCTCCAGGTCCCGTTTGTTGACAAAAGTATTGCCATCTTCTCCTTTAGAAATAGCCTCCAGTTGCCTCTTAAGTCCCGAAATTTCGTTGCCGAGCTCAGCGATTAGGGATTGCAGTTTCCTCCTTTCTGTTTTAGCCTCCTCCAGTTCCCCTAATAGTTGTACGTTTATTTTACGTTCTTCCATGAGCTGCCGTTTTAGGACTTCATTCCTGAGGCCAATTTGCGCATCTAGGGTGGCACTTGTTGTCAGAGTCCCACTGGTGGTACCGGTCATTCCACTCACACTAGAGGCTTCGCCTCCTTTCGGAGTCCCATACAGCTCCCCCACGGCATCTTCATCAGACGACGTATCATTTCCGGTGTCTCTCGCGGCCCTCTTGTAATGTTGCATGCTTGGAGGAGTATCCGAGCTGGCTCTAGTACGTTTGGTACTCTCCGTGGCGTTTTCGGAGTCTTCTTCCACTGGGGCATTACAGATCCGCTCGCCTCTGTGTTGTGTGGTGTCACGTACTGTGCTACCACACAACACAGAACGCTGCTGACTGGTAGCCTCCGCTCTAGAGCTGGCTTTCTTTGCAGCAATACCGATTTTGGCTCTACGCGACCGGTAAGCAGAGTCGGTTTCGCCTGGGAGCCTTTCGACGGGGATTCCACCCTTTTTGTTATATTTGTGGATCGCCTCCTCCTCATGCACACTCTCGCTGCTATCCACGTTATCCAGTCGGTCTTCGGTCCTTGTGTTCGTTGCCATGGTCAAATCCGTGTGTCTGTCCGTTTGCGTGTTTTTCTTTTTGTGAGACGTATTCATTTTCATATACGGCAGGGTTCCGCCATAGCGTAGCCCCGCCTCCAGTACAAAAGGGGAAAAGGAGAGTCACCCCGGGCCCTCAGCCCCGACCCGGGGAAGCCTTGTACGCCCCGAGGTTCGGCCGGTCCTCGGGGGTTGGCCTGTAATCGGTCCACTTTCCCAGGACCCCGCATGGGTCAATTACTCTCATCCCCATGCGCCCTTACTAGGCCAGCACCGTACCGTTCAGGGAGGGGTAATTTTTTATAGAGGTTTTCTTCCTCGCAGACCAGCCGGTTAAGGCGAGTCCTCCGGGTCCCGTGACGACAACGTTCCACCACTACGCCCTGTGATGGTCGTTGAAGCCGCCAAGGAACTTACGGAATTAGGAGGTGGATGGCGTTCATCCACCCCCAGCTCGGGTCCCCGGGTTCGCCAGACCCGTACCGCGGAAAGCATTCCACGGCCCCTGGGGTAGTAGCTCGGGTATCCCCGGGTTCGCTAAACCCGTACCGCGTGCAGGACCAAAAGGTCCGCGGTCCCTGGGGGGGGGGAAAGGGGGCAGTGTAAGTATAAAGAGGAAGACAGCTCAGGGGTAACGCTAGACCCGTACCGCGTGCAAGGACAAAAAGGTCCGCGGTCCCTGGGAGGAGGGGGATGGGGGCAGGTAAGTATAAAGAGGAGGACAGCTCGGGTAACCCCGGGTGCGCTAGACCCGTACCGCGTGCAAGGACAAAAGGTCCGCGGTCCCTGGGAGGAGGGGGATGAGGGCAGGTAAGTATAAAGAGGAAGACAGCTCGGGTAACCCCGGGTGCGCTAGACCCGTACCGCGTGCAAGGACCAAGAGGTCCGCGGTCCCTGGGAGGAGGGGGATGAGGGCAGGTAAGTATAAAGAGGAAGGAAGACAGCTCGGGTAACCCCGGGTGCGCTAAACCCGTACCGCGTGCAAGGACCAAAAAGGTCCACGGTCCCTGGGGGGAGGGGGAAAGGGGGCAGGTAAGTATAAAGAGGAAGACAGCTCGGGTAACCCCGGGTGCGCTAGACCCGTACCGCGTGCAAGGACAAAAGGTCCGCGGTCCCTGGGAGGAGGGGGATGGGGGCAGGTAAGTATAAAGGGAGGACAGCTCGGGTAACCCCGGGTGCGCTAAACCCGTACCGCGTGCAAGGACAAAAGGTCCGCGGTCCCTGGGAGGAGGGGGATGAGGGAAGGTAGGTATAAAGAGGAAGACAGCTCGGGTAACCCCGGGTGCGCTAGACCCGTACCGCGTGCAAGGACCAAAAGGTCCGCGGTCCCTGGGGAGGTAGCTCGGGTAGCCCCCGGGTTCGCTAAACCCGTACCGTGGAGACATATTTCTATGGCCCCACGGCCCCTGGGGGTGGGGGAGGAAGGGGGAAAAGGTTGCTCGGGTAACCCCGGGTTCGCTAGGCCCGTACCGCGTGCAATGGACCACAGAGGTCCGCGGCCCCTGGGGATAGGAAGGGAAAAAAGAAAAATACACACACACGCACGCACTCACACACTCACACACAGCTCGGGAAACCCCCGGGTTCGCTATACCCGTACCGCGGAGACATATTTCTATGGCCCCACGGCCCCTGGGGAAGGGGAAGGAAGGGGGAAAAGGTTGCTCGGGTAACCCCGGGTTCGCTAGGCCCGTACCGCGTGCAATGGACCAAAGAGGTCCGCGGTCCCTGGGGATAACCCAGACCTAACCCAGACCTAACCCATTTTTTTTTTTTTTTTTTTTTTTTTTTACGTGGGGGAAATCTTCCAAAGACACCCGCCGCCGTTGGGGCGACGGCGGGTAGTGTCGGATTTTTACCGACTAAAACCCCCACGGTGACCACCATCTCGCCCGACTTCGGCGGCGGTCCGGGAACGACCAAGCTAGGTCACACTACCGGACCGCCGCCTCGGGAGGTCCTCTTCCCCCGACTGGGAAGAGGAATCCGTGCTCGCGGGGGAGCAGGTCAGAAATGACCGCTCCCCCACGGAGCGCCGACTAAGACGGCGCTCCTGACTCCGCCGCATGGAAGGGTCACACTTCCATGCGGCCAACGTGGGCTATAACAAGGGGAGGGCGCGGCCCCAACCGCGGTCCTCCCCAAGCCCTCGGTGCCGCTCCCGACCGGCCAGGACCGAAGTCCCGGCACACGACGCCGGAGCGGCACCTACCTCCTCACTCGGGCGGAGCCCGGCACCAAGTGAATCACTGGTGCCGGGTCCGCCCGCCTACATTACGGTGGCGGGCCTCTTGGAGGGGGTCGCCTAAAGCGGCCCCCCCTCCTGGCCCGCCTTCTCTCTTGCCGAGCGGGATCGGAGGACTCCCGATCCCGCTCGGCGGCCTCCTTCTGCGAAATAACGGTTTCGCAGAAGGAGGCCACCGCTCTCCAAGACCTCTCGCTCGCCAGCATTGCCGTGACAAGTGCTGGCGGCGAGAGGTCCGGGCCAATAACGGCCCGCACATCTTCACGTGCCCAGCCAAAGGCTGGGCACTCCTCTATCGTGTGGCTGGGGGTGTCGACCACCCCCACGCCACACGACAGGCACTCTGGTGTGGCCTCCGCTCCGATTTTGTGCAGGTACTCTCCGAAACATCCATGTCCGGAGAGCACCTGCGTCGTCCGGTAGGTAAGCCTACCGTGCCGACGATCCACCCACTCCTCCAAATGTGGGAGGATCGCGCCGACAGCTCGCTGGCGGGCGGCTCGATAATTTTCGAGCTCCGCCCGCCATTTTCTAAGTGCGAGCTGCCGGGCCTGACGCCTCAGGTCACCGACCGACAGTCCTGCCGGATCCCCTTCGCCCCGGCGGAGTGACCGGACCCGTCGAAAGACGCGGGCCTCGGCCTCCGCCTGCAGGTCGAAGGGGATTACCCCCGACAGGACTGCCGCCGCCTCATGGGAGATAGTGCGGTAACCACGTGCCACCCTGACGGCCATTCGCCGATATACGCGGCGCAGCAATAGACGGCTGCGCCGCCTGGCCGCCAGGGACGGGGCCCAGACTGGGCACCCGTAGAGGCACATGGCCCGCACCACCCCCGTGTAGAGGCGGCGGACCCTCTCCTCTGGTCCCCCGATATTGGGCAGTAGCCGACCCAACAGGGCGGCTACCCCCTCTACTCGGGGGACGAGTCGGTCAAAGTGACCCTCGAAGCGCCAGCGGCTGTCAATGTCCAGGCCGAGGTACTTAATTCGTTCCTCGACCCGGACAAAGACCGGCCCTACTCGGACGACCGACTGGGGCGGTCTCCGGGTCAGAGGCAGCCCATGGAACCAGGCTGCCTCCGTTTTCTCCGGAGACACTTGCAGCCCCAGCCGACGGACGGAGGCCACTACCGAGGCCACCCCGGCCTCGGCAAGGCCCAGCAGCCTCTCCCACTCCTCCCCCACGGCTATCACAAGTGTGTCGTCTGCATAGCAGACGACTGTGACGCCGTGAGGGAGCGCGGTGAGGAGAACCCGGTTGTACCCCAGGTTCCACAACAACGGTCCTAACACGGACCCCTGGGGTACACCGCGGTTCACCTCCCGCGTTACCACCCCGTACCGACCCGGGTATATCACCCGTCTGTCCCGGAGGTAGTCTGCCAGGACTCTCCTCAGGTACGGGGGCACCTGATGGTCGACTAGTGCCCCCGCAATCCTGTCCCAGGGCAGGGAGTTGAAGGCGTTGGCGATGTCAAGAGACACCGCCAACGCCATCCCACCCCGGGAGACAGACTCATCCACGAGGGCCTTGACGTGATCGACAGCATCTATGGTCGATCGGCCCTCGCGGAAGCCGAACTGGCACGGTGCCAAGTTCGGACCTACCCGGGACATATGCCCCCAGAGGCGGGAAGCTATGATTCGCTCAAAGAGCTTTCCCGCCTCATCAAGGAGGCATATGGGTCGGTACGCCTTGGGAGAGGCTGCCGACCTGCCACCCCCCTTTGGAAGCAGGACCATCGTGGCCTGCTTCCACAAGAGGGGAACCCGCCCCGCCTGAAGGCAGCTGTCGAACAGCCACCTCAAGCGGGGCCCGAGGACGCGTAAGGCCAAGGCTAATGCCCTGCCTGGGACGCCGTCTGGACCGGGGGCGGTATTTCGCCCCCTTAACTTGGCGACGGCGTCCCGGAACTCCTCGTTGCTGACCGCGCATGGTGGCAGCGCGGCCAGCGCCGCCTCGAGCGGCTCCGGTGGTGGTCTGCCCCCCTCATCGGGGGGAAACAGTTTATTCACCACCGACCGGAGCACGGCGGGTTCTAGGCTCTCCGTGACGGAAGGACCCGCGGGGCGTAGGCGGCCCAGTACCAGTCGGTACGGGCGACCCCACGGGTCGGCGTCTAGAGAGCCTAGGAGTTCCTCCCAGGCCGATGCCTTGGCCTCCCTGATGGCTCTCCGCAAGGCATTCGATGCGTCTCGATATGCCTCGCGGAGTGTGGCCTCCACCGCATCGTCGCGGACTGCACGGCGGCGGGCCCTTGTCCACCGGCGTCGGGCTGCCACACTCTCTTCTCTGAGTGTGGCTATCTGGCCCGACCACCAGTAGACCGCCCGCCGCTGCACCCTCCTGACCCGGGGCATGGCGGCGTCACAAATTGCCGCCATTTGCCCCCGGAGCCAGGAGGCCTCCTCGTCTATGTCCGCGACTGGCTCTGGCCCGTACGAGGGCCTGGCCGCGGCATAGGAGGCCGCCATCAGCGCGTCCTCGTCCAGGTGCGTAAGCGCCCACCTCCTACGGGGGGGGGCCCCCAATTGGGGCCACCCCCCTACATCAAACATGATGTAGAGGTGGTCGCTGAGGGTCGCGAGGTCATCTGCGACCCTCCACGCTCCAACTCGTCGTGCGGCCGACGGAGAAGCCCAGGACAAGTCCACTATGGACTCCCCCTGTGGCCGCACGCACGTGCTGGCAGATCCCCGGTTGAGGATCCGAAGATCCAGACCGGAGGACCAATCTACCAGCACGTCCCCCCGTGGGTCGGCCCTAGGGGATCCCCAAGTTGGGGATTTGGCGTTAAAATCCCCTAGGACCAACACTGGACGGGACAGGAGAGGGGTCAGAACCCTCCCCAGCCCATCCAGCAGCGACTCGAACTCCACGAGGGTCCGGCTGGGCGAGGCATACACCCCGGCCAGCGTGACGCACCTGGACTCCACCACCACGAACCCGACACCCCTTCCGATCACCCGGAGTGGTGCCGAGTTCGTTGCGATCGCGACGGAGCCGCCCCGATCCGCCGCCCAGTCGGGGCGATCGGGAACTCTGTACGGCTCCGCCGCGACCGCCAGGCCAATCTCCCACTCGGCCAGGGTTTGGACAAACAAGTCCTGGGCCCCAGCCGAGTGGTTGAGATTGGCCTGTAGCACCCTAACTGGAGGAGGAGGAGCCATTATCGATTGGCCTTCCCCTCCTCCTCCAGGTTGGCGGCCGGTTCAGCCTCCACCTCGGAGCTGCCAGGGCGGGTATTTCCCGCCCTTGTCAGCACCACCCTCGGTTGCCTAGACCCGAGGATGTCCGCCAGCGCCACCTTCGGGTCCGCCAACCGCCGCCAATAGTCCTCCCCCCTCAAGGGGGGATCGGCGGCGGAGACGGACGACGCCCGCGGACGCAGACATTCCTCGGGGTGGCCGAGGGTGGTCCCTTCTCGGGGGAGGGCCGGGCCCTCTCCCTCGGAGACTGCTCCCCCGCCCATCTTCTTGGACTTGGGGCGGGGGAGGGTCAATGATCCTCCTCTTTCCACGGGCCTGGAGGGGCCCGCTACCGGAGGAGGGGGGGTGGACGTGGACTTTTGTGGTGGAGCAACCGGCTCCACCTCGTCCACGTCCATCGCCACCGTCGCCGAGGGAGAGGCGGGGGATGGTACGGGGGGCGCTGCGGGGCGGCACTCCCGGCCGACGCCGCCGCACCCCCGGCAGGCCCCGCCTGCCTCTTCTTCACCCCCCTCCTCTTCCTTTTGGAGGGGGGAGGAGCACAACCCTGGGCGCCCAGCACATGATTGGCTGGGCGACCCAGGTCGACACAGACCGGGCACCTCGGGGGTGCCCGGCATGCGCGCGAAACGTGACCGGTGCCACCACAGCGGTAGCACCGGCCACCCCTATCTGCCCCCCAGGGCATCGGGACTGGGGGTGTCCCACCTCCAGGCACCGATGGCACCTGGGAGGGCGTGCCGCCAGGACCTCCACCCGGGGTGAGCACCACCCCAGGCGGAGGCGGCCCGCCGCGGCCAGTTTACGCGCGGCCGCGAGCGGGCACCTGACCCATATGGTGCCAAGTCCATTGGGGGAGGTCCGGATTGGGCCAGTAGTGACCTGGCCCGCCGGACACTCCCCCACCTTGGCCACCGCCTCCACCACCTGTTGGGTGGTGGTGGATTCATGAAGACCGCTGAGGCGAACCTCAGCGGTCTTCATGGGGCGGGCCACCCTGACGCCGTCCCCGCCGAAGAGTTCGGCGAGGCGTTCCGCCAGGGCGTCCGCCTTCTCGGTACCGGAAGGGCCCGGGATCTCTATGATGGACGATCCCGATTGGCCCTTCCGGTACCTGACCTCCTCAATGCCGACCTCCTTGAGGTCGACATTAGCCGCCGCCTTCCGCATGACCTCCGCATAGGAGGTCTTGCTCCCCGGGGCGACCGTTAGAGATACGGCCGCCCTCTTGGGAGGACGCGGAAGGCGGGGCTTCTCCTTCCCCTTGGGTTTTGGGGTGGGAGGGGAGGGGAGACAGGTGCCAAGGCACCCGTCTTCCCCTTTTTCTTCTTTCCCCCACCGTTTCCCGTCTTCTGGCCCCCCTGGGGGCGAGAAGGTCCCGCCGCAGCACCGGTGGCGGGCCCCCCCCCCCTCCGAGAGGGTGGTTGTGGGGCCACAGCCACCCGGCGCTGCGCCCTCTTGGCCTTCCTCCCCAGGACCGCCACCCATTCCCCCGTGGCCGACGGAACGTCCCTCCCTGAGGAGGGGCGAGCTGGCCTGGTAGGGGGAGGGGCGCCGGCCCCCGAGGCGGAAGAGCCGCGGGTCCCGCCCGCGCCTTTCCCCGTCCTGGCCGAAGGAACGTCCTCTTTAAAAGGAGGACGAGCTGGCCGGGTGGACGGGGAGGCGGGGCAGGGGCCCGCACCTTCTTTCCCCTCCTCAGCCTCCTAAGGGCGGCAGAGGAGGGGGCCCCTCCCTCCGTATCGGTGGAAGGGGGGGGCCCTTTTCTCCTAGGAGGGAGGATTTCACCCGCCCGCTCCGCCATCTCCAAGAGAGGACGGAGACGGGCAAGCACCCTCGCCTCCACTGCCTCCGCCACCCGATCCGCCAACCCCTCTCCGTTCTCCGAGGAGGGCGGAGGGGGGACGTCCGGGGGCGGGGGACTTTACGTGGGGAGGTCCGCGGGGACCTCTCCACGAGGCCCTGGAAGAAATCGGAGTCGGTGTCTTCCTCCGGTCCTCCAGGGCCTCGTGGCCTCACCGCCACGCCGGGGGTCTTTTTCATAGACCCCGATGTTGATGCCCCTCCTCTCCGGGATGCAAGTGGAGAGGAGGGGGTCGCCTCCTTTGATCTGACGGGAGGGGGAGGGGTAAAGACCCCCTTCGCACGCCCCGCTGCGATGAGGGTCGCAACTTGTGCCTCCAGGGCCTCGTTCCTTGCCCTCAGCCCCGCCACTGCCACCTCCAAGTCCCGTTCCCGGGACGAGGAGGCGGCCCGCTGCGCGTGCTCGGTGGCGACGCACCTTATAAGCTGCGCGGCCTCCCGCAACCTCCGGACGTAAGTCCCATGGAGATTGCGGGAGGTGGAAGCGACCTTTTCGATCCGCGCGGCCTCCTCAATCGCCCGCGCGGATAAGTCCGCTGCGGGGGCGTGACGGAGCTCCGCCAGAAGCTCCGCCTCGTCCCGCAGCGGAATTGCCGACTTGGATGGGGGCCTAGGTTTAACTGTCGGGTCATCCAAGTCCCTGATGGCGTCCGCCTCGTCCGCCATCAGGAACGCTTCTGCGTGGGCTCTTTTTGCACTCGCGAGCCCAGCGTACTCCCCGGTTGTTGGGGGGCGGCCTCTCTTGCGCTTAACAGCGCCTCCGGAGGTGCCAGCAACGCTGGAGGTGTCACTGGCACCCTCCTCGAGTTCGCTCATGGCGAGCGAACTCTCGTCTCCTACGTCCCTCTGCAGGGACCTCTCCCTTCTAATCGCGGAGACGGCCGAGCTCACCCCCAAGCTCGCTCGCCGCTCCTGCGCCTCCTCGTCCGTCTTTTTATATGTATGTCTCGGTTCCATAATTGTTCCCACGAGTAGGGTCGGAAGGGGTGGTCCACCCGGGCAGAGCCGCCATACCCGGGTAAGCCTAATACACCCTGGGGTTCGGCAGGTGCCCCAGGGGAGTTTGGTCGCTAAAGACTGGCCAACCTCCCAGCCATGCATCCTCTCGGCGCGCACCATACCTTAGGATTGAGGGTAATTTTTTATAGAGGTTTTCTTCCTCGCAGGCCGGCCGGTGAAGGCAGGCCCTCCGGGTCCCTTGACGGCAACGTTCCACCACTACGCCCTGTGATGGTCGTTGAAGCCGCCAAGAGACTTACGGAATTAGGAGATGGATGGCGTTCATCCATCCCCAGCTCAGGCACCCCGGGTTCGCCAGACCCGTACCGCCGACCTTGCGGCCGACAGCCCCTGGGGTTGTGCCCTTTTTGATGACCGGGGTGGCACCTCCCCGGAGACGGCACCTGACACCAGGCTTACGGTTCCGTCCAAACCGGCGTGCTGTCCGCGGCTGCTTATTCGTCGGGGTTACCCCCGCTTATTTCGCAGCTACCCTTCAAAGAACCATGACAATGAAGGGCGTTCCCCTATCCGCAACCCGGGGACGCGCTCGGTTGCCCACGCAAGGCCTCCGCCGAAGCGGACCGCGCGACCTAACCCAGACCTAACCCAGACCTTTTTTTTTTTTTTTTTTTTTTAACGTGGGGGAAATCTTCAAAAGACACCCGCCGCCGTTGGGGCGGCGCGGGTAGTGCCGGATTTTTACCTACTAAAACCCCCAGGGTGACCACCATCTCGCCCGACTTCGGCGGGGGTCCGGCAACGACCAAACTCGGCCACACTCCCGGACCGCCGCTAGGTCCTCTTCCCCGACTGGGAAGAGTGGACCTGTTCCCAGTCGTGGGAAGAGGAATCCGTGCGCGCGGGGGCGCAGTCAAACGACTGCGCCCCCACAGAGCGCCGACCTAGTCGGCGCTCCTGACTCCGCCGCATGGAAGGGTCACACTTCCATGCGGCAAACGTGGGCTATTACAAGGGGAGGGCGCGGCCCCAACCGCGGTCCTCCCCTAGCCCTCGGTGCCGCTCCCGACCGGCCAGGACCGAAGTCCCGGCACACGACGCCGGAGCGGCACCTTCCTCCTCACTCGGGCGGAACCCAGCACCAAAAAGGTGCCGGGTCCGCCTTGCGTCGTGACGGTGGCGGGCCCTCGGAGGGGGCCTCGCCTAAAACGCAAGCCCCTCCGAACAAGCCTTCTCTCTGCCGAGCGGGATCGGACCCATGCCCTCGGCGGCCTCCTTCTGCGAAATAACGGTTATACTAAAAATAATAATCCAGGATATATGTATCTCGCTCGCCAGCATTGCCGTAACAAGTGCTGGCGGCGAGAGGTCCTGCACCATGCCAATAACGGCCCCACTTCTTCTCTTGCCCAGCCGAAGGCTGGTTTTCCTCCTACCGTGTGGCTGGGGGTGTCGGCCCCCCCCCCGCCCCCCGCCAGGCACTCTGGTGTGGCCGCCGCTCCGATTTTAAGCAGGTACACTACGAAACAACCATGTCCGGAGAGCACCTGCGTCGTCGGTAGGAAGCCTACCATGCCGACGATCCACCCACTCCTCCAAATGTGGGAGGATCGCGCCGACACGCTGGCGGGCGGATCGATAATTTTCGGCTCCGCCCGCCATTTGCTAAGTGCGAGCTGCCGGGCCTGACGCCTCAGGTCACCGACCGACAGTCCTGCCGGATCCCCCTCGCCCCGGCGGAGTAACCGGACCCGTCGAAAGACGCGGGCCTCTGGCCTACGCCTTTTATTACCCCTGAACTGCCGCCGCCTCATGGGAGATGGTGCGGTAACCACGTGCCACCCTGATTGGGGCATACGCCGGTATACGCGGCGCAGCACGGCTGCGCCGCATCAGGACAGGGACAGGGACCCAGACGGCACCCGTAAACGCCATGGCCCGCACCACCCCCGTATAGAGGGGCGGACTCGTCGGTCCCCCGATATTCAGTAGCCGTCGCCCTATTGCTACCCCCATCAGGTGTGGACGAAAAGATCGAAATATGACCTTCGAAGCGCCAGCGGCTGTCATGTCCAGGCCGAGGTACTTAATACGTTTCTCGACCCGGACAAAGATCTCGGTGCCTCTCGGACGACCGCAGCTGGGGCGGTCTCAGGGTCTTTTTTATTGTGAATTATGCCTCCGTCTTTCTCCGGAGACACTTGCAGCCCCAGCCGACGGACAAAGGCCACCACCATTTATGGCCACGTGATCTCTGAAGGCCCAGCAGCCTTCGACAAAAGACAACTGCCCGATCCAGGTATTAGCATCACCAGTGTCGTCTGCGTAGCAGCTACGGACTGTGCGCCGTGATGGCAGGTCGGTGAGGAGAATATCGGGTCGTACCCCAGGTTCCACAACAACGGTCCTAAGCCGGACCCCTGGGTACACCACACGGACATCCTACTTGCGTATACCCCGGACCTTAACCCGGGTATATTACCCGTCTGTCCCGGAATAATCTGCCAGGATCTTCTCAGGTTACGGGGGCACCTTCCATCGACAAGAGCCCCCGCATTTGTCCCAGACACGGGAGTATTGAAGGCGTTGGCGATGTCAGCAAGAGACCGCCAACGCCTTTTTCTGTGTGGACTCATGCGAACTCGTTGTCCTTGACATGATCGACCGCATCTCTGTCGATCGGCCCTGGACGGAAACCGAACTGGACGTTGGAAGACCTCCGTTTTCTTTGATCGTTTCTAGCCGGGACATATGCCCCCAGAGGCGGGAAGAATTCTCTCAAAGAGCTTTCCCGCCTCATCAAGAAGACAGAGGGGTCTGTACGCCTTGGGATGGTTCCGGCTCTGCCGGTCTTTCTTGGGAAGCAGGACCAAACGTGGCCTGCTTCCATCATAGAAGACGCCTTCTCTGAAGGCAGCTATTAAAGCCACCTCAGTGCGGGGCCGAGGCGCGTTGGCCAAGGCTAACGCCTTGCCTGGGACGTAGTCTGGACCGGGGGCGGTTTCCGCCCTCTTAACTTGTCGACGGCGTCGTGTAGTTCTTCGCTGATTCGCGCATGGTGGCAGCGCGGTCAGCGCCGCCTCGATCGGCTCCGGTGGTGGTCTGGAACCCTCATCGAGGGGGAACAGTTTTACCACCGACGGAGCACGGCGGGTTCAGGCTCTGTGACGGAAGGACCCGCGGGGCGTAGGCGGCCCAGTACCAACCGCTTTGTACGGGCGTCCCCAAGGGTCTTGTTGCGTCCAGAGAGCCCAGGAGGTCCTCCCATGATGCCTTGGCCCTCCCTGATGGCTCTCCGCAAGGCATTCGATGCGTCTTGATATGTTTCGCGGAGTTCCACCGCATGGTCGGGACTGCTCGGCGGCGGGCTCCTTGTCCACCGGCGTCGGGCCGCCATACTCTCTTCTCTGAGTGTGGCAATCTCCCGACCACCAGGGTGTTGGTCGCCGCTCTACCGGCCCGGTTCGTTTCCTACGGGGCATGGCGGCACACAAGATTGCCGCCATTTGCCCCCAGAGCCAGGAGGCCTCTCGTCCACATGTCCGCGACTGGCTCCGGCCCGTACGAGGGCCGTCTTTCGCCAGGAGGCCGCCATCTGCGCGTCCTCGTCCAGGTGCGTAAGCGCCCACCTCCTAACGGGGGGGTGGGCCCCCTTGGGGTACCCCGGGTTCATTTCATGATAGGACGTACAAATGGTCGCTGAGGGTCGCGAGGTCATCTGCACCCTCCACGCTCCTTCACGTCGCGCGGTCCGCCGGAGAAGCCCAGTGGGACAAGTCCACTATGGACTCCCCCTGCTCCGCACGCACGTGCTGGTAGATCCCCGATTAAGGATAATTCCCAGACCGGAGGACCAATCCACCAGCACATCCCCGTGTTATTTTGAGGGGACCCCATGTTGGGGATTTGGCGTTAAAGTCCCCGGCGACCAACACTGGACGACAGGAGAGGGGTCGCTCCCAGCCCATCCAGCAGCGACTCGAACTCCACGAGGGTCAGGCTGGGCGAGGTTAACCCCGGCCAGCGTGACGCACCTGGCAACCACCACGAACCCGGACACCCTTCCGATCACCCGGAGGGGTGCTGCCAGAGTTTTCTAATCGCGACGGAGCCGCATAAGATCCGCCGCCCAGTCATGGCCATCAAACTCTGTACGGTTGTGCGACGCCCAGTCGGCCAGGGTATGGACAAACAAGTTTGTGTATTCCCCAGCCGAGTTGGCTTGCTCTATCAGGCCGTGCCGCCTTACCCTAACTGGATTTGCAGAACGCGCATTGTTGGTGGCATTATCGTCCAGGACTGCCTCTTTATAGGCCGTTCGGCAGCGTGCTGAGCCTGACATGTGGTAGCATGTTTGTTGCCCCTTGTCATGGCGCAGGAGACATTGCCCTTGCCTCTCCATAAATGTCCATCTTCGCCACCGACGACGGCGGACGCAGACGTTCCTCGGGGTGACTCGGGGGCATCCTTTTCTTTCCTTCTAGGGGGAAGTCATGGGCTTCTCCCATGTAATGAGCCTCCCCCGCCCTTCTTTGGACTTGGGGCGGGGGGACACATACCCGATTCTCCACGGGCCTTTTTCCCTACCGTACTGGGGGCTGGATGGCTTTAGGGTGGAGCAATAGCTCTCGTCCGCCAAGACCTTTCCGTAATAGAGTCCGGATCGATCCCGGGGAGGCGCCGCGGGATTGTGTTCCGGCCGACGCCGGCATTCTATCTATATCTTGTGCCGTTTGAGTTCGTCCATTCTCGAATTGTGGTGTCGAGTGTTGGCGCCCAGCACGTGGTTATTTAGACCGGGCATCCTTCAAATGTATCTGCGGCATGCGCGCGCGACACGTGATCCCCAGTTCGATCAGCATACCGGCCACCCCTGGAGCGTCCCCCCAGGGCATCGTGGACTGGAGGTACCTCCAGGCACCGATGCGACTCTAACAGTACGCAATCCTCCGTATGGCGTTCCCAGTAGAGGCGGCCCGCCGCGGCCAAATGGCCGCGAGCGGGCCTCGTACCGCGTGGACGTACCAAGCTGTTCGGGAGGTCGGATTGGGCCAGTGACGATCCTTGTTCCCGCCGGACACTCCCCACTGTTGTCCATTCGCCTCCATCACCTTGGGGTTTGTCTGTGTAGGTGGTTTCATCCAAGACCGCGGCGGTCTCGTGGTCCATGGGGCGGGCCAGACGTCGTCCTCCGCCGAAGAGTTCGGCGAGGCGTTCCGCCGTGGGCTTTCTCTTGCTCTTCTGTGTAACCATAGGAGGTGAGATTAGCGTTAAGATGATTTCGATCCTGCTTGCCTTGCCGGTCCTTGCCCTTACAGCTTGGTCGATGATAGACCCATGTCTTCCGCAGGTCCTCTGGACCATCGTCAGGAGGTCCAGGTATATGGCCGAACATTAGCGACATTTCCTTCTTCCCGCTTGGGTGCGGGTGGCCTTAGAGGGGGTCCTTAACACCCCCTCGGAAGGATACATCCCCGCATTGGAGCGTGGCGACTCCACGGCCCCAGCTGGTACACCAGTTTTACCGAGCCTGCAGGGGTGACCACTGGTAGAGGATTTTCACAATAATTGTCTATCCCTACCATCCCTCCTCGAAGGTCCCACCAGAGACAGTGTATCTGGTACGCGGGGGCTATGTCAGCCCATGACATAGCCACTGGGTCGGCGCCCGTAAGGGGCTGCAATCGCGGTGGCGTGGTAAGCCCTATCGCTTGGGTTAGAGCTCTCGGGCTCGGCGGTTGTAACGGCGCTTAATCCGTTCCGGAACTGTCCTGGATAGACAGTAGAGAGAGGAAAGCTCTCGCCTCCACCAGTAGGGAAAGGGGCCTGCAACCTGGACGAACTGGTAGCAAGGGCTAAGCACATCGATGCTTTGCTCTTGTGCGCTTATTGGGCGTATCCCAATACCGCGCCCATGGGGGCCCTCTTGATAAGCCGCAAGGCAGGAGCAGGAGGTAAAACTACTGGACTTAATGTATTTCCTTCTCCTCCACAGAAGCAGGAACATGATCCCACTCCGCTCTCCGAGGTGTCCAGGCCGCAGGTCGCTTGGGGATTGGGAGCGAAGGTTTGATCTGCCTTCTCGGTTAGGGCAAGGACCTCATCCGAAATCGCCCTCTCCCATCTTTCTGCTTAGTCCGTCGGTCGGTAGCAGAGTCAACAGTGCCATGCTGGGGGTCTCGCACTTTTAGCGATTTTGCGCACTTCCGTCAGGTTGTCCGGCGTCATCCTTTACGTTCGACCGTCGTGGGGAGGTTCATCTGTTTATACCGCCTCCGCTGCGATGAGGGTCGCGACCTGGGCCTGAGCTGTTCGCCCAATTCTTCGTGTTTTTCCTGAGGCCTCTTGGGTACATAATATTCGAAGGCGGTGCGGTCCATGGCGACGCTCACTTGGCGCTATCCGCCTCTTCCAAGGTTTTTGAGTACGTGTTGCATGGAGTTTTCTTAAATTGGAGGGACATTTTAATAATGTTTCCTCGATCGGTTCGGCGGATAAGTCCATCCACGGATGGGCACGGATCTCCGCGAGGTTTTTTCCAATGCCTCGTCCCGCAGTCGGAAACTCCGAGAAGCGGTTTTATCGGGCCCAGCCTTATCCGGTCATAAGACCCTGATGGCGTCCGACGTTCGTCCACCCATCAAGGACCGCCACTGGTGTGATGCTAAAGGTTTTACGTCACCCCTCGCGTGTGGGGACCCGTACTCCCCGGATGCCTGGCCCTCTCTGCGCTTTGCAAGCCTCCTCCGGGTGCCAGCAACGCTGGAGGTGTCGCTGGTTTATCCTCGAGTTGCTCATGGCAGCGAACTCTCTTCACCTGTGTCCCTCTGCATTGGCTCCCCGTCGAATCGCCGAGACGGCCGAGTCACCCCACAGTTTCATGTGCCGCTCCTGCTCCTCCTCGCCCGTCATTTTATTTAATAAATTTCTAGGTTCCATAACTGATCCCACGAGTATGGTCGGAAGGGGTGGTCCACCCGGGCAGAGCCGCCATACCCGGGTAAGCCTAATACACCCTGGGGTTCGGCAGGTGCCCCAGGGGATCTCTGGTCGCCAAACACTGGCCAACCTCCCACCATGCATCACTCTCGGCGCGCACCATACACAGGATTGAGGGTAATTTTTTATACACTTCCTCGCAGGCCGGCCGGTGAAGGCAGGCCCTCCGGGTCCCTTGACGGCAACGTTCCACCACTACGCCCTGTGATGGTCGTTGGAGCCGCCAAGAGACTTACGGAATTAGGAGATGGATGGCGTTCATCCATCCCCAGCTCAGGCACCCCGGGTTCGCCAGACCCGTACCGCCGACCTTGCGGCCGACAGCCCCTGGGGTTGTGCCCTTTTTGATGACCGGGGTGGCACCTCCCCGGAGACGGCACCTGACACCAGGCTTACGGTTCCGTCCAAACCGGCGTGCTGTCCGCGGCTGCTTATTCGACGGGCTTACCCCCGCTTATATCGCAGCTACCCTTCAAAGAACCATGACAATGAAGGGCGTTCCCCTATCCGCAACCCGGGGACGCGCTCGGTGGCCCACGCAAGGCCTCCGCAGGATAAAGAATGCCCAGCAGAGATGTCCTCCCACGCCCGATCAGGTAGGTATAATTCATGCTTTTTCAGGAACGATGTCCGCTCCATCCCGCCGATGGATCCTCGCTTCCCACACCGGAAAAGGCAAGTACACCGACTCGGACTCGAACAGCGTACCGGGTCGCTGGGCAAGCCCAGCCACCAAGGGGACCGTTACGAGGGGAGTGGGGTTCCTTACATTTCCCAGCAGGTACTCAAGGACCCATCAGAAGGAAGAACTACGTTGCTGCCCGGAGAATGTCACACTTCCCATACAAAAAGAAAGGTAAGTACGGCACACCCGGACTCGATCGGCGGGTAAGACCGATACGAGGGGGGTGGCTTTCCTCACTTCTTTTTGCAGGTACTGCGACATCCACCAGAAAGCAGAGCAGCCATCGCTCCCGAAGAAAGCAGAGGACTTTCCTCCACCCGACCAGGCGTGTTCAGACACCCCTGCTCGGCACTGCGGACCGAGAGACCTAACCCAGACCTAACCCAGACCTAACCCATTTTTTTTTTTTTTTTTTTTTTAACGTGGGGGAAATATTCAAAAAACACCCCCCCCCGTTGGGGCGGCGGCGGGTAGTGCCGGATTTTTACCGGCTAAAACCCCCACGGTGACCACCATCTCGCCCGACTTCGGCGGCGGTCCGGGAACGACCACGCTAGGTCACACTACCGGACCTCCGCCTCGGGGAGGTCCTCTTCCCCGACTGGGAAGAGCCGGACCTCTCCCCAGTCGTGGGAAGAGGAACGCCTCGCATTTTTGGGGGAGCAGTCAGAAATGACTTGTGCTTCCCCAGAGCGCCGACTAAAGCCGGCGCCTGTCTCCGCCGCATGGAAGGGTCACGCTTCCATGCGGCCAACGTGGGCTGTAGCAAGGGGAGGGCGCGGCCCCAACCGCGGTCCTCCCCAAGCCCTCGGTGCCGCTCCCGACCGGCCAGGACCGAAGTCCCGGCACACGACGCCGGGGCGGCACCAAAGCCCAGGCTCATCGTTTTGGCGGAGCCTGGGCCTGACCCAACATGGTGCCGGGTCCGCCCGCACCTCTTCCTGGTGGCGGGCCATCGGACCTTTCGCTCAAAATCGCGCATCTCCTGGCCCGCCTTCTCTCCTGCCGAGCGGGATCGAGAGTACCCCCTGGGCTTTCTCGGCGGCCTCTCTTCTGCGAAATAACGGTTTCGCAGAAGGAGGCCACCCGCTCTGGACCTCTCGCTCGCCAGCATTGCCTTAACAAGTGCTGGCGGCGATCCCGGGCCAACAACGGCCCGCAAGCCCCTCTGCCCAGCCAAAGGTGACCTTCACAAGTGTGGCGTGGGGGTGTCGACCACCCCTGGGCCCCGATTGGCACTCTGGTGTGGCCTCCGCTCCGATTTTGTGCAGGTACTCTCCGAAACACCCATGTCCGGAGAGCACCTGCGTCGTCCGGTAGGTAAGCCTACCATGCCGACGATCCACCCCCTCCTCCAAATGTGGGAGGATCGCGCCGACAGCTCGCTGGCGGGCGGCTCGATAATTTTCGAGCTCCGCCCGCCATTTTCTAAGTGCGAGCTGCCGGGCCATGACGCCTCAGGTCACCGACCGACGTTGCCGGATCCCCCTCGACCCGGCGGAGTGACCGTAGGCCCTCTATTAAAACGGGCCTCGGCCTCCGCCTGCAGGTCGAAGGGGATTACCCCCGACAGGATGCCGCCGCCTCACCATGGGAGCAGTGCGGTAACCACGTGCCACGCCTGACGGCCATTCGCCGATTTATACGCGGCGCAGCAACTGTCGGCTGCGCCGCTGCAAGCTCAAGGGACGGGGCCCAGACTGGGCACCCGTAAAGGCACATGGCCCGCACCACCCCCGTCGTAGAGGCGGCGGACCCGACGACGACGACTCGTCCCCCGATATTGGGCAGTAGCCGACCCAACAGGGCGGCTACCCCCTCTACTCGGGGGACGAGTCGGTCAAAGTGCCCCTCGAAGCGCCAGCGGCTGTCAAAGTCCAGGCCGAGGTACTTGATTCGTTCCTCGACCCGGACAAAGACCGGCCCTACTCGGACGACCGACTGGGGCGGTCTCCGGGTCAGAGGCAGCCCATGAAACCAGGCTGCCTCCGTTTTCTCCGGAGACACTTGCAGCCCCAGCCGACGGACGGAGGCCTCCACTCAGGGCCACCTTTGGTTTTGACTCGGCAAGGCCCAGCAGCCTTTTTTTCCTCCCCCACGGCTATCACTAGAGTGTCGTCTGCGTAGCAGACGACTGTGACGCCGTGAGGGAGCGCAGTGAGGAGAACCCGGTTGTACCCCAGGTTCCACAACAACGGTCCTAAGACGGACCCCTGGGGTACACCGCGGTTCACCTCCCGCGTTACCATACCGACCCGGGTATATCACCCTTAGCTCTGTCCCGGAAGTCTGCCATGTAAGCGGGGGCACCGCTGTCCCGACCAGCAATCCTGTCTCTGGGCAGATAGTTGGCGACTTGTCGAGAGACACCGCCAACGCTTATCCCACCCCGGGCATTTTATGGCCTCATCGAGGCCCTTGACGTGATCGACACGTCTTTCGTTGCCTTTTGACACCTGGCCGCCATGTGACCGGTGATGACGGAAACACCTTATGATCCTATGATCCGCCCGTAAACGAAACCGAGCGCTTTTTTTTTTTTTTTTTTTTTTAAAGCCCTCCGATCCACCGCTCACCTGTTCCCCATGGACCCGCTTACGCATTACAACCGGGGAACAGAGCTGTGCCTCCACCAGCTTCGCGACCGCCTCAGTTATAACAGAAGGTCATAACTGAAGGGTATATCTCTACCGCGCCGAGTGGGTCGAATACTCATATGCCGCAATCATATGAGTACTCGCCCGTGCCTACGTATATTTGCAGCTGCGAAAACGCGTATAGATGACTGTGAGAATATCGAGTGACCATGAATGAAAAATGATACTGAAATGATCAAAAATGTGTGAAAAATGAACTCTATGTGTATTGTTTTAACATTTTGTGATGATACTTATCATACCCGAGTTGGATTCTAAATCCATGAATGAACAGAAATGATTTAAGTGCATGATTCTAGGTTAGTCCGGTCGATAAACGTAGAGAACTACGTTTACCCCGGACTATAACCTGTGCGTTTTCGCTTCGCAAATTGCATGTAGGCCGCCACCGTTTTCCACTCGGGTGAAAACTAACCCATGTATGATGGTCTGCGGGCACATTCACACCATGGCACACCATACACATACACACAAAACTTCGACAAACCCAGGCATTCACAATAACACACAACAGTGAACCTCTAGGAGATTTTGGCATACATGGAGTGCAGAAAACCCATGATTAACCCATAAACCATGGTCTATGGGAAAACCATGGTGTTTTAAGCATTCTTAATATCGCCAATTCCTACTAGAGGCCACAACACACACATACGGGGGGGTATATGGGGGTAGACAAAATCTCGAAAAACCCCATAGTTTCATGGGAAATGGACTTTCACCATGGAAATATGGGGTTTTTCGAAATTCCCGAAACGCCACCATATACTACCCTTTACCCTCTATACAGACATACCAAAAGTTCCATGCCTTACATGTAGACTCAGTGCCCGAAAAATTTTTGGAGAATTTTTTGGGTACGATTTCTCTTCATGTAAGTCACGGATCTCTTTCGGCATGCTGTACACAACCTCCCACAGGTACTTACGAGTATATAAAACCCTCAAAAACCATGATTTTGTCAAAATCTCCAATATTTTGCCAAAACCATGGAATTTTTGGGATTCTTGCAGGTTTTCTCTATGGGAGGTTGTTATACCTGCAAAACAGGGATGCAAGAGGGGTGCAAGAGGGGTGCGAGAGGGCGGGGGGAGCGCAGCCAGAACTTAGTCCCTACGACCAAAAACAGCCAAAAGGATGACTATTTTTGGCCGCAGGTGCTAAAATTCGGTCGATTTTTGGCCTATTTTTCAAGATGACCTTGAAAAAATTTTCGCGCCTCGCAAGCTCGGCGCGGCGCCCCCCCCCCCTTGGCGAATTTCCCAAATTGGGACGCGTTGTTTCGTCTTCCTAGCATTGGGTATGCTATGCGGAACGGCTAAGCCATAACGCGTCCCTACGGGAAGATCCACAACACAAACTTTGGGCCTCCCTGGGACTGCGGAGTGGCCTCTGGTCGTCCCGATGCCCGCCTGCGCGACACTCGCTTCGCTCGCGTCGCTTGCCGGTCATCGGACGACCAGAGGCCATTCGCGGTCCCAGGGAAGCCCAAAAGCTTTGGATCTTCCCGTAGGGACGCGTTATGGCTTAGCCGTTCCCGATGCCGGAGCGTGGCATTGTGGCGACCAGAGGAGCACTCCGCCACTGAAATATCACTCATACCACACTTTCTCATGCGTTTGAAGCCATAAACCATGGAAAAACCATGATTTATGGTCTTCGCCTGCATGGTATTACCGTGTGTCGAGCCAAGATTAAGGTACACTTAGTTGCCTTAATTCTGGCTCGATTCTCATTGTACTCACAATCCCATGCATAATACACTTGCTTCGTACGTCAGATGCCTTAAACCATGAAAAAGATTATGGTTTAGGGTCATCGCAGTACGGAATTAACATGTATCAGATCAAAGTTACGACAATTTTTAGTTGTCGCAACTTTGATCTGTTAGTTCACTCTTTTCTCTTTTCTTTTCAGGATTACAAATATCCCGTGTATTTGGCACGAGTATCCGCAATTCCATGTGCCACACGCCTTTGATGTCTCAAACTGCGAAAAATTTGACAATTTCACAATCTGAGATCATCGTGGCGTGGATACATCATGTGTCAGACCAAAGCTACGCCAAGTAATTTGGCATAGATTTGGTTTGAACTTGCAGCATACTCGCACCAATTTCCCCTGAAAAGGTCACATTTCTTGCACATATTTGTTTATGTGCAAGAATGTGACTCATACCGCATTTGCCACAAACATTTGATGCTTTAAAACACAAGAATATGTGCTTTAAAGTCATCGCAGTATGGAAACAGTAATGCGACAAGCCAAAATCCCGTCAAAATTGGCGTTATTTTGGCTTGTTTTTCCAAATATTCATCTATTCACATACATACATACGTCATTTCAGTGTTCACCTTGGAGGAAGCCCTGCTTTGCAGGTATTCCCTATGTTTTCCGCAGTATTCCACACCACGAGCGCCGCGAACTGATCGAACATACCATGATGCCACGAATCAGCCCACGGACGTCGTAGTGCGGAATAACTGACGGAACTCCGTATTTGCTTCGATTTCGGTGCTAAGCAAACAGTTTGGGCAGGATTCGGTCACTTTACGGAGTTAGATCAAGTGACCGAAAAAGGATTTGGGTATGGGTTAGGGTTAGGAAAAAGGGGGGGGGGGGGGATAATTTGTTTGTTAACACCGAAATCGAATACATATAGGATTGTTATTAATAATCACGCGTACAATGACCGAAGTCATTCTCACTCATACATGCAGTGTTTCACATTTATACCGTGCATACACACACACACAAGCATACGTACACTCACTCATGATGTGATTCAAGCACATTTTTAAACATTTATGGTTAATATCACAAGAGACACGTGGAGTTTTTACTCGTCGGTAAGTATGAGAGCGCGAGGTTCCCGGCCGCCGCGTATGGCTGGTTGCCTACGGGTAGGCTGAGTGGCCGTGCCACCTACTTGCTTTCCTACGATCCTGGTATAGCGTACCCCGCGATTATTAACGAAAATGCAATTTTTATTGCATTTTATCCCCTTTTGCACATTGTTACGGGCAATGCATGGCTGTATGCGTGTGATCTAATCACGGCAGCCATTTTGTCGACGATTTCCCTCTTGTGCATGAGGGAATACTTATAAAATTTCTCGATATGAGGTATCCATAGCCCGCTACAGCAGTATGGTTCGGAATTGTAGCCTATATAGAAATTGTGTTTAAACACGAACAGCGGTCTTCGTCAGTGTATAATAAATAATAAAATAAATAAATAAATAAATAAATAAATAGATGGTTAAATGTAAATAATGTATAAATATGTTTAAAATAAAATGCAATAAAAATAAAATAAAATAACATAAAATAAAGTAAAGTTCAGGTGTAAATAGCCAGTCAAAAATAAATAAGAAATTAATAAATAAGTTAACATTAAGAAAGGACCGACGGAACATACATAGCTTAAGAAATCTTACTAAGTTAATACAATAAATTAATAAGTTAACATAAAGTAGAAATTTTAATAAATAATGACTAGTTTCGTTTTAAAGTTCCGTATAGTTAGTCAGAAGGAAGGTTGAGATACGATATGTCTTTAGGTTACTTTGTAAAACTTATTAGTATTATATAAGTAAAATTCTGATATTATAGCAGTTATTAATTACAGTAAGCTTTTAAGACTTAGTTATGTTTAGGCGAAAATAAAATATGAATTGAAATACAAATTATATTAGAACTACATGTCCAGTTTTCATATTGTATGTAAGCCTTCCTTTTGCTGACGGTCAATTTACTTGGCTACACCTGTGTTACACACTTGTCGAAAGACCGTTACTTGTTTGTTTGTCGAGATTGTTTGCTTCTAAGTGTCCTATTGTGTTGGCCGCTTGCTTTAACCTTACAGTTTAACGGTTATTGTTCGCGCACAAATAGGAGTTTAGAAAGTAATATTACGTGAAATATGACTCACTTTTCGTTGGGTTTCAGCGCTTTATGACCATCTGCCTTGCCTTCGATTTTCATCTTCCGTTTTCCGCTTGATAACTGCGTTGGCGAAAGAGAGGAAGGCTGCCCAGTTCTTGGATGATCCATGTATCAGCTCACTTAATTGTTCTGGATTGTTAAGCTCCTCGCACTGGCACTCACTTTTTAGTTTATTTCTAAAATATTCCCACTCAATGCAGTGGAATATTGTATGGGACACATCGTCTGATAAGTCACTACAATAGAAGCACTCAGGACTTGATGCCTTATTGAACTGATACAAGTAGGTCTGGAACGTTCCATGTCCTGTCAGCATCTGAGTTGCCTCAAATGTGACCGCTCTCAGCCCCTTGTCCACAAGTTGCCCCCACTTTTGCACGTTTGGTATAAGTTTCCGTGTCCAGTGCGCGCGCCTGTCCGATACCCATTCGTTTTGCCACTCCCCCCAAACTGTAACCTCTATTTCTTTTTGAAGATAATTCCCCCTATTTACTAAGTTAAGTAACGGTCGGAGTTCTTTCCATGGTCCGTATTTGCTCTTCCAGTCGTTAATGTATACACTACTTCTAATTTTTGCAATATAGTCAATAGGCATCGCCCCAGAGATAGCGAATGCCGCGATATCTGATATTGTTCTATATCCTCTAATAATTCGAATAACCCCTTGTCTCTGTATCGACCGAAGCTGACATTTCAGGCCTTTTTGGGAGAGTGAATCTACCCAAATCGGAGAAGCATACAGCATCATGGAATGCATTACATGCAAGTAAAGATTCCTTTTGTGCTGCGCTGCTCCTCTAATATTTGGCAGCAGTCGCAATAGACCAGCTGTGGCTTGTCTGGTTTTTCTGGCCACTGCCATAATATGGTGCCGAAATGTCAATCTCTTGTCGATTAAAACCCCAAGATAACTCAAAACTGGTTTTGCATATATTACATTGTCCCTGAATCTAATTGAAAAATTTGGTAACTGTCTTTTTCTGGATATAGGCACGATTTCCAGCTTCTCTGGGGCGATAGCCAGTCCTCTGTCCTGTAGTCAGTCGTCAATTACACATAAGGTACGCTCACAATTATTAACTAATGTCTCTAACTTGTCATGGAACATTAATACTGCTAAGTCGTCCGCATATGCAATAACGAACGTATCTTTAGGAGTTTCGATGTCCAATAAGCCGTCATACAACAAATTCCACAATATTGGACCCAAAACTGAGCCTTGTGGAACACCTCGCGTAACCGGTACTGTCTTTGTTCCCTCGCTGTCTTCGTACACAATCTTCCTGTCAGATAAATAGCTGCGGATGATTCCACGAAGAGTCCCAGAGATTTCTTTCTTCTCGGCAATCACCTTATTAATTTGTGCCCAGCTTGCTGAATTAAAGGCATTCCGGACATCAATCGTAACAAAAATCCCGTGCTTAGTTCTCTTCCATGTCGTGCTCCAATATCTTTCCACAGTGGATCGCATGAAATATATAGCGTCCACTGTGGAACGGCCAGGTCTAAATCCAAATTGTCGCTCACTAAGTCCTTCTGCTCCTTCCGTTATTGTCCTTAGCTTGTCAGCGATTAACCGCTCGAACACCTTGGCTATACCGTTAATAAGGCATAAAGGCCTCAGTGCCGCTGGATCGTCAATTGGTTTGTTAGGTTTAGGTATCAAAACAAGCCTTTGCGTTTTCCAGCATTCAGGAAAAGTACCAAGTCGCATGCAATGATTAAAAATTTCGAGGAAGGCCTCCGGGTATGTATTAATTAAAAGTTTCAATACAATTTCCGGGACACCGTCCGGCCCTGCGGCTTTTTTAATCTTAATTTTGTCAGTTGCTTTTTTTAGATCCACCAGCAGGAAAGTATCTTCTTCGGTTTCCTCTTCTATCGTTGTCGTGCTTTCTGATGTTTCATTTTCTGCAGCAGGGAAAAGTAAATTAATCGCAGAGCGAATTTGCTGGGGGCTCAACAACTCCATAGGATTTATTTTATTGGAGAGTTTCGCCATTACAATCTTGTAGGGCTTCCCCCATGGGTCCTCTTGTACTTCTTTGCAGAGCCTTTCCCATGCTGCAGCCTTGGCTTCCTGAATGGCGATTTTGAGTTTTTTCCTGGCTTCCTTGTAAATTTCGTCCCTTTCCTCCGAGTTTCCAGTCTTATGTTTTCTCTGGGCTCTCCTCCTTGCCCTGTGGCACGCTCTCCGGAGTTCAGCTATTTCATCTGACCACCAGTAGACCGCCGCTTGTTTCTTGCTCTTGTTTGTTCGGGTTTTCATGGAATAGTTGCAGGCCAGTTTCGTTGCCTGCGCGAGGTGATTTACTCCAGCCTCGACACCGCTTTCATACATATCGTTAAGTATCGCTCCAATACTTGTTACAAACGTGGACAGCAATATATTTTTATCTAAGGTGTTACTTATCCAACCCCTGTTCGTGTTCCTCTGCTTAGTTGCTACTTTCCCCATATTGTATGTAATGTACTGGTGGTCGCTGCCAGTATACTCCTCCTGCACCGACCATTCCTGTATATATTTCACTAAGCCCGGACTGGCAAACGTTATATCCACGATTGAACCAGTATTACCACGTCTGAACGTGTAACTATTACCCTTATTAATAGTAACTAGACCCAGCCTAGCAATTGTATCCGCCAGCGCCAGGCCTCTCGTATTAATTGTTGTACTGCCCCAATCCGGGCTTAGACAGTTAAAATCGCCCGCTATCAGTACTTGTCCCTTAAGATTATTTACATAAACCTCGAGTCTATCAAGTTGTTCAGTAAAGATATGCCATGAATCGTTTGGTGGAAAGTAGCAACTAAGCAGAGTATATTCTGCCATTGTCATTGCCACAAATCCGTTGTTGCTACAATCAGTCTTCCCCGTTTTTACATGGGAATCCCAGACGCAGATGGCAGCATATCCGGTAGGGTCAATGTGCCACCCGTCTGGTCTCCCATAAGGTTCCGAAACAATTCCTATTTTTGCCCCAGTTTCCCTAGCATACTGCTGCAGCAGGTCCTGGGCGGCTCGACAATGATTCAAATTTATTTGTATTATCGTCGCCATTGTTCTAAATATTTCTTATACTCATGACACCTTGCATTGCCCGCAATGTGCCTGTTATCTTTGTTCCCTTTTTCTGTGCATATAGGGCACACCGGGGGTTGTTGCAGTCCGAGGCCTTGTGCCCTTCCTGCAAACAACGTCTACATAAACCGTTACGGTTGGCTTCACTTTTGCAATTTTTCGCTATGTGGCCAACACCTAAGCATTTGTAGCATTTTACTACTTTTGGGCGCAGATTTACTCTGCATTCCGCCCAGCCTACCCGCAGTTTCCCTTTGGAAGACAGCTTTTCACCGTCATCCGCCGGGAGTTCAACCAGTGCCGTCTTGGTTCTGGCGAAACTATTCCTCAGGGCCAGGATCTTGATCCTTTCTTCAGACCCCGGTGCTAAGTTAATTTCGGCGGCGATTGCTGCGCGTATTTTCTCAATGGTTGCAGTACCATCGAGTCCTGTGATGGTTGCCTGCACCATTTGGGATACGCCGTATACCGGTGTATCAGCGCCTATTACACCTTGTATTGCGCTCTTCATCCTGGCCACATTTTCGGGTTTGCAGTCCGCCGCGAACTCCATCAAAATGTCTCCTGCTCTCGTTGTGCGTACCTTCTTAACGGGTGCGCCTAAATCCGTTGGGTTGATTTTTTCTTGCAAGAGGTTCAGGGTGGCCTCATATGTAAGGTCATCCCTCTCCCCTTTAATGATAATGGCCTGTGTTCTAGGCCGAACGGGCTTTTTGGGCTGCACTTTGGGCTTGTTTGTGGCTGGTGCTGCAGTTGCCTGTTCCCCCGGTGTTTTAGACTTCCCTTTCTTTTTCCTGGAGGCCACCGTTGCCCAGGTCTCTTCTGTCCTTGTTGCAGGTACCTCGGTGGTGGATGGTTCTGGCCCTGGGGTTGTCGTCCTTATTGGAGGCTCTTGAGTAGGAGAAATAATTTTCCTCTTCTTTGCAGCTCTCGTCGGGATGGCTGAGGTTGCCGCCTGTATTACCGGCGGTGTACATTGTGTACACTGGTCTGTGGTTTCTGCACGGGACTTCACTGGAGAAACGACGAACTCCTGCACAGTCCTCACTATGTCCTGCGAGACCTCCGTGCGATTCTTGAAGTTCTCTTCCATTTTGCGGAGGATCACTTTCGCCTCGCCAAAGAGTTTTTTAACTGGCTTAGCAATGTTGCCAGTTGCATCAATTTGTGCGGTAATTTCCGCAAACTTCTTGGTAAGCAGTTGGTATAAATCTGCTTCCTTCAAAAGATGGGCGGCCATAGTGACATTTAAACTTTTGATATTTTCACTATGCTCGCCATAGTTAATACTTGGTTTTTGCACGACTGTGCTCGTGCTGGGCGCATTCTCGCTGGAGTACGGTGCCCGTGCCGGTGTGAGGTACACCGATTGGTTTCCCGTAATTCCCGTTGCTGGTGGGCTTCTGGTTACGGGGCCTCCTGATTTAAAAGGAGTGCTGTTACCCTCGGGGACAAGATTGAGGCCCGATGTTGCCAGGGTAAGATCCTGTTCCCTGTCGTTCGTTCTAAGGTTTCCCGAGAAAAAATTACCCAAAAGGGTACTATTCGTGCTTTTGGTGTTGTTAAAGTTATCCATGTTATTTGTGTTGTGATCTTTACGATACTTCGCCCGTCATGGGACCCCAGAGCGCAGGTGGGGTGCTATCCGTACCGATAAAGTCCCTAACATTTCACGAGTACAGAAAACCGAGAAGCGGTTTATCGAAAATGGTGGCCCTGCCCTATTCTGTACCAATTTACTCTATAAAACGTGTTAGGAGGTTTAGCGTCGGTACTATTCCCGAATGGGAATCCCCCGCATCGACGTGAGCAAAGTTTTTACGTCACCCCTATTGTGTACACACAGGAGTTGCCCACCTAATCCGAGAGTTTTGGGATCACCCGCACTCTCAGGCGCGGAAGCAAAATCGACTAGAACTGGCACGGTGCAAGTTCACCATACACGTCATACCAAAAGGACTTACATGACTCCCCCAGAGTATGATTTTCTTCAAGCTATGACACGGATTCTCTCAAAGAGCTTTCCCGCCTCATCAAGGAATGCTTTTTGGTGGTTTATGGGTCGGTACGCCTTGGGAGAGGCTGCCGGCTTGCCACCTTGGGAAGCAGGACCATCGTGGCCTGCTTCCACAAGAGGGGGACGCGTTCCACACACACACCCCCGCCTGAAGGCACTTCGCTGTCGAACAGCTCATGCATTTTCAGGCGGGGCCCGAGGACGTCGTAAGGCCAAGGCTAACGCCCTTGAAAAAGCCTGGGACGCCGTCGTGGACCGTAAATTGGGGCTGGTGTCTCTCTTCCGTTTTTCCCTCAGTATTAATACATGTGCCGGCGACGGCGTCATCGCGGATGGATGCTCATGTGTCATCGTCGCTGACCGCGCATGGTGGCAGCGCGGTCAGCGTGCCACCCTCGCACACAGATGCTAACCAAAGGTGGTGGTCTGCCCCCTCATCAAAATTGGGGGAACAGTCCCAAAAATTATTTACCACCACCGGAGCACGGCGGGTTCTAGGCTCTCTGTGACGGAAGGACCCGCGGGGCGTAGGCGGCCCAGTACCAACCGGTCATTCGGGCGTCCCCACGGGTAGATGCGTCCAGAGAGCCCAAATTGGAGTTCCTCCCAGGCCGATGCCTTGGCCTCCCTGATGGCTCTCCGCAAGGCATTCGATGCGTCTCGATATGCCTCGCGGAGTGGGGCCTCCACCGCATGGTCGCGGACTGCTCGGCGGCGGGCCCTTGTCCACCGGCGTCGGGCCGCCACACTCTCTTCTCTGAGTGTGGCTATCTGGCCCGACCACCAGTAGACCGCCCAAATGAATTTTGCCGCTGCACCCATGTAGGGTGGCGGGACTCCGGGGCATGGCGGCGTCACTCTCCTGCCGAATTGCCGCCATTTGCCCGAAATAACGGTTTCGCCGGAGCCAGGAGGCCTCCTCGTCTATCTCCGCGACTGGCTCTGGCCCGTACGAGGGCCAGGCCGCGGTATAGGCACCTCTGGTGTGGACTCCGATTTTGTGAGGCCGCCATCAGCGCACTCCTCGTCCAGGTGCGTAAGCGCCCACCTCCTACGAGCTGCCGGGTGGGCCCCCAATTGGGGCCACCCGCCCTACATCAAACATGATGTAGAGGTGGTCGCTGAGGGTCGCGAGGTCATCTGCGACCCTCCACGCTCCAACACGTCGTGCGGCCGCCGGAGAAGCCCAGGACAAGTCCACAATGGACTCCCCCTGCGGCCGCACGCACGTGCTGGCAGATCCCCGGTTGAGGATCCGGAGATCCAGACCGGAGGACCAGTCTACCAGCACATCCCCCCGTGGGTCGGCCCTAGGGGATCCCCAAGTTGGGGATTTGGCATTAAAGTCCCCTAGGACCAACACTGGACGGGACAGGAGAGGGTTCAGTACCCTCCCCAGCCCATCCAGCAGCGACTCGAACTCCACGAGGGTCAGGCTGGGCGAGGCATACACCCCGGCCAGCGTGACGCAAACTCCACCACCACGAACCCGGCACCCCTTCCGATCACCCGGAGGGGTGTGAAAAGTTCTTGGGAAGAGGACCATGCGATCGCGACGGAGCCGCACAGATCCGCCGCCCAGTCAGGGCGATCGGGAACTCGCTGACTGTACGGCTCCGCCGCGAGTGGTCTGCCAGGAAACAGTTTAATCCCCACTCGGCCAGGGTTTGGACAAACAAGTCCTGTGCCCCAGCCGAGTGGTTGAGATTGGCCTGCAGCTGATGGCCTCCGCAACTGGAGGAGGAGGGGGCATTATCGGTTAGCCTTCCCCTCCTCCTCCAGGTTGGCGGCCGATCCGGCCTCCGTCTCTGCGGCCGACGGAGAAGCCCAGGACAAGCTGACAGGGCGGGTTATGCCCGCACCTTGTCAGCACCACCCTCGGTTGCCTACCCCCGAGGATGTCCGCGAGCGACACCTTGGGGTCCGCCAACCGCCGCCAATAGTCCTCGATCGCGACAGCCGCCTCTCAAGTCGGGGGATCGGCGGCGGAGACGGACGACGCCCGCGGTTTGGACCAAGTTCCTCGGGGTGGCCGAGGGTGGTCCCTTCTCGGGGGAGGGCTGGGCCCTCTCCCTCGGAGACTGCTCCCCCGCCCTTCTTCTTGGACTTGGGGCGGGGGAGGGTCGATGATCCGCCAACCGCCCCAATTTCCACGGGCCTGGATGGGCCCGCTACCGGAGGAGGGGGGTGGACGTGGACTTCTGCGGTGGAGCAACCGGCTCCACCTCGTCCACGTCCATCACCAGCGTCGCCGCCGGAGGGGCGGGGGATGGTACGGGGGGGCGCTGCGTCTCGGTACTCCCGGCCGACGCCGTCGCACCCCCGGCAGGCCCCGCCTGCTTCTCCCCCCCCCCCTCCTCACCTTTTGGAGGGGGAGGAGCACAACCCTGGGCGCCCAGCACATGGTTGGCTGGGCGACCCAGGTCGACACAGACCGGGCACCTCGGGGGTGCCCGGCATGCGCGCGACACGTGACCGGTGCCACCACAGCGGTAGCACCGGCCACCCCTATCTGCCCCCCCAGGGCATCGGGACTGGAGGTGTCCCACCTCCAGGCACCGATGGCACCTGGGAGGGCGTGCCGCCAGGACCTCCACCCGGGGTGAGCACCACCCCAGGCGGAGGCGGCCCCCCGCGGCCAGTTTAAAACCGCACGGCCGCGAGCGGGCACCTGACCCATATGGTGCCAAGTCCATTGGGGTAGGTCCGGATTGGGCCAGTAGTGACCTGGCCCGCCGGACACTCCCCCACCTTGGCCACCGCCTCCACCACCTGTTGGGTGGTGGTGGCTTCGTCAAGACCGCTGAGGCGACGCCGTCCCCGCCGAAGAGTTCGGCGAGGCGTTGCGCCAGGGCGTCCGCCTTCTCGGTACCGGAAGGGCCCGGGATCTCTATGATGGACGATCCCGATTGGCCCTTCCGGTACCTGACCTCCTCAATGCCGACCTCCTTGAGGTCGACATTTGCCACCGCCTTCCGCATGACCTCCGCATAGGAGGTCTTGCTCCCCGGGGCGACCGTTAGCGATACGGCCGCCCTCTTGGGAGGACGCGGAAGGCGGGGCTTCTCCTTCCCAACGGGTTTTGGGGTGGGAGGGGGAGGGGAGACAGGTGCCGAGGCACCCGTCTTCCCCTTCCCCCTCTTCCCCCCCTTTCCCGTCTTCTGGCCCCCCTGGGGGCCGGAGGGTGCCGCCGCAGCACCGGTGGCGGGCCCCGCCCCCCTCCGAGAGGGAGGTTGTGGGGCCACAGCCACCCGGCGCTGCGCCCTCTTGGCCTTCCTCCCCAGGACCGATACCCACTCCCCCTGGGCCGACGGAACGTCCCTCCCTGAGGAGGGGCGAGCTGGCCTGGTAGGGGTAGGGGCACCGGTTCCCGGGGCGGAAGAGCCGCGGGTCCCGCCCGCGCCTTTCCCCGTCCTGGTCGAAGGAACGTCCCCCTGGGAGGGAGGACGAGCTGACCGGGTGGACGGGGGAGGCGGGGCAGGGGCCCGCACCTTCTTTCCCCTCTTCCGCCTCCTAAGGGCGGAAGAGGAGAGGGCCCCACCCTCCGTATCGGTGGAAGGAGGGGGCCCTTTCCTCCTAGGAGGGAGGATTTCACCCGCCCGCTCCGCCATCTCTAAGAGAGGACGGAGACGGGCGAGTATCCTCGCCTCCACTGCCTCCGCCACCCGATCCGCCATCCCCTCTCCGTTCTCCGAGGAGGGCGGAGGGGGGACGTCCGGGGGCGGGGGACTTTACGTGGAGAGGTCCGCGGGGACCTCTCCACGAGGCCCTGGAGGAAATCGGAGTCTGTGTCCTCCTCCGGCCCTCCAGGGCCTCGTGGCCTCACCGCCACGCTGGGGGTCTTTTTGCCGAAGAGACCCCGACGTTGATGCCCCTCCTCTCCGAGATGTAAGTGGAGAGGAGGGGGTCGCCTCCTTTAATCTGTTGGGGCTGGGGAGGGGTAAACCCCCTTCCCACGCCCCGCTGCGATGAGGGTCGCGGCCTGGGCCTCCAGGGCCTCGTTTCTCGCCCTCAGCTCCGCCACTGCCACCTCCAAGTCCCGTTCCCGGGACGAGGAGGCGGCCCGCTGCGCGTGCTCCGCGGCGACGCATCTGATAAGCTGCGCCGCCTCCCGCAACTTCCGGACGTAAGTCCCATGGAGGTTGCGGGAGGTGGAGGCGACCTTCTCGATCCGCGCGGCCTCCTCGATCGCCCGCGCGGATAAGTCCGCTGCGGGGGCGTGACGGAGCTCCGCGAGAAGCTCCGCCTCGTCCCGCAGCGGAATCGCTGATTTTGATGGTGGCCAAGCCTTGACGGCCGGGTCATCCAAGGCCCTGATGGCGTCCGCTTCGTCCGCCATCAGGACCGCTTCTGCGTGGGCTCGTTTTGCTTTCGCGAGCCCAGCGTACTCCCCGGTTGTTGGGGGGCGGCCTCTCTTTGCGCTTAACAGCGCCTCCGGAGGTGCCAGCAACGCTGGAGGTGTCGCTGGCACCCTCCTCGAGTTCGCTCATGCGAGCGAACTCTCTTCTCCTACGTCCCTCTGCAGGGACCTCTCCCTTCTAATCGCGGAGACGGCCGAGCTCACCCCCAAGCTCGCTCGCCGCTCCTGCGCCTCCTCGTCCGTCTTTTTATATATATGCTGCGGTTCCATAATTATTCCCACGAGTAAGGTCGGAAGGGGTGGTCCACCCGGGCAGAGCCGCCATACCCGGGTAAGCCTAATACACCCTGGGGTTCGGCAGGTGCCCCAGGGGAGTTTGGTCGCTAAAGACTGGCCAACCTCCCAGCCATGCATCCTCTCGGCGCGCACCATACCTTAGGATTGAGGGTAATTTTTTATAGAGGTTTTCTTCCTCGCAGCCCTCAACTGCCACCTCCAAATCGCGTTCCCGGGTCGAGGAGGCCGGCCGGTGAAGGCAGGCCCTCCGGGTCCCTTGACGGCAACGTTCCACCACTACGCCCTGTGATGGTCGTTGAAGCCGCCAAGAGACTTACGGAATTAGGAGATGGATGGCGTTCATCCATCCCCAGCTCAGGCACCCCGGGTTCGCCAGACCCGTACCGCCGACCTTGCGGCCGACAGCCCCTGGGGTTGTGCCCTTTTTGATGACCGGGGTGGCACCTCCCCGGAGACGGCACCTGACACCAGGCTTACGGTTCCGTCCAAACCGGCGTGCTGTCCGCGGCTGCTTATTCGTCGGGGTTACCCCCGCTTATTTCGCAGCTACCCTTCAAAGAACCATGACAATGAAGGGCGTTCCCCTATCCGCAACCCGGGGACGCGCTCGGTTGCCCACGCAAGGCCTCCGCCGAAGCGGACCGAGAACCCAGACCTAACCCAGACCTAACCCAGACCTAACCCATTTTTTTTTTTTTTTTTTTTTTTTTTTTTTTTTTAACGTGGGGGAAATCTTCCAAAGACACCCGCCGCCGTTGGGGCGACGGCGGGTAGTGTCGGATTTTTACCGACTAAAACCCCCACGGTGACCACCATCTCGCCCGACTTCGGCGGCGGTCCGGGAACGACCAAGCTAGGTCACACTACCGGACCGCCGCCTCGGGGAGGTCCTCTTCCCCGACTGGGAAGAGTGGACCTCTTCCCAGTCGTGGGAAGAGGAATCCGTGCTCGCGGGGGAGCAGTCAGAAATGACTGCTCCCCCACAGAGCGCCGACTAAGTCGGCGCTCCTGACTCCGCCGCATGGAAGGGTCACACTTCCATGCGGCCAACGTGGGCTATAACAAGGGGAGGGCGCGGCCCCAACCGCGGTCCTCCCCAAGCCCTCGGTGCCGCTCCCGACCGGCCAGGACCGAAGTCCCGGCACACGACGCCGGAGCGGCACCTACCTCCTCATCGGGCGGAGCCCGGCACCAAATGAATGACTGGTGCCGGGTCCGCCCGCCTGGTGCCGGGTCCGCCCGCTATGGTGGCGGGCCTCTTGGAGGGGGTCGCCTAAAACGGAGCCCCCTCCTGGCCCGCCTTCTCTCCTGCCGAGCGGGATCGGAGACTCCCGATCCCGCTCGGCGGCCTCCTTCTGCGAAATAACGGTTTCGCAGAAGGAGGCCACCGCTCTCCAGGACCTCTCGCTCGCCAGCATTGCCGTAACAAGTGCTGGCGGCGAGAGGTCCGGGCCAATAACGGCCCGCAGACCTTCTCGTGCCCAGCCAAAGGCTGGGCACTCCTCTATCGTGTGGCTGGGGGTGTCGACCACCCCCACGCCACACGACAGGCACTCTGGTGTGGCCTCCGCTCCGATTTTGTGCAGGTACTCTCCGAAACAACCATGTCCGGAGAGCACCTGCGTCGTCCGGTAGGTAAGCCTACCGTGCCGACGATCCACCCACTCCTCCAAATGTGGGAGGATCGCGCCGACAGCTCGCTGGCGGGCGGCTCGATAATTTTCGAGCTCCGCCCGCCATTTTCTAAGTGCGAGCTGCCGGGCCTGACGCCTCAGGTCACCGACCGACAGTCCTGCCGGATCCCCCTCGCCCCGGCGGAGTGACCGGACCCGTCGAAAGACGCGGGCCTCGGCCTCCGCCTGCAGGTCGAAGGGGATTACCCCCGACAGGACTGCCGCCGCCTCATGGGAGATAGTGCGGTAACCACGTGCCACCCTGACGGCCATTCGCCGGTATACGCGGCGCAGCATTTCACGGCTGCGCCGCCCGGCCGCCAGGGACGGGGCCCAGACTGGGCACCCGTAGAGGCACATGGCCCGCACCACCCCCGTGTAGAGGCGGCGGACCCTCTCTTCAGGTCCCCCGATATTGGGCAGTAGCCGACCCAACAGGGCGGCTACCCCCTCTACTCGGGGGACGAGTCGGTCAAAGTGACCCTCGAAGCGCCAGCGGCTGTCAATGTCCAGGCCGAGGTACTTAATTCGTTCCTCGACCCGGACAAAGACCGGCCCTACTCGGACGACCGACTGGGGCGGTCTCCGGGTCAGAGGCAGCCCATGAAACCAGGCTGCCTCCGTTTTCTCCGGAGACACTTGCAGCCCCAGCCGACGGACGGAGACCACTACAGAGGCCACCCCTAGCTCGGCAAGGCCCAGCAGCCTCTCCCATTCCTCCCCCACGGCTATCACAGAGTGTCGTCTGCATAGCAGACGACTGTGACGCCGTGAGGGAGCGCGGTGAGGAGAACCCGGTTGTACCCCAGGTTCCACAACAACGGTCCTAACACGGACCCCTGGGGTACACCGCGGTTCACCTCCCGCGTTACCACCCCGTACCGACCCGGGTATATCACCCGTCTGTCCCGGAGGTAGTCTGCCAGAACCCTCCTCAGGTACGGGGGCACCTGGTGGTCGACCAGTGCCCCCGCAATCCTGTCCCAGGGCAGGGAGTTGAAGGCGTTGGCGATGTCGAGAGACACCGCCAACGCCATCCCACCCCGGGAGACAGACTCATCCACGAGGGCCTTGACGTGATCGACCGCATCTACGGTCGATCGGCCCTCGCGGAAGCCGAACTGGCACGGTGCCAAGTTCGGACCTACACGGGACAGATGCCCCCAGAGGCGGGAAGCTACGATTCTCTCGAAGAGCTTTCCCGCCTCGTCAAGGAGGCATATGGGTCGGTACGCCTTGGGAGAGGCTGCCGGCCTGCCACCCCCTTGGGAAGCAGGACCATCGTGGCCTGCTTCCACAAGAGGGGACCCGCCCCGCCTGAAGGCAGCTGTCGAACAGCCACCTCAGGCGGGGCCCGAGGACGCGTAAGGCCAAGGCTAGTGCCCTGCCTGGGACGCCGTCTGGGCCGGGGGCGGTATTCCGCCCCCTTAGCTTGGCGACGGCGTCCCGGAACTCCTCGTCGCTGACCGCGCATGGTGGCAGCGCGGCCAGCGCCGCCTCGAGCGGCTCCGGTGGTGGTCTGCCCCCCTCATCGAGGGGGAACAGTTTATTCACCACCGACCGGAGCACGGCGGGTTCCAGGCTCTCCGTGACGGAAGGACCCGCGGGGCGTAGGCGGCCCAGTACCAAACGGTACGGGCGACCCCACGGGTCAGCGTCCAGAGAGCCCAGGAGTTCCTCCCAGGCAGATGCCTTGGCCTCCCTGATGGCTCTCCGCAAGGCATTCGATGCGTCTCGATATGCCTCGCGGAGTGTGGCCTCCACCGCATCGTCGCGGACTACTCGGCGGCGGGCCCTTGTCCACCGGCGTCGGGCCGCCACACTCTCTTGTCTGAGTGTGGCTATCTGGCCCGACCACCAGTAGACCGCCCGCCGCTGCACCCTCCTGACCCGGGGCATGGCGGCATCACAAATTGCCGCCATTTGCCCCCGGAGCCAGGAGGCCTCCTCGTCTACGTCCGCGACTGGCTCTGGCCCGTACGAGGGCCAGGCCGCGGCATAGGAGGCCGCCATCAGCGCGTCCTCGTCCAGGTGCGTAAGCGCCCACCTCCTAGGGGGGGGTGGGCCCCCAATTGGGGCCACCCCGCCTACATCAAACATGATGTAGAGGTGGTCGCTGAGGGTCGCGAGGTCATCTGCGACCCTCCACGCTCCAACACGTCGTGCGGCCGACGGAGAAGCCCAGGACAAGTCCACTATGGACTCCCCCTGTGGCCGCACGCACGTGCTGGCAGATCCCCGGTTGAGGATCCGGAGATCCAGACCGGAGGACCAATCCACCAGCACATCCCCCGTGGGTCGGCCCTAGGGGATCCCCAAGTTGGGGATTTGGCGTTAAAGTCCCCTAGGACCAACACTGGACGGGACAGGAGAGGGTTCAGAACCCTCCCCAGCCCATCCAGCAGCGACTCAAACTCCACGAGGGTCAGGCTGGGGGAGGCATACACTCCGGCCAGCGTGACGCACCTGGACTCCACCACCACGAACCCGGCACCCCTACCGATCACCCGGAGGGGTGCCGAGTTCGTTGCGATCGCGACGGAGCCGCACAGATCCGCCGCCCAGTCAGGGCGGTCGGGAACTCTGTACGGCTCCGCCGCGACCGCCAGGCCAATCTGCCACTCGGCCAGGGCTTGGACAAACAAGTCCTGAGCCCCAGCCGAGTGGTTCAGATTGGCCTGCAGCACCCTAACTGGAGGAGGAGGAGCCATTATCGGTTGGCCTTCCCCTCCTCCTCCAGGTTGGCGGCCGGCTCGGCCTCCATCTCATGGCTGACAGGGCGGATATTCTCCGCCCTTGTCAGCACCACCCTCGGTTCCTTGGACCCGAGGATGTCCGCCAGCGCCACCTTCGGGTCCGCCAACCGCCGCCGAAAGTCCTCCCCTAACAAGGGGGGCCTGGCGGCGGAGACGGACCACGCCCGCGGACGCAGACCTTCCTCGGGTCGGCCGAGGGTGGTCCCTTCTCGGGGCGGGCCGGGCCCTCTCCCTCGGAGACTGCTCCCCCGCCCTTATTCATGGACCTGGGGCGGGGGAGGGTCGAGGATCCTCCTCCCTCCGCGGGCTTGGAGGGGCCCGCTACCGGAGGAGGGGGGGTGGACGGGGACTTTTTAGGTGGAGCAGCCGGCTCCACCTCGTCCACGTCCATCCTCATCGACGCCGCTGGAGGGGCGGGGGATGGTACGGGGGGGCGCTGCGTGTCGGCACTAACGGCCGACGCCGTCGCACCCCCGGCAGGCCCGGCCTGCCTCTTCTTCCCCCCCCTCCTCTTCCTTTTGGAGGGGGGTGGAGCACAACCCTGGGCGCCCAGCACATGATTTGCCGGGCGCCCCAGGTCGACGCAGACCGGGCACCTCGGTGGTGCCCGGCATGCGCGGGACACGTGACCGGTGCCACCACATCGGTAGCACCGGTCACCCCTATCTGCCCCCCCAGGGCATCGGGACTGGAGGTGTCCAACCTCCAGGCACCGATGGCACCTGGGAGGGCGTGCCGCCAGGACCTCCACCCGGGGTGAACACCACCCCAGGCGGAGGCGGCCCGCCGCGGCCAGTTTGCGAACGGCCGCGAGCGGGCATCTCACCCATATGGTGCCAAGTCCATTGGGGGAGGTCCGGATTGGGCCAGTGGTGACCTGACCCGCCGGACACTCCCCCACCCTGGCCACCGCCTCCACCACCTGTTGGGTGGTGGTGGACTCCTCAAGACCGCTGAGGCGAGCCTCAGCGGTCTTCATGGGGCGGGCCACCCTGACGCCGTCCTCGCCGAAGAGTTCGGCGAGGCGTTGCGCCAGGGCGTCCGCCTTTTCGGTACCGGAAGGGCCCGGAATCTCTATAATAGACGACCCGGATTGGCCCTTCCGGTACCTGACCTCCTCGATGCCAACCTCTTTTAGGTTGACATTAGCCACCGCCTTCCGCATGACCTCCGCATAGGAGGTCTTGCTCCCGGGGCGACCGTTAGCGACACGGCCGCCCTCTTGGGAGCACGCGGAAGGCTTTTTTTTTTACGTGGGGGAAATCTTCCAAAGACACCCGCCGCCGTTGGGGCGACGGCGGGTAGTGTCGGATTTTTACCGACTAAAACCCCCACGGTGACCACTATCTCGCCCGACTTCGGCGGCGGTCCGGGAACGACCAAGCTAGGTCACACTACCGGACCGCCGCCTCGGGGAGGTCCTCTTCCCCGACTGGGAAGAGTGGACCTCCTCCCAGTCGTGGGAAGAGGAATCCGTGCTCGCGGGGGAGCAAGTCAAAAAAGACTGCTCCCCCACGGAGCGCCGACAAAGTCGGCGCTCCTGACTCCGCCGCATGGAAGGGTCACACTTCCAGGCGGCCAACGTGGGCTATAACAAGGGGAGGGCGCGGCCCCAACCGCGGTCCTCCCCAAGCCCTCGGTGCCGCTCCCGACCGGCCAGGACCGAAGTCCCGGCACACGACGCCGGAGCGGCACCTTCCTCCTCACTCGGGCGGAACCCAGCACCAACTACATGTGCCGGGTCCGCCCGCCTCTATTACGGTGGCGGGCCTCTCGGAGGGGGTCGCCTAAAACGAAGCCCCCTCCGGGCCCGCCTTCTCTCCTGCCGAGCGGGATCGGAAGACTCCCGACCGCTCGGCGGCCTCCTTCTGCGAAATAACGGTTTCGCAGAAGGAGGCCACCGCTCTCCAGGACCTCTCGCTCGCCAGCATTGCCGTAACAATTGCTGGCGGCGAGAGGTCCGGGCCAATAACGGCCCGCACAGCCTCTCTTGCCCAGCCAAAGGCTGGGCACTCCTCTACCGTGTGGCTGGGGGTGTCGACCACCCCCACGCCACACGACAGGCACTCTGGTGTGGCCTCCGCTCCGATTTTATGCAGGTACTCTCCGAAACACCCATGTCCGGAGAGCACCTGCGTCGTCCGGTAGGTAAGCCTACCATGCCGACGATCCACCCACTCCTCCAAATGTGGGAGGATCGCGCCGACAGCTCGCTGGCGGGCGGCTCGATAATTTTCGAGCTCCGCCCGCCATTTTCTAAGTGCGAGCTGCCGGGCCTGACGCCTCAGGTCACCGACCGACAGTCCTGCCGGATCCCCTTCGCCCCGGCGGAGTGACCGGACCCGTCGAAAGACGCGGGCCTCGGCCTCCGCCTGCAGGTCGAAGGGGATAACCCCCGACAGGACTGCCGCCGCCTCATGGGAGATAGTGCGGTAACCACGTGCCACCCTGACGGCCATCCGCCGGTATACGCGGCGCCGCATTATTCGGCTGCGCCGCCCGGCCGCCAGGGACGGGGCCCAGACTGGGCACCCGTAGAGGCACATGGCCCGCACCACCCCCGTGTAGAGGCGGCGGACCCTCTCCTCTGGTCCCCCGATATTGGGCAGTAGCCGACCCAACAGGGCGGCTACACCCTCTACTCGGGGGACGAGTCGGTCAAAGTGACCCTCGAAGCGCCAGCGGCTGTCAATGTCCAGGCCGAGGTACTTAATACGTTCCTCGACCCGGACAAAGACCGGCCCTACTCGGACGACCGACTGGGGCGGTCTCCGGGTCAGAGGCAGCCCATGGAACCAGGCTGCCTCCGTTTTCTCCGGAGACACTTGCAGCCCCAGTCGACGGACGGAGGCCACTACTGTGGCCACCCCGGCCTCGGCAAGGCCCAGCAGCCTCTCCCATTCCTCCCCCACGGCTATCACAAGTGTGTCGTCTGCATAGCAGACGACTGTGACGCCGTGAGGGAGCGCGGTGAGAAGAACCCGGTTGTACCCCAGGTTCCACAACAACGGTCCTAACACGGACCCCTGGGGTACACCGCGGTTCACCTCCCGCGTTACTACCCCGTACCGACCCGGGTATATCACCCGTCTGTCCCGGAGGTAGTCTGCCAGGACTCTCCTCAGGTACGGGGGCACCTGATGGTCGACTAGTGCCCCCGCAATCCTGTCCCAGGGCAGGGAGTTGAAGGCGTTGGCGATGTCAAGAGACACCGCCAACGCCATCCCACCCCGGGAGACAGACTCATCCACGAGGGCCTTGACATGATCGACCGCGTCTATGGTCGATCGGCCCTCGCGGAAGCCGAACTGGCACGGTGCCAAGTTCGGACCTACACGGGACATATGCCCCCAGAGGCGGGAAGCTACTATTCGCTCTCGAAGAGCTTTCCCGCCTCATCAAGGAGGCATATGGGTCGGTACGCCTTGGGAGAGGCTGCTGACCTGCCACCCCCTTGGGAAGCAGGACCATCGTGGCCTGCTTCCACAAGAGGGGGACCCGCCCCGCCTGAAGGCAGCTGTCGAACAGCCACCTCAGGCGGGGCCCGAGGACGCGTAAGGCCAAGGCTAACGCCTTGCCTGGGACGCCGTCTGGACCGGGGGCGGTGTTCCGCCCCCTTAACTTGGCGACGGCGTCACGGAACTCCTCGTCGCTGACCGCGCATGGTGGCAGCGCGGTCAGCGCCGCCGCGCGCGGCTCCGGTGGTGGTCTGCCCCCTCATCGAGGGGGAACAGTTTATTTACCATCGACCGGAGCACGGCGGGTTCTAGGCTCTCTGTGACGGAAGGACCCGCGGGGCGTAGGCGGCCCAGTACCAACCGGTACGGGCGTCCCCACGGGTCTGCGTCCAGAGAGCCCAGGAGTTCCTCCCAGGCCGATGCCTTGGCCTCCCTGATGGCTCTCCGCAAGGCATTCGATGCGTCTCGATATGCCTCGCGGAGTATGGCCTCCACCGCATGGTCGCGGACTGCTCGGCGGCGGGCCCTTGTCCACCGGCGTCGGGCCGCCACACTCTCTTCTCTGAGTGTGGCTATCTGGCCCGACCACCAGTAGACCGCCCGCCGCTGCACCCTCCTGACCCGGGGCATGGCGGCGTCACAAATTGCCGCCATTTGCCCCCGGAGCCAGGAGGCCTCCTCGTCTATGTCCGCGACTGGCTCTGGCCCGTACGAGGGCCAGGCCGCGGTATAGGAGGCCGCCATCAGCGCGTCCTCGTCCAGGTGCGTAAGCGCCCACCTCCTACGGGGGTGTGGGCCCCCAATTGGGGCCACCCCGCCTACATCAAACATGATGTAGAGGTGGTCGCTGAGGGTCGCGAGGTCATCTGCGACCCTCCACGCTCCAACACGTCGTGCGGCCGCCGGAGAAGCCCAGGACAAGTCCACAATGGACTCCCCCTGCGGCCGCACGCACGTGCTGGCAGATCCCCGGTTGAGGATCCGGAGATCCAGACCGGAGGCCCAGTCTACCAGCACATCCCCTCGTGGGTCGGCCCTAGGGGATCCCCAAGTTGGGGATTTGGCATTAAAGTCCCCTAGGACCAACACTGGACGGGACAGGAGAGGGTTAAGTACCCTCCCCAGCCCATCCAGCAGCGACTCGAACTCCACGAGGGTCAGGCTGGGCGAGGCATACACCCCGGCCAGCGTGACGCACCTGGACTCCACCACCACGAACCCGGCACCCCTTCCGATCACCCGGAGGGGTGCCGAGTTCGCCGCGATCGCGACGGAGCCGCACAGATCCGCCGCCCAGTCAGGGCGATCGGGAACTCTGTACGGCTCCGCCGCGACCGCCAGGCCAATCCCCCACTCGGCCAGGGTTTGGACAAACAAGTCCTGTGCCCCAGCCGAGTGGTTGAGATTGGCCTGCAGCACCCTAACTGGAGGAGGAGGGGGCATTATCGGTTAGCCTTCCCCTCCTCCTCCAGGTTGGCGGCCGGTTCGGCCTCCACCTCTGTGCTGACAGGGCGGCTACTCTCCGCCCTTGTCAGCACCACCCTCGGTTGTCTACCCCCGAGGATGTCCGCGAGCGACACCTTAGGGTCCGCCAACCGCCGCCAATAGTCCTCCCCTCTCAAGGGGGGATCGGCGGCGGAGACGGACGACGCCCGCGGACGCCGACCTTCCTCGGGGTGGCCGAGGGTGGTCCCTTCTCGGGGGAGGGCCGGGCCCTCTCCCTCGGAGACTGCTCCTCCGCCCTTCTTCTGGGCCTTGGAGCGGGGGAGGGTCGACGACCCTCCCCTTTCCACGGGCCTTGATGGGCCCGCTACCGGAGGAGGGGGGATGGACGTGGACTTCTGCGGTGGAGCAAGCGGCTCCACCTCGTCCACGTCCATCACCATACTCGCCGCCGGAGAGGCGGGGGATGGTACGGGGGGGCGCTGTGGGGCGGCACTCCCGGCCGACGCCGCAGCACCCCCGGCAGGCCCCGCCTGCCTCTTCTTCTCCCCCTCCTCTTCCTTTTGGAGGGGAGGAGCACAGCCCTGGGCGCCCAGCACATGACCGGCTGGGCGACCCAGGTCGACACACACCGGGCACCTCGGGGGTGCCCGGCATGCGCGCGATACGTGACCGGTGCCACCACAACGGTAGCACCGGCCACTCCTATTGCCCCCCAGGGCATCGGGACTGGAGGTGTCCCACCTCCAGGCACCGATGGCACCTGGGAGGGCGTGCCGCCAGAACCTCCACCCGGGGTGAGCACCACCCCAGGCGGAGGCGGCCCGCCGCGGCCAGTTTACGCACGGCCGCGAGCGGGCAAACCCAAATGGTGCCAAGTCCATTGGGGGAGGTCCGGATTGGGCCAGTAGTGACCTGGCCCGCCGGACACTCCCCCACCTTGGCCACCGCCTCCACCACCTGTTGGGTGGTGGTGGATTCAAGAAGACCGCTGATGCGAGCCTCAGCGGTCTTCATGGGGCGGGCCACCCTGACGCCGTCCCCGCCGAGGAGTTCGGCGAGGCGTTCCGCCAGGGCGTCCGCCTTTTCGGTACCGGAAGGGCCCGGGATCTCTATGATGGACGATCCCGATTGGCCCTTCCGGTACCTGACCTCCTCAATGCCGACCTCTTTGAGGTCGACATTTGCCACCGCCTTCCGCATTCCCTCCGCATAGGAGGTCTTGCTCCCCGGGGCGACCGTTAGCGATACGGCCGCCCTCTTGGGAGGGCGCGGAAGGCGGGGCTTCTCCTTCGCCTTCTTTGGGGGGGTGGGCGGCGGAGGGGAGACAGGTGCCAAGGCACCCGTCTTCCCCTTTTTCTTATTCCCGCCCCGCTTTCCCGTCTTCTGGCCCCCCAGGGTGTTGCCGCCGCAGCACCGGTGGCGGGCCCCGCCCCCCTCCGAGAGGGAGGTTGGGGGGCCACAGCCACCCGGCGCTGCGCCCTCTTGGCCTTCCTCCCCAGGACCGCCACCCACTCCCCCGTGGCCGACGGAACGTCCCTCCCTGAGGAGGGGCGAGCTGGCCTGGTAGGGGGAGGGGCGCCGGTTCCCGGGGCGGAAGAGCCGCGGGTCCCGCCCGCGCCTTTCCCCGTCCTGGCCGAAGGAACGTCCCCCTTGGAGGGAGGACGAGCTGACCTGGTGGACGGGGGAGGCGGGGCAGGGGCCCGAACCTTCTTTTTCCTCCTCAGCCTCCTAAGGGCTGAAGAGGAAAGGGCCCCACCCTCCGTATCGGTGGAAGGGGTGGGCCCTTTTCTCCCAGGAGGGAGGATTTGACCCGCCCGCTCCGCCATCTCCAAGAGAGGACGGAGACGGGCGAGCACCCTCGCCTCCACTGCCTCCGCCACCCGATCCGCCATCCCCTCTCCGTTCTCCGAGGAGGGCGTAGGGGGGGACGTCCGGGGGCGGGGGACCTTACGTGGAGAGGTCCGCGGGGACCTCTCCACGAGGCCCTGGAAGAAATCGGAGTCAGTATCTTCCTCCGGTCTTCCAGGGCCTCGTGGCCTCAGCGCCACGCTGGGGGTCTTCTTAACAGACCCCGACGTTGATGCCCCTCCTCTCCGAGATGTAACTGGAGAGGAGGGCGTCGCCTCCTTTAATGTGTTGGGGTGGGGAGGGGTAAAGGCCCCCTTCCCACGCCCCGCTGCAATCAGTGTCGCAACCTGCGCCTCTAGGGCCTCATTCCTGGCCCTCAGCTCCGCCACTGCCACCTCCAAGTCGCGTTCCCGGTTCGAGGAGGCGGCCCGCTTCGCGTGCTCCGTCGCGATCCCCGACTGAACCCAGACCTAACCCAGACCTAACCCAGACCTAACCCAGACCTTTTTTTTTTTTTTTTTTTTTTTTTTTGTGACTGAGGAGGGGAAATGCATTTACGCACACCCGGCGCACGTCCGCACCCGAAACCGAGTGCGGCCATGCGCCGGGTAGTGTGGGACTCGGGCGCGAACGCCCCATACCCACTAAAACCCCCCTATGCGGCCCTCTTAGGACTCTGCCCGCCCCCCCGGGATCGCCCTGAAAAGCATTACTTCAGGGGAGGGGCTGCCTTTAGCAAACGCTATGGCGACCTAAGAGGGCCGCCATCTCGCGAGGATCTCTTTGTAGGCCGGACACCTGGCCGACCCCGCGAGATGGTCACACGCCTTGCCATTTTTGGCACATATGGTGCACTTGTACTTAGCCGTACAGGTAGCCATCTTGTGGCCCGCGTCTCCGCAGCGGCGGCACATGTCCTCTGCTGCGGTGCACCTAGCTGCCTGATGCCCAAAATGGTGGCATTTAAAACACCTAAGTATGGGAGGAACCATAACGATCCTCCCATACACGAAACCGACGCGAACGCGCCCTATCCTCTCAAGAAGGTCGGCATGTTCTGCCGACACAACGCCATGTGCGATTTGGCTACCGCCAAAGCCCAGGCGCATCGTTTTGATGTCGACCTGGGCCTGACCCAACATTGCCGCCGAGACCGCGGCTCGCACCTCTTCCTTGTCGCTGAGGACATCGAGACCTTTCAGCTCAAAATCGCGCATCTCCTTGAGCACCTTCGTCTCGCTCGAGTCGCCAAGAACTTGACGAAGTACCCCCTGGGCTTTCTCAGCTTGCCCCTCTCTCCCTTCCACTTCTAAGAGGAGGTCACCCGCTCTGGTCTTCCGGTGACCAAACACCCGGACTTCCCCAAATTTCCCTTTGCTACGTATATCCCTAAGGACGTCTACGTACGACCTCTCCGCCGTGACCTTCACAAGCACGGCGTCAGGCTTCCTCCTGGGCGCCCTAGGAACCTTCTTCTTCTGCTGCTTCTTAGGAGCAGCAGGCTTCTCAGGTGCGCTACGTGGCGCAGCCACAGATGGTTCCGCGGTGCCAGCCGGCTTAAGCAAGCGCCTGGCCCTCCGCGGTGTCACCTCCTGCCAAGCCTCTTGGGGGGCTTTGCACGCGACGCTGGTGGCGGTGGTGGTGCCATCTCCTCATCGGTGGCAGCACTTGTACAAGTACAAGTGCTGCCATCGCGAGGGGTGCCAGGACGTTGCGTCCTTTTAGAGGCAGCCCTCTCCATGTTGACCGTAGGCCCTCTATTAAAAGTGGCAGGCCGAAGCCCTGCCATCTCTGGCGAAGCCAGAACCTCCTTTACAATCTCAGTGATGAGGGTCCTAAGACCCTCACCACTGAGAGCAGGCGGGGCTGATGCAGCCGACGCGGGAGTCACCTTCCCCGATTTCAGTTGCTGTGTAAGACACAGCAACTGTTGCTGGCACGCTGCAAGCTCAATCTTGAGCGTGGCCAACTCCGCCTTAAGCATCTTATTTTCACGACTCTTATTGAAGTCGTAAAAAGATGCCCCACCCGACGACGACGACTGGTCCAGGTCCATGTCGACCTCTGAGGCGTCCGTTCCTGAAACGGTCTCCTCGGACCTCTCCGGAGAATAACTCAGGCCCCGAAGTGCCTTCATGGCAAGGCCCACCTTACTCTTTCTGGAGCGATAGGCCTTGATCGTTTCGCCTGGGCGACGATCGACCTTCACTCCACCCTTCTTGTTCGTCGGCATCAGGAATACTCCTGATGCGTCCTTAAGAGCCTCACCAGCGCCCGATGGTCCGGCAACGCTAGTTTGCTCCTCCCCGGCAGCAGATGACTTTGCCGCTAGGCTCTCCTTCTCCGTCACTCCTTTGGTTTTGTTACTGGATTTCATAATAGGATCCCACGAGAGTGGTCGGAAAAGAAGTCCACCCCGGCAGAGCCGCCATACCGGGGTAAGCCTGATACACCCTGGGGTTCGGCAGGTGCCCCAGGGGTTGGTCTCTAGTCGGCCAACTAACCCATGGCCACACACGCGTCACTTACGATCATCCGCGTGTGCCCCTACTAGGCGAGCACCATACCTTTCGGGGATGGGTAATTTTTTATAGAGGTTTTCTTCCTCGCAGTCCAGCCGGTGAAGGCAAGACCCCCGGGCCCCTTGACGACAACGTTCCCCCACCACGCCCTGTGGAGGTCGTTGAAGCCGCCAAGAGGCTTACGGTATTAGGAGGTGGATGGCGCTCATCCACCCCCAGCTCAGGCACCCCGGGTTCGCCAAACCCGTACCGCGGACCACGACGGATCCACGGCCCCTGGGGTTGTGTCCTTTTTGGTGACCGGGGTGGAACCTCCCCGGGGACGGCACCTGACACCAGGCTTACGGTTCCGTCCAAACCGGCGTGCTGTCCGCGGCTGCTTATTCGTCGGGGTTTCCCCCGCTTATTTCGCAGCTACCCTTCAAAGAACCACGACAATGAAGGGCGTTCCCCTATCCGCAACCCGGGGACGCGCTCGGTTGCCCACGCAAGGCCCCGCCGAAGCGGCCGAGAGACCTAACCCAGACCTAACCCAGACCTAACCCAGACCTAACCCATTTTTTTTTTTTTTTTTTTTTTTTTTTTAACGTGGGGGAAATCTTCAAAAGACACCCGCCGCCGTTGGGGCGACGGCGGGTAGTGTCGGATTTTTACCGACTAAAACCCCCACGGTGACCACCATCTCGCCCGACTTCGGCGGCGGTCCGGGAACGACCAAGCTAGGTCACACTACCGGACCGCCGCCTCGGGGAGGTCCTCTTCCCCGACTGGGAAGAGGAATCCGTGCTCGCGGGGGAGCAGGTCAGAAATGACCGCTCCCCCACGGAGCGCCGACTAAGTCGGCGCTCCTGACTCCGCCGCATGGAAGGGTCACACTTCCATGCGGCCAACGTGGGCTATAACAAGGGGAGGGCGCGGCCCCAACCGCGGTCCTCCCCAAGCCCTCGGTGCCGCTCCCGACCGGCCAGGACCGAAGTCCCGGCACACGACGCCGGAGCGGCACCTACCTCCTCACTCGGGCGGAGCCCGGCACCAAGTGAATCACTGGTGCCGGGTCCGCCCGCCTACATTACGGTGGCGGGCCTCTTGGAGGGGGTCGCCTAAAGCGGAGCCCCCTCCTGGCCCGCCTTCTCTCCTGCCGAGCGGGATCGGAGGACTCCCGATCCCGCTCGGCGGCCTCCTTCTGCGAAATAACGGTTTCGCAGAAGGAGGCCACCGCTCTCCAAGACCTCTCGCTCGCCAGCATTGCCGTGACAAGTGCTGGCGGCGAGAGGTCCGGGCCAATAACGGCCCGCACATCTTCTCGTGCCCAGCCAAAGGCTGGGCACTCCTCTATCGTGTGGCTGGGGGTGTCGACCACCCCCACGCCACACGACAGGCACTCTGGTGTGGCCTCCGCTCCGATTTTGTGCAGGTACTCTCCGAAACATCCATGTCCGGAGAGCACCTGCGTCGTCCGGTAGGTAAGCCTACCGTGCCGACGATCCACCCACTCCTCCAAATGTGGGAGGATCGCGCCGACAGCTCGCTGGCGGGCGGCTCGATAATTTTCGAGCTCCGCCCGCCATTTTCTAAGTGCGAGCTGCCGGGCCTGACGCCTCAGGTCACCGACCGACAGTCCTGCCGGATCCCCTTCGCCCCGGCGGAGTGACCGGACCCGTCGAAAGACGCGGGCCTCGGCCTCCGCCTGCAGGTCGAAGGGGATTACCCCCGACAGGACTGCCGCCGCCTCATGGGAGATAGTGCGGTAACCACGTGCCACCCTGACGGCCATTCGCCGATATACGCGGCGCAGCATGACGGCTGCGCCGCCGGCCGCCAGGGACGGGGCCCAGACTGGGCACCCGTAGAGGCACATGGCCCGCACCACCCCCGTGTAGAGGCGGCGGACCCTCTCCTCTGGTCCCCCGATATTGGGCAGTAGCCGACCCAACAGGGCGGCTACCCCCTCTACTCGGGGGACGAGTCGGTCAAAGTGACCCTCGAAGCGCCAGCGGCTGTCAATGTCCAGGCCGAGGTACTTAATTCGTTCCTCGACCCGGACAAAGACCGGCCCTACTCGGACGACCGACTGGGGCGGTCTCCGGGTCAGAGGCAGCCCATGGAACCAGGCTGCCTCCGTTTTCTCCGGAGACACTTGCAGCCCCAGCCGACGGACGGAGGCCACTACCGAGGCCACCCCGGCCTCGGCAAGGCCCAGCAGCCTCTCCCACTCCTCCCCCACGGCTATCACAAGTGTGTCGTCTGCATAGCAGACGACTGTGACGCCGCGAGGGAGCGCGGTGAGGAGAACCCGGTTGTACCCCAGGTTCCACAACAACGGTCCTAACACGGACCCCTGGGGTACACCGCGGTTCACCTCCCGCGTTACCACCCCGTACCGACCCGGGTATATCACCCGTCTGTCCCGGAGGTAGTCTGCCAGGACTCTCCTCAGGTACGGGGGCACCTGATGGTCGACTAGTGCCCCCGCAATCCTGTCCCAGGGCAGGGAGTTGAAGGCGTTGGCGATGTCAAGAGACACCGCCAACGCCATCCCACCCCGGGAGACAGACTCATCCACGAGGGCCTTGACGTGATCGACAGCATCTATGGTCGATCGGCCCTCGCGGAAGCCGAACTGGCACGGTGCCAAGTTCGGACCTACCCGGGACATATGCCCCCAGAGGCGGGAAGCTATGATTCGCTCAAAGAGCTTTCCCGCCTCATCAAGGAGGCATATGGGTCGGTACGCCTTGGGAGAGGCTGCCGACCTGCCACCCCCTTTGGAAGCAGGACCATCGTGGCCTGCTTCCACAAGAGGGGGACCCGCCCCGCCTGAAGGCAGCTGTCGAACAGCCACCTCAAGCGGGGCCCGAGGACGCGTAAGGCCAAGGCTAATGCCCTGCCTGGGACGCCGTCTGGACCGGGGGCGGTATTTCGCCCCCTTAACTTGGCGACGGCGTCCCGGAACTCCTCGTCGCTGACCGCGCATGGTGGCAGCGCGGTCAGCGCCGCCTCGAGCGGCTCCGGTGGTGGTCTGCCCCCTCATCGGGGGAAACAGTTTATTCACCACCGACCGGAGCACGGCGGGTTCTAGGCTCTCCGTGACGGAAGGACCCGCGGGGCGTAGGCGGCCCAGTACCAGTCGGTACGGGCGACCCCACGGGTCGGCGTCTAGAGAGCCTAGGAGTTCCTCCCAGGCCGATGCCTTGGCCTCCCTGATGGCTCTCCGCAAGGCATTCGATGCGTCTCGATATGCCTCGCGGAGTGTGGCCTCCACCGCGTCGTCGCGGACTGCACGGCGGCGGGCTCTTGTCCACCGGCGTCGGGCTGCCACACTCTCTTCTCTGAGTGTGGCTATCTGGCCCGACCACCAGTAGACCGCCCGCCGCTGCACCCTCCTGACCCGGGGCATGGCGGCGTCACAAATTGCCGCCATTTGCCCCCGGAGCCAGGAGGCCTCCTCGTCTATGTCCGCGACTGGCTCTGGCCCGTACGAGGGCCAGGCCGCGGCATAGGAGGCCGCCATCAGCGCGTCCTCGTCCAGGTGCGTAATCGCCCACCTCCTACGGGGGGGTGGGCCCCCAATTGGGGCCACCCCCCTACATCAAACATGATGTAGAGGTGGTCGCTGAGGGTCGCGAGGTCATCTGCGACCCTCCACGCTCCAACTCGTCGTGCGGCCGACGGAGAAGCCCAGGACAAGTCCACTATGGACTCCCCCTGTGGCCGCACGCACGTGCTGGCGGATCCCCGGTTGAGGATCCGAAGATCCAGACCGGAGGACCAATCTACCAGCACATCCCCTCCCAGACCTAACCCAGACCTAACCCATTTTTTTTTTTTTTTTTTTTTTTTTTTTTTTTTTTTTTTAACGTGGGGGAAATCTTCCAAAGACACCCGCCGCCGTTGGGGCGACGGCGGGTAGTGTCGGATTTTTACCGACTAAAACCCCCACGGTGACCACCATCTCGCCCGACTTCGGCGGCGGTCCGGGAACGACCAAGCTAGGTCACACTACCGGACCGCCGCCTCGCCTTCTGGGAGGTCCTCTTCCCTGTGGGAAGAGGAATCCGTGCTCGCGGGGGAGCAAGTCATAAATGACTGCTCCCCCACGGAGCGCCGACAAAGTCGGCGCTCCTGACTCCGCCGCATGGAAGGGTCACACTTCCATGCGGCCAACGTGGGCTATAACAAGGGGAGGGCGCGGCCCCAACCGCGGTCCTCCCCAAGCCCTCGGTGCCGCTCCCGACCGGCCAGGACCGAAGTCCCGGCACACGACGCCGGAGCGGCACCTACCTCCTCACTCGGGCGGAGCCCGGCACCAAGTGAATGACTGGTGCCGGGTCCGCCCGCCTCTATTAGGGTGGCGGGCCTCTTGGAGGGGGTCGCCTAAAGCGGAGCCCCCTCCTGGCCCGCCTTCTCTCCTGCCGAGCGGGATCGGAGGATTCCCGATCCCGCTCGGCGGCCTCCTTCTGCGAAATAACGGTTTCGCAGAAGGAGGCCACCGCTCTCCAAGACCTCTCGCTCGCCAGCATTGCCGTAACAAGTGCTGGCGGCGAGAGGTCCGGGCCAATGACGGCCCGCACGTCTTCTCGTGCCCAGCCAAAGGCTGGGCACTCCTCTATCGTGTGGCTGGGGGTGTCGACCACCCCCACGCCACACGACAGGCACTCTGGTGTGGCCTCCGCTCCGATTTTATGCAGGTACTCTCCGAAACAACCATGTCCGGAGAGCACCTGCGTCGTCCGGTAGGTAAGCCTACCGTGCCGACGATCCACCCACTCCTCCAAATGTGGGAGGATCGCGCCGACAGCTCGCTGGCGGGCGGCTCGATAATTCTCGAGCTCCGCCCGCCATTTTCTAAGTGCGAGCTGCCGGGCCTGACGCCTCAGGTCACCGACCGACAGTCCTGCCGGATCCCCTTCGCCCCGGCGGAGTGACCGGACCCGTCGAAAGACGCGGGCCTCGGCCTCCGCCTGCAGGTCGACGGGGATTACCCCCGACAGGACTGCCGCCGCCTCATGGGAGATAGTGCGGTAACCACGTGCCACCCTGACGGCCATTCGCCGATATACGCGGCGCAGCAATAGACGGCTGCGCCGCCTGGCCGCCAGGGACGGGGCCCAGACTGGGCACCCGTAGAGGCACATGGCCCGCACCACCCCCGTGTAGAGGCGGCGGACCCTCTCCTCTGGTCCCCCGATATTGGGCAGTAGCCGACCCAACAGGGCGGCTACCCCCTCTACTCGGGGGACGAGTCGGTCAAAGTGACCCTCGAAGCGCCAGCGGCTGTCAATGTCCAGGCCGAGGTACTTAATTCGTTCCTCGACCCGGACAAAGACCGGCCCTACTCGGACGACCGACTGGGGCGGTCTCCGGGTCAGAGGCAGCCCATGGAACCAGGCTGCCTCCGTTTTCTCCGGAGACACTTGCAGCCCCAGCCGACGGACGGAGGCCACTACCGAGGCCACCCCGGCCTCGGCAAGGCCCAGCAGCCTCTCCCACTCCTCCCCCACGGCTATCACAAGTGTGTCGTCTGCATAGCAGACGACTGTGACGCCGTGAGGGAGCGCGGTGAGGAGAACCCGGTTGTACCCCAGGTTCCACAACAACGGTCCTAACACGGACCCCTGGGGTACACCGCGGTTCACCTCCCGCGTTACCACCCCGTACCGACCCGGGTATATCACCCGTCGGTCCCGGAGGTAGTCTGCCAGGACTCTCCTCAGGTACGGGGGCACCTGATGGTCGACTAGTGCCCCCGCAATCCTGTCCCAGGGCAGGGAGTTGAAGGCGTTGGCGATGTCAAGAGACACCGCCAACGCCATCCCACCCCGGGAGACAGACTCATCCACGAGGGCCTTGACGTGATCGACAGCATCTATGGTCGATCGGCCCTCGCGGAAGCCGAACTGGCACGGTGCCAAGTTCGGACCTACCCGGGACATATGCCCCCAGAGGCGGGAAGCTATGATTCGCTCAAAGAGCTTTCCCGCCTCATCAAGGAGGCATATGGGTCGGTACGCCTTGGGAGAGGCTGCCGACCTGACACCCCCCTTTGGAAGCAGGACCATCGTGGCCTGCTTCCACAAGAGGGGAACCCGCCCCGCCTGAAGGCAGCTGTCGAACAGCCACCTCAAGCGGGGCCCGAGGACGCGTAAGGCCAAGGCTAATGCCCTGCCTGGGACGCCGTCTGGACCGGGGGCGGTATTTCGCCCCCTTAACTTGGCGACGGCGTCCCGGAACTCCTCGTCGCTGACCGCGCATGGTGGCAGCGCGGTCAGCGCCGCCTCGAGCGGCTCCGGTGGTGGTCTGCCCCCCTCATCGGGGGGAAACAGTTTATTCACCACCGACCGGAGCACGGCGGGTTCTAGGCTCTCCGTGACGGAAGGACCCGCGGGGCGTAGGCGGCCCAGTACCAGTCGGTACGGGCGACCCCACGGGTCGGCGTCTAGAGAGCCTAGGAGTTCCTCCCAGGCCGATGCCTTGGCCTCCCTGATGGCTCTCCGCAAGGCATTCGATGCATCTCGATATGCCTCGCGGAGTGTGGCCTCCACCGCATCGTCGCGGACTGCACGGCGGCGGGCCCTTGTCCACCGGCGTCGGGCTGCCACACTCTCTTCTCTGAGTGTGGCTATCTGGCCCGACCACCAGTAGACCGCCCGCCGCTGCATCCTCCTGACCCGGGGCATGGCGGCGTCACAAATTGCCGCCATTTGCCCCCGGAGCCAGGAGGCCTCCTCGTCTATGTCCGCGACTGGCTCTGGCCCGTAAGAGGGCCAGGCCGCGGCATAGGAGGCCGCCATCAGCGCGTCCTCGTCCAGGTGCGTAGCGCCCACCTCCTACGGGGGGTGGGCCCCCAATTGGGGCCACCCCCTACATCAAACATGATGTAGAGGTGGTCGCTGAGGGTCGCGAGGTCATCTGCGACCCTCCACGCTCCAACTCGTCGTGCGGCCGACGGAGAAGCCCAGGACAAGTCCACTATGGACTCCCCCTGTGGCCGCACGCACGTGCTGGCGGATCCCCGGTTGAGGATCCGAAGATCCAGACCGGAGGACCAATCTACCAGCACATCCCCCCGTGGGTCGGCCCTAGGGGATCCCCAAGTTGGGGATTTGGCGTTAAAATCCCCTAGGACCAACACTGGACGGGACAGGAGAGGGGTCAGAACCCTCCCCAGCCCATCCAGCAGCGACTCGAACTCCACGAGGGTCAGGCTGGGCGAGGCATACACCCCGGCCAGCGTGACGCACCTGGACTCCACCACCACGAACCCGACACCCCTTCCGATCACCCGGAGGGGTGCCGAGTTCGTTGCGATCGCGACGGAGCCGCCCCGATCCGCCGCCCAGTCGGGGCGATCGGGAACTCTGTACGGCTCCGCCGCGACCGCCAGGCCAATCTCCCACTCGGCCAGGGTTTGGACAAACAAGTCCTGGGCCCCAGCCGAGTGGTTGAGATTGGCCTGTAACCCAGACCTAACCCAGACCTAACCCAGACCTTTTTTTTTTTTTTTTTTTTTTTTTTTTTTACCGAGGAGGAGGGGAAATCCATCATGGACACCCGACCCGGGGTGTGCAATAGGTCGGGTAGTGCCGGACTCTTACCGGCTAAAACCCCTCCTCCTCCTGTGTTGCATATATTCCAGGGACCCACGACCGCCTGTTCAGCATTAAGGTTCCAGGGCCCTGGATGCAAACTCCCTCACGTGTCGGTCATTATAGGTGACCCGACAGGCCCTTATTGGAATACCTCCAAATTACCGAGGGGTCACTGCGCCTTATTTGACGCCCACGCACTCAGCAACGAATTATATTGCGGGCATCGTGCCGACCCAGCTAAGTGACCGAGCTTGTTTTCCGGTAGCCCTGCCTCCTTGCAGATTATGCAACGATATGCGGATGTGCATTCCCGCATATTATGCCCGTCGATACCGCATTTGCGGCACAACTCTTTCCCCTTTATGTTCCTAGGGCATCTGCTAGCTAGGTGACCAAAATGGTGACACCTAAAGCATCTAATTATGCGTGGGACCGTCTTTACTCTGCAGTAAACAAGACCGATCCTAACCCTATTTAGTGCTTCGATCTCCTTTTTAAATTTGACAGGCACTAATAGGTGGGCTATACGTGTACAGCCAAAGCCTACACGTATGGATCTCACTACGACCCGTGCCTCCTGTGGTAGGACTTTCAAGATGGCCTCGCGAACTTCTTCCTCACTAACAAGCTCGTCGAGGTCACGTATCTCGACGTCCAACAGCTGCTCCATGAGACGAATGTCCTGCTTGTCGCCAAAAGTCGACGTCAGCAGGTCCATCGCCTTCCCTACACCCCCGTTTTCAGGGTCAACTTCCAGGAGAAGGTGTCCTGCAGCTGTCTTCCTGAGTCCGGTGATCCGCACGTCCTCAAGGGCAGAGCTTTCCCTAATGGAGCGTAGGACATCCACGTAGGATTTGCCCTCTGGCACCCTAACAGATATGGCGTCCTGCTTGATCCTAGGCGGCCTCAGCGGCGGGGGCTTTTTTGGTCTTCGTGCCGCCACTACGCTCCAAGGGAGATTAATTTCTCCTGCATTCACAGGGGCTCCTTCCGTTGGGTTAGGGCTTCCTCCGGGGGTCTTTTCAGGTGTCGCTGTCTTCTGGATACGTCGCTTCAGCTTCCTCACGTTCTGAGGTTCTGCCGGGGACGTAATCTTTCTTTTCGGCCTCTGGTCTTTGTTCGTCGGCTCGGGTTCATCCGCCACAACGCAGGTATTTACACCTACATCAGCTCTCATTGCTATCATAGGCTCCAAGACTGGGGTGGTTTGCGTACTCGCACTTTTGCGTGCTTTCGCTGGGGTATCACCATTGGCCCCGTCATTCCTAAAGAGCGTGAATGCCCGGCGCATATCCTTTATGAGGTCGCGAGCTTCCCTGGCACACATGACCGCCGAAGTCCCTCTCCTCATAACCCCCGGATCGACACTGTCGTTCTTTCTCAAGGCGGCTGAAACACCCTCGCAATCGGAGTTAACCATATCCAACATGGACATGGCTTCCGTTAGGAGGCTTTCAATCTGCTCCAACGCCGCTTGTACCTCCCCACGTCGGGGACTAAACCCTTTCCCTTGGGGCGTGCTAAAGGTTTCCGTGGGAGTTCCGACATTGTCATCGTCGACGTCGATTATGTCCAATGGGGCTGGGCGCGTAGCACTCCTACCTTTTGCTTTTCGCATACCCTTAGGCATGGGCTTGCGCTTTAGCACAGGTACCAGATTGAGGTCGTACACGTCGCTGCTTGTCGAGTCCTTGTCCAGGCTTTCCGTTGAGGACGCACCAACCCTGGTGATGGTGAGATCCTTTAATTTTCCAATTTTAGGTGTGGCCATATTTCATATCCGGCAGGGTCCGGCTGACGCCTCGCCCCGCCACCGATTGACTTGGGGAAACGGGAAGTCCGCCCGGGGTCACAGCCCCACCCCGGGTAAGCCTGATACACCCCGAGGTTCGGCCGTTCCTCGGGGGTTGGTCTCTAGGCGGCCAACTAACCCATGGCCCCGCATGCGTCACTTACGATCCTCCGCATGCGCCCCTACTAGGCGAGCACCATACCGTTCAGGGAGGGGTAATTTTTTATAGAGGTTTTCTTCCTCGCAGACCAGCCGGTTAAGGCAAGTCCTCCGGGTCCCGTGACGACAACGTTCCACCACTACGCCCTGTGATGGTCGTTGAAGCCGCCAAGGTACTTACGGAATTAGGAGGTGGATGGCGTTCATCCACCCCCAGCTCGAGTCCACCGGGTTCGCCAGGCCCGTACCGCAGAGACATTCTACGGCCCCTGGGGGGTAGCTCGGGTAACCCCGGGTTCGCTAAACCCGTACCGCATGCAAGGACCAAAAAGGTCCGCGGTCCCTGGGGGCGGAGGGGGAAGAAGGGGAGGTAAGTATGAAAGGGAGGACAGCTCGGGTAACCCCGGGTTCGCTAGACCCGTACCGCGTGCAAGGACCAAAAGGTCCGCGGTCCCTGAGGGCGCAGGGGGAAGAAGGGCAGGTAAAAAATAAGGGGGGGGAAGACAGCTCGGGTAACCCCGGGTTCGCTAGACCCGTACCGCGTGCAAGGACCAAAAGGTCCGCGGTCCCTGGGGGGGAGGGGGAAGAAGGGCAGGTAAAAAATAAGGGGGGGAAGACAGCTCGGGTAACCCCGGGTTCGCTAGACCCGTCCCGCGTGCAAGGACCAAAAGGTCCGCGGCCCCTGGGGGAGTTAGCTCGGGTAGCCCCGGGTTCGCCAAACCCGTACCGTGGAGACATATTTCTATGGCCCCACGGCCCCTGGGGGGGGGGGGGAGGAAGGGGGAAAAGGTTGCTCGGGTAACCCCGGGTTCGCTAGGCCCGTACCGCGCGCAATGGACCAAAGAGGTCCGCGGTCCCTGGGGATAGGATAGGGAAAAAAAAAAAAAAAAAAAAAAAAAAAAAAGAAAAACACGCACACACACACACACACTCACACACAGCTCGGGTACCCCGGGTTCGCTAAACCCGTACCGTGGGGACATATTCCTATGGCCCCGCGGCCCCTGGGGGGGGGGGGGATAAAGGGGGACCGGACAGATCGGGACCCCCGGGTTTGCTAGGCCCGTGCCGCGTGCAGGGACCAAAAGGTCCACGGCCCCTGGGGATGGGGGTATAGGGGACACATTCACACACTCACACACACGCACACACACACCTACCGACACACACACACACACAGCTCGGGGACCTCGGGTTCGCTAAGCCCGTACCGCGTGCAAGGACCCGAAGGTCCGCGGCCCCTGAGGAAGAAGAAGAGTGTTTGGTCCGCGGGAGCTATTTTATTTCACTCCTACCCTCTGCTCCCCTTGGGCCCGAAGGCCCAAGTACGAGCAGCGAGCATTCCCCTATCCGCCACCTGGGGACGCGCCACGTAGGGGTTCACCTCCCCTCCCATCTGGACAACCAGACAGGTCCGTGGACCTAACCCAGACCTAACCCAGACCTTTTTTTTTTTTTTTTTTTTTTTTTTTTTTTTTTTTAAGAGGGTGGAAAATGCATTACGCACACCCGGCTAAGTTGTTATGTGCCGGGTAGTGTTGGACTCCCTATAATACTAGGTCTACCAACTAAAAACCCCACCTCTGAGCTCAAAAAGGGGGATCGGGGATGTAGTCTCCGGGACAATCCGTGGACCATTTCTTCAGAGACTTCCCGCTGGATCTCCAGGTAAGTATAGGTAAGTATATACGTTATTTTCCTTGTGCTATTAATTTAATTTATTTATATATATTTCGTTTCTTTTCAGTTTATATTTTCACTCCGCTCTATTTTGCAGGTTCTCCCGCTCCCATTGCCGCTCATGTTCTTCTTTTTCTCTCATTACTTTTTCCACAAAAATTATAATATGTTTCCTTTTTTCCTCATTTTTATATTCTTTCAGGAAGTTGGCTGTACCCAGGTGTCCGATGCTGTTGTTCATCTCATTCCTTTCAGGGTCCCATTTTATGCACTCAAACAAGGTATGTTCCGCGTCGTCTATTTTTTCACATCCGAACCAGCAAAAAGGTGTTTCTCGTTTGCCAATTTTGTGCAGGTAAGCCGCAAAACATCCGTGTCCGGTAAACACCTGAGTAAGGTGATAATTCAGGGTTTTGGGGCCCCAAGTGAGCCACTCTCGTATCTCCGGTATAAGTTTTTTCGTCCATATTCCGTGGGCTGCAGTTTCCCATCTTGATTGCCATTTGGTTAACGACACATATCTCTCTTCTTTAAAGATTTTACTCTTTGTAACCATATTCATATCCTTTTTTTCTAACTTCAGGTATATTCGGCGTCGTTCGGAAGCCATAATGTCAATGGGCAAACATCCTGCGAGTACGCAGACTGCGGAAATGGACACAGTACGGTAGGCCCGTACAACTCTGGACAAGGCTGCTCTTTGCATACTGAATAAGTTTTTAATATTATTATTTACTGCAAGGCACGTGTCGGTAGCCCACGCAGGTGCCGCGTATAGAACCACGGCTTCTGCAGTTCTGTAGTGAAGGAGCCTGCTTTGATATCCTCCACCCCCAAGATTACGCGAGATCCGGGCCAGGGCACCGACCACGTTTATGGCCTTCCTACAGGTGCTATCTATGTGTGCTTTGAACATTTGGTTTCCTTCTATGGCCACGCCTAGATAACGGATAGCCTTTTTTGCAATAATATGGCATCCCTCATGTAAGACCCTTACTGGTTCCTTTATTTTCCGCCCTGTTAGTAGTAATACTTCGGTTTTTTCAGACGCTATTTTCATGTTCTGTTCCTTGAACCAGTTGCTTGTTTGTTCTAAAGTTACTTTCAATTTCTCTTTCAGCTTTTCAAGATCAGAGCCCACACAAACGATGAGAACATCGTCCGCGTAACCGATTAAGTGTACTCCTTCCGGCGTTGCCATTTTCAGAAGAGAATCGTACACAATATTCCACAAAGTGGGGCCCAAGACCGAACCCTGGGGATCTCCTGCGAACACCTGGACTTCAAGGATATCACCCGTCGATTGGTAGCCTATCTTCCGTTCATGTAAGTATGATCTTAATATTTTTTGAATTTTTTCAGGTATCTTCCGTCTGTGGACTTCGTTAATTATGCTTGGCCATGTGACCGTGTTAAAGGCATTTCTAACATCAATGGCGGCAAGGAGGCAGTGTTTTCCTGCCCTCTTTGCTCCATTCCATCTACTTATCATATCTAAAATCGCTCCAACTGTGCTCTTGCCCTTGCAAAATCCGTATTGGTTTTCTGCGAACTGTACTACTTTCATGATTTTTGCTTTAATAATATGTTCAAACAGCTTTGCCCAGTTAGATAATATACATAAAGGGCGCCACCCCTGTGCCTTGTCAGGAGACTTTTTCTTTGGGATGAGGACTAATCTACCCACCTTCCATTGTTTCGGGAACAAGCCCTTGTCAAGTAAAGTATTAAAAACGTTTAGTAAATAGTCAGGAGTTTTCTCGTTAATCCATTTAAGAGCCGCCACAGGTGCTTTGTCAAATCCAGGGGCTTTCTCTTTCATTTTAGAAATCGCTGTTACGACGTCCTCTTTCGATACTATAATTTCAGTGTCCCTATAAGTATACAGCCCAGGGGTGTCACAGTTCGCATTTTCTACTCTTCTAGTTACAAATAAGTCCTTAATTATAGCGAACGCCGCGTCCTTGTCTAACAATGGTGGGCTAGCCTTTCCCCGCAGGGTTTTTAGCACAGTTTTATAAGGACGGCCCCAAGGGTCGCTGTCAAGAGTTCCAAGGAAATGTTTCCAACCTTCAGTTTTTGCGGTTTTAATTTCTTTTTTAAGCTTCCTTCTATCTTCCTTTGCCTTTTCACGTAGTGTATTGAGCTCGTCATCAGGCACCCGTCGTTTATATGCCCGCTGCAGCTTCCTACGCGACTGGAGCGCCTTGTAGCGTAATTTGGCGATGTCCTTAGACCACCACCAGGCGGCTTTTTTGCCTCGGAGTGCCGGGTGAGGGGGTCTTCTAGCGAGTTTAGCGCATTGGTTGACGAACTTTACATAATCCATCACCGACTTTGTGGTGGGGGATGAAAAGTGATGTAAGGAGCTGTAGTCACTTTCATACCTTTTAACAAAAGTGCTTAGGAAAAAGGTCCCATCACCAACTGAGGGGCTACTTCTGCGACCAGGGCAGCGATTTCCTGGATGGTCAAATATATGTAAAAGGTACCTATGATCAGACCCATTGTAATCGGGTAGTATTTCGCTAGATAGTAAATTCCTGAATAACCTAGGGCTACATAAAATTATATCGATAAGCGAGGTTTTACCCTGCCTTTCGAAAGTAGCCGTGCCTGAGCTACGGGCAGGTATTAGTCCAAACTTGGCACATAACCCGGCGACCTCATCCCCGCGCCGGTCGCACCGTTTAGACCCCCACAGAGGGGAGCTAGCGTTAAAATCTCCTGCTAAGGCTAGGTATCCACCGCCATATGAGGCCACAATAGCTTCCAGTTCTTCTAGGCTATGCATAAACACGTCCCATGTAGCATTAGGGGATAGATAAACGCTAACCAAGGTCATGCCATCTACCTCTATGGCGATGAACCCGTCTCCCCTTCGCTGTAGTTGGGGGGTTGCTTAGCGCCCATAGTCCGCGAATTTACCCATAGGGATGTCTTCTTATTGATGTCGTGGTACCACCCGTCATTTCTTTTAAAATTAATAGGTTCGCTGATGATAGCGATGTCAATTTCTTTTTCTATTAAGGACTGTTCTAAAAGTGAGTCAGCCTCCCAGCATCTATTCAAGTTCACTTGTAGTATTTTAACCCCCTCCATTTTTATTTATATATGCTCCCTGCCCTTATTTTGGCAGCAGCATATTCTTTGTAAACGTGGCATCTCGTAGAGGCCGCGATGTGTGCTGCCTCCGTTTCGGGAATGCCACGGGCAACACATAGTCGGCATTTTGCTGTATGGCTACAATTTTCAATTTTGTGGCCATATTCCCACACCTGCGGCACACGAACTTGTCATTTGGGATGCTAGAGCAGTTTCTTGCGAAATGTCCTAGGTCGTGACACTTGAAACATCTAGTGATGTCGGGTATCTCCCTAGCTCTACAAGAAACCCACCCGATTCGGATTCTTCCCGTTTTGTGTATCATTTCAGCCACCTGGCGCGGAGCTTCCACTACGGCAACCTTGGTGGCTCGTGGTCCCTCTCGTAGTGACCTACAGCGGATCTCGTCGATATTTTGTTCTTGGCTGCAAGTCTTAGCCACAGCTCCACAGATCTCGTCCCGTTCCGTTAATGGTTCGATATCTCTAATTTCAATAACGGAGCGCGGCTGGAGTCGCCTAACAGTGGCATCGTCACCAAGCGCCCCTTTGATTTGGGCTAGAAAATCGCTCGAGTCTGTTTTCGGGTAAAATTCTAGTAAAAGATTACCAGTGGCCGTTTTCCTGACAGCCTTTACCCCCTCCACTGTAGGGCCTAATTTTCCTTTTACCCGTTTCAGGGCCTCCGCGAACGTTGCCTTTTCTGTGACCTGAATTGCAATAGCGTCACCTTGAGGCCGTCTTCTAGGGGGGCGGTCTGCTTTATGGGAGGTCCAGCTCTCTCTGTCGTAGGAGTCCCCTTCCCCTCGGTACTGGATTTTTTCTTCCTTCTCTCCACGGTGATCCATTCTTCAGGGTCTCTATGTCCTTCGCCGTCGACGGGGCGTGAAGTACTGCCCGGTGCTGCGCTCAGCCGCTTCGCAGTGTTGCCAGAGTTCATCACTTCGTGTGGTAAGTCCTCAGCGGCTGCAGCCATATCCACACATTTTTCTAATATATGGACGACCCCTGTCATATTCAGGATTTCCGCGGAAACGGGGGACAAATCCTTTCCCTGTGTTTGTGCGGTGTCATCCTCCTTTCTGGGGCGCATTATTTCAGCTGCTTGCGCCCTCAGTACAGAGCTGACTATGGAGGCAACAGTCTTCTCCAGATCCCCCTTGGTGACAAAAGTGTTATCTTTATCACCTTTGGCCATGGATTCGAGTTGCCTCTTAAGCCCCGAGATTTCCTTTCCAAGCTCGGAAATGAGGGATTGGAGCTTCCTCCTTTCCGTCTTGGCCTCCTCCAGTTCCGCTAATAACTTCGCGTTAACTTTTCTTTCTTTCAGGAGCTGCCGTTTCAGGGTTTCATTTCTGAGTCCCTCTTGTGCTTCGATGGTGACATTTGGGGGCAGGATCCCACCGGAGGTCCCGAAAGTGCTGCTAGCTGTGGAGCCTTCATCTCCTATGGGCGTCCCGTACAACTCACCAACGATCTCATCTTCTGACGAGGTATCATTTTCTCTTTCTTTCGCAGCCCTCTTGTTTTGTTTCAGATTAGGAGGAGTGTCCGAGCTTGCTCTAAGGCGTTTGGTGCTCTCCGGGGCGGCTTCGGAATCCTCTTCCTCTGGGGCGCTGCTGGTCCGCTCTTCTATGTGTTTTGTGGTGTCTCGTGCTGTGCTGCCTGCTGATAGGTTGCGCCGTTTATTCGTGGCCTCGGCTCTCGAGCTGGCTTTCTTCGCAGCGATCCCAACTTTCGCTCTACGCGACCTATAGGCGGAGTCGGTTTCCCCTGGGAGTCTTTCGACGCGGATTCCTCCCCTTTTGTTATACTTTTGGGTCGCCTCGTCCTCGAACACGCTCTCGCCGCTGTCCACGTTGTCCAATCGGTTTCCGGTCCGTGTACGCGTTGCCATGGTCAAATCCGTGTGTCCGTCCTTTTCAGTATTTGTCTTTTTGTAAGTTGTGTCCATTTTCATATACGGCAGGGTTCCGCCGAAGCGTAGCCCCGCCTCCGAATAAAAGGGGGAAACGGAGAGTCACCCCGGGCCCTCAGCCCCGACCCGGGGAAGCCTTATACACCCCGAGGTTCGGCCGGTCCTCGGGGGTTGGCCTGTAATCGGTCCACTTTCCCAGGACCCCGCATGGGTCAATTACTCTCATCCCCATGCGCCCTTACTAGGCCAGCACCGTACCGTTCAGGGAGGGGTAATTTTTTATAGAGGTTTTCTTCCTCGCAGACCGGCTGTTTAAGGCAAGTCCTCCGGGTCCCGTGACGACAACGTTCCACCACTACGCCCTGTGATGGTCGTTGAAGCCGCCAAGGAACTTACGGAATTAGGAGGTGGGTGGCGTTCATCCACCCCCAGCTCGGGTCCCCCGGGTTCGCCAGGCCCGTACCGCGGAAGGCATTCCACGGCCCCTGGGGAGGTAGCTCGGGTACCCCGGGTTCGCCCCACGGCCCCTGGGGTGGGGACACATGCGTATCCCCCCAAACACACACTCACACACACACACACACACACACACCCGTACCGTGGAGGCACAAAACTATGCCCCACGGCCCCTGGGGTGGGGCCACATGCGTATCCCCCCAAACACACACTCACACACACACGCACGCACACACACACAGCTCGGGTAACCCCGGGTTCGCTAAACCCGTACCGTGGGGACATATTCCTATGGCCCCACGGCCCCTGGGGGTGGGAAAGGAGGTGGGAAAAGGTTGCTCGGGTAACCCCGGGTTCGCTAGGCCCGTACCGCGTGCAATGGACCGATCAAGGTCCGCGGTCCCTGGGGATAGGAGGGGAAAAAACACACGCACACACACACACACACACAAGCTCGGGTACCCCGGGTTCGCTAAACCCGTACCACGGGGCCATATTCCTATGGCCCCGCGGCCCCTGGGGGAGGAAAAAGGGACAGACAGCTCGGGACCCCCGGGTTCGCTATGCCCGTGCCGCGTGCAGGGACCATAAGGTCCACGGCCCCTGGGGAGGTAGCTCGGGTAACCCCGGGTTCGCTGGGCCCGTACCGCGTGCAAAGACCAAGGAGGTCCACGGTCCCTGGGGGGAGGAAGAAGGGAAGGGAGAGACAGCTCGGGTACCCCGGGTTCGCCAAACCCGTACCGCGGAGCCATATCCCTATGGCCCAACGGCCCCTGGGGGTGGGAAAGGAAGTGGGAAAAGGTTGCTCGGGTAACCCCGGGTTCGCTAGGCCCGTACCGCGTGCAATGGACCGATCAAGGTCCGCGGTCCCTGGGGATAGGAAGGGAAAAACACACTCACTCACATACTCTCACACACACACACACACACACAGCTCGGGTAACCCCGGGTTCGCTAAACCCGTACCGTGGGGACATATTCCTATGGCCCCACGGCCCCTGGGGGTGGGAAAGGAGGTGGGAAAAGGTTGCTCGGGTAACCCCGGGTTCGCTAGGCCCGTACCGCGTGCAATGGACCGATCAAGGTCCGCGGTCCCTGGGGATAGGAAGGAAAAAACACATTCACACACACATTCACACACACACTCACACAAGAAAACACAGCTCGGGGACCTCGGGTTCGCTAAGCCCGTACCGCGTGCAAGGACCCGAAGGTCCGCGGCCCCTGAGGAAGAAAATAGTGTTTGGTCCGCGGGAGCTATTTTATTTCACTCCTACCCTCTGCTCCCCTTGGGCCCGAAGGCCCAAGTACGAGCAGCGAGCATTCCCCTATCCGCCACCTGGGGACGCGCCACGTAGGGGTTCACCTCTCCTCCCATCTGGACAACCAGACAGGTCCGTGGAGACCTAACCCAGACCTAACCCACCTTTTTTTTTTTTTTTTTTTTTTTTTAACGTGGGGGAAATCTTCAAAAGACACCCGCCGCCGTTGGGGCGGCGGCGGGTAGTGCCGGATTTTTACCGGCTAAAACCCCCACGGTGACCACCATCTCGCCCGACTTCGGCGGCGGTCCGGGAACGACCACACTAGGTCACACTACCGGACCGCCGCCTCGGGGAGGTCCTCTTCCCCGACTGGGAAGAGTGGACCTCTCCCCAGTCGTGGGAAGAGGAATCCGTGCTCGCGGGGAGCAGTCAGAAATGACTGCTCCCCCACAGAGCGCCGACTAAAGCCGGCGCTCCTGACTCCGCCGCATGGAAGGGTCACACTTCCATGCGGCCAACGTGGGCTATAACAGGGGGAGGGCGCGGCCCCAACCGCGGTCCTCCCCCAGCCCTCGGTGCCGCTCCCGACCGGCCAGGACCGAAGTCCCGGCACACGACGCCGGGGCGGCACCTACCTCCTCAATCGGGCGGAGCCCGGCACCGAATAACTGGTGCCGGGTCCGCCCGCCTATACTATGGTGGCGGGCCACTTGGAGGGGGCCGCCTAAAACGGAGCCCCCTCCTGGCCCGCCTTCTCTCCTGCCGAGCGGGATCGAGAGACTCCCGATCCCGCTCGGCGGCCTCCTTCTGCGAAATAACGGTTTCGCAGAAGGAGGCCACCGCTCTCCAGGACCTCTCGCTCGCCAGCATTGCCGTAACAAGTGCTGGCGGCGAGAGGTCCTGGCCAACAACGGCCCGCAAGCCCTCTCTTGCCCAGCCAAAGGCTGGGCACTCCTCTATCGTGTGGGTGGGGGTGTCGACCACCCCCACGCCACACGATTGGCACTCTGGTGTGGCCTCCGCTCCGATTTTGTGCAGGTACTCTCCGAAACACCCATGTCCGGAGAGCACCTGCGTCGTCCGGTAGGTAAGCCTACCATGCCGACGATCCACCCACTCCTCCAAATGTGGGAGGATCGCGCCGACAGCTCGCTGGCGGGCGGCTCGATAATTTTCGAGCTCCGCCCGCCATTTTCTAAGTGCGAGCTGCCGGGCCTGACGCCTCAGGTCACCGACCGACAGTCCTGCCGGATCCCCCTCGACCCGGCGGAGTGACCGAAACACACGGGCCTCGGCCTCCGCCTGCAGGTCGAAGGGGATTACCCCCGACAGGACTGCCGCCGCCTCATGGGAGATGGTGCGGTAACCACGTGCCACCCTGACGGCCATACGCCGGTATACGCGGCGCAGCATTTGTCGGCTGCGCCGCCCGGCCGCCAGGGACGGGGCCCAGACTGGGCACCCGTAAAGGCACATGGCCCGCACCACCCCCGTATAGAGGCGGCGGACCCTCTCTTCCGGTCCCCCGATATTGGGCAGTAGCCGACCCAACAGGGCGGCTACCCCCTCTACTCGGGGGACGAGTCGGTCAAAGTGACCTTCGAAGCGCCAGCGGCTGTCAATGTCCAGGCCGAGGTACTTAATTCGTTCCTCGACCCGGACAAAGACCGGCCCTACTCGGACGACCGACTGGGGCGGTCTCCGGGTCAGAGGCAGCCCATGAAACCAGGCTGCCTCCGTTTTCTCCGGAGACACTTGCAGCCCCAGCCGACGGACGGAGGCCACTACCGAGGCCACCCCCGCCTCGGCAAGGCCCAGCAGCCTCTCCCATTCCTCCCCCACGGCTATCACCAGAGTGTCGTCTGCATAGCAGACGACTGTGACGCCGCGAGGGAGCGCGGTGAGGAGAACCCGGTTGTACCCCAGGTTCCACAACAACGGTCCTAAGACGGACCCCTGGGGTACACCGCGGTTCACCTCCCGCGTTACCACCCCGTACCGACCCGGGTATATTACCCGTCTGTCCCGGAGGTAGTCTGCCAGAACCCTCCTCAGGTACGGGGGCACCTGGTGGTCGACCAGTGCCCCCGCAATCCTGTCCCAGGGCAGGGAGTTGAAGGCGTTGGCGATGTCGAGAGACACCGCCAACGCCATCCCACCCCGGGAGACAGACTCATCCACGAGGGCCTTGACGTGATCGACCGCATCTACGGTCGATCGGCCCTCGCGGAAGCCGAACTGGCACGGTGCCAAGTTCGGACCTACACGGGACAGATGCCCCCAGAGGCGGGAAGCTACGATTCTCTCGAAGAGCTTTCCCGCCTCGTCAAGGAGGCATATGGGTCGGTACGCCTTGGGAGAGGCTGCCGGCCTGCCACCCCCCTTGGGAAGCAGGACCATCGTGGCCTGCTTCCACAAGAGGGGGACCCGCCCCGCCTGTAGGCAGCTGTCGAACAGCCACCTCAGGCGGGGCCCGAGGACGCGTAAGGCCAAGGCTAGTGCCCTGCCTGGGACGCCGTCTGGGCCGGGGGCGGTATTCCGCCCCTTAGCTTGGCGACGGCGTCCCGGAACTCCTCGTCGCTGACCGCGCATGGTGGCAGCGCGGCCAGCGCCGCCTCGAGCGGCTCCGGTGGTGGTCTGCCCCCTCATCGAGGGGGAACAGTTTATTCACCACCGACCGGAGCACGGCGGGTTCCAGGCTCTCCGTGACGGAAGGACCCGCGGGGCGTAGGCGGCCCAGTACCAAACGGTACGGGCGACCCCACGGGTCAGCGTCCAGAGAGCCCAGGAGTTCCTCCCAGGCAGATGCCTTGGCCTCCCTGATGGCTCTCCGCAAGGCATTCGATGCGTCTCGATATGCCTCGCGGAGTGTGGCCTCCACCGCATCGTCGCGGACTACTCGGCGGCGGGCCCTTGTCCACCGGCGTCGGGCCGCCACACTCTCTTGTCTGAGTGTGGCTATCTGGCCCGACCACCAGTAGACCGCCCGCCGCTGCACCCTCCTGACCCGGGGCATGGCGGCATCACAAATTGCCGCCATTTGCCCCCGGAGCCAGGAGGCCTCCTCGTCTACGTCCGCGACTGGCTCTGGCCCGTACGAGGGCCAGTACATGCCGCGGCATAGGAGGCCGCCATCAGCGCGTCCTCGTCCAGGTGCGTAAGCGCCCACCTCCTACGGGGGGGTGGGCCCCCAATTGGGGCCACCCCGCCTACATCAAACATGATGTAGAGGTGGTCGCTGAGGGTCGCGAGGTCATCTGCGACCCTCCACGCTCCAACACGTCGTGCGGCCGACGGAGAAGCCCAGGACAAGTCCACTATGGACTCCCCCTGTGGCCGCACGCACGTGCTGGCAGATCCCCGGTTGAGGATCCGGAGATCCAGACCGGAGGACCAATCCACCAGCACATCCCCCCGTGGGTCGGCCCTAGGGGATCCCCAAGTTGGGGATTTGGCGTTAAAGTCCCCTAGGACCAACACTGGACGGGACAGGAGAGGGTTCAGAACCCTCCCCAGCCCATCCAGCAGCGACTCAAACTCCACGAGGGTCAGGCTGGGGGAGGCATACACTCCGGCCAGCGTGACGCACCTGGACTCCACCACCACGAACCCGGCACCCCTACCGATCACCCGGAGGGGTGCCGAGTTCGTTGCGATCGCGACGGAGCCGCACAGATCCGCCGCCCAGTCAGGGCGGTCGGGAACTCTGTACGGCTCCGCCGCGACCGCCAGGCCAATCTGCCACTCGGCCAGGGCTTGGACAAACAAGTCCTGAGCCCCAGCCGAGTGGTTCAGATTGGCCTGCAGCACCCTAACTGGAGGAGGAGGAGCCATTATCGGTTGGCCTTCCCCTCCTCCTCCAGGTTGGCGGCCGGTTCGGCCTCCCTCTCTGCGCTGACAGGGCGGGTACTGCCCGCCCTTGTCAGCACCACCCTCGGTTGTCTACCCCCGAGGATGTCCGCGAGCGACACCGACGACGCCCGCGGACGCAGACGTTCCTCGGGGTGGCCGAGGGTGGTCCCTTCTCGGGGGAGCTGGGCCCTCTCCCTCGGAGACTGCTCCCCCGCCCTTCTTCTTGGACTTGGGGCGGGGGGGGGTCGACGATCCCCCTCCCTCCCCGGGCCGGGCGGGGCCCGCTACCGGAGGAGGGGGGGTGGACGTGGACTTTTGTGGTGGAGCAACCGGCTCCACCTCGTCCACGTCCATCGCCGTTGTCGCCTCCGGAGAGGCGGGGGATGGTACGGGGAGGCGCCGCGGGTCGGCTCTCCCGGCCGACGCCGTCGCACCCCCGGCAGGCCCGGCCTGCCTCTTCTTCCCCCCCTCCTCTTCCTTTTGGAGGGGGAGGAGCACAACCCGGGGCGCCCAGCACGTGGTTGGCTGGGCGACCCAGGTCGACACAGACCGGGCACCTCGGGGGTGCCCGGCATGCACGCGACACGTGACCGGTGCCACCGCAACGGTAGCACCGGCCACCCCTATCTGCCCCCCCAGGGCATCGGGACTGGAGGTGCCCCACCTCCAGGCACCGATGGCACCTGGGAGGGCGTGCCGCCAGGACCTCCACCCGGGGTGAGCACCACCCCAGGCGGAGGCGGCCCGCCGCGGCCAGTTTTCGAACGGCCGCGAGCGGGCACTTAACCCAAACGGTACCAAGCCCATTGGGGGAGGTCCGGATTGGGCCAGTAACGATCTGGCCCGCCGGACACTCCCCCACCTTGGCCACCGCCTCCACCACCTGTTTGGTGGTGGTGGACTCATCAAGACCGCTGAGGCGAACCTCAGCGGTCTTCACGGGGCGGGCCACCCTGACGTCGTCCCCGCCGAAGAGTTCGGCGAGGCGTTCCGCCAGGGCGTCCGCCTTCTCGGTACCGGAAGGGCCCGGAATCTCGATGATCGACGATCCCGATTGGCCCTTCCGGTACCTAACCTCCTGGATGCCGACCTCTTGGAGGTCGACACTGGCCACCGCCTTCCGCATGACCTCCGCATAGGAGGTCTTGCTCCCAGGGGCGACCGTTAGCGACACGGCCGCCCTCTTGGGAGCACGCGGAAGGCGGGGCTTCTCCTTCTTTGTGGTGGTGGGGGGAGGGGGAGGGGAGACAGGTGCCGAGGCACCCGTCTTCCCCTTTTTCTTCTTCCCCCCACCCGCCTTTCCCGTCTTCTGGCCCCCCTGGGGGCCAGAGGGTGCCGCCGCAGCACCGGTGGCGGGCCCCGCCCCCCTCCGAGAGGGAGGTTGTGGGGCCACAGCCACCCGGCGCTGCGCCCTCTTGGCCTTCCTCCCCAGGACCGACACCCACTCCCCCTGGGCCGACGGAACGTCCCTCCCTGAGGAGGGGCGAGCTGGCCTGGTAGGGGAGGGGCGCCGGCTCCCGGGGCGGAAGAGCCGCGGGTCCCGCCCGCGCCTTTCCCCGTCCTGGCCGACGGACCGCCCTCCTCACGGGGTGGCCGCGCGGGCCGGGGGGCCGGGGGAGGCGGGGCAGGGGCCCGCACCTTCTTCCCCCTCTTCCGCCTCCTACGGGCGGAAGAGGGGAGGACCCCACCCTCCGTATCAGTGGAAGGGGGGGGCCCTTTCCTCCTGGGAGGGAGGATTTCACCCGCCCGCTCCGCCATCTCCAGGAGAGGACGGAGACGGGCGAGTATCCTCGCCTCCACTGCCTCCGCCACCCGATCCGCCATCCCCACTCCGTTCTCCGAGGAGGGCGGAGGGGGGGACGTCCGGGCGCGGGGGACTTTCCGTGGAGAGGTCCGCGGGGACCTCTCCACGAGGCCCTGGAAGAAATCGGAGTCGGTATCCTCCTCCGGTCCTCCAGGGCCTCGTGGCCTCACCGCCACGCTGGGGGTCTTTTTAAAAGACCCCGACGTTGATGCCCCTCCTCTCCGAGTTGTAAGTGGAGAGGAGGGCGTCGCCTCCTTTAATGTGTTGGGGCGGGGAGGGGTAAAGGCCCCCTGCCCACGGCCCGCTGCGATGAGGGTCGCGACCTGGGCCTCCAGCGCCTCGTTTCGCGCCCTCAGCTCCGCCACTGCCACCTCCAAATCGCGTTCCCGGGTCGAGGAGGAGGCCCGCTGCGCGTGCTCCGTCGCGACGCATCTGATGAGCAGCGCCGCCTCCCGCAACTTCCGGACGTAAGTCCCATGGAGGTTGCGGGAGGTGGAGGCGACCTTCTCGATCCGCGCGGCCTCCTCTATCGCCCGCGCGGATAAGTCCGCTGCGGGGGCGTGACGGAGCTCCGCGAGAAGCTCCGCCTCGTCCCGCAGCGGAATTGCCGACTTGGATGGCGGCCTAGCCTTAACGGAAGGGTCATCCAAGGCCCTGATGGCGTCGGCTTCGTCCGCCATCAGGACCGCTTCTGTGTGGGCTCGCTTTGCCTTAGCGAGCCCAACGTACTCCCCGGTTGTTGGGGGGCGGCCTCTCTTACGCCTAACGGCGCCTCCGGAGGTGCCAGCAACGCTGGAGGTGTCGCTGGCACCCTCCTCGAGTTCGCTCATGGCGAGCGAACTCTCTTCACCTGTGTCCCTCTGCAGGGACCTCTCCCCTCGAATCGCCGAGACGGCCGAGCTCACCCCAAAGCTCGCTCGCCGCTCCTGCACCTCCTCGTCCGTCATTTTATTAAAGTTTTGCGGTTCCATAATAGTTCCCACGAGTAGGGTCGGAAGGGGTGGTCCACCCGGGCAGAGCCGCCTTACCCGGGTAAGCCTAATACACCCTGGGGTTCGGCAGGTGCCCCAGGGGAGTTTGGTCGCTAAAGACTGGCCAACCTCCCAGCCATGCATCCTATCGGCGCGCACCATACCTTAGGATTGAGGGTAATTTTTTATAGAGGTTTTCTTCCTCGCAGGCCGGCCGGTGAAGGCAAGCCCTCCGGGTCCCTTGACGGCAACGTTCCACCACTACGCCCTGTGATGGTCGTTGAAGCCGCCAAGAGACTTACGGAATTAGGAGATGGATGGCGTTCATCCATCCCCAGCTCAGGCACCCCGGGTTCGCCAGACCCGTACCGCCGACCTTGCGGCCGACAGCCCCTGGGGTTGTGCCCTTTTTGATGACCGGGGTGGCACCTCCCCGGAGACGGCACCTGACACCAGGCTTACGGTTCCGTCCAAACCGGCGTGCTGTCCGCGGCTGCTTATTCGTCGGGGTTACCCCCGCTTATTTCGCAGCTACCCTTCAAAGAACCATGACAATGAAGGGCGTTCCCCTATCCGCAACCCGGGGACGCGCTCGGTTGCCCACGCAAGGCCTCCGCCGAAGCGGACCGAGAACCCAAACCTAACCCAGACCTAACCCAGACCTTTTTTTTTTTTTTTTTTTTTTCCTCGTTATCTCCCTCAGGGGGCGAAATGCTGTCCCGACCCCCGGTAAAGTCCGTGGACCATTTCTTCAGGGGCGGGCAGGTAATATCGCACACTCTTTCTACTACAGTACTTTATGTTTGGTGGGACCTATGGCAGTGAAATAAGCTACATACATAGTTGTCACCTAGCCATTCTGGAGCATAGTCGCCCTTCCCAATCTCTCTCATGTTGTTCCTTTGTTCTCATCACCTCTCCTACATATTTCATAACGGCTTTCCTGCTCTGCGTATCTCGTAGGAGTGGTATGAAGTTGTCTATGGAGAAAACGCCCGTGACGTTTGTCAGGTTTTCCCGTTCCGATCGGAAACGATTGCACTCGAAGAGGGTATGTTCTGGGTTATCGACGCCTTCGCACCCGAACCAGCAAGCGGCGTTTCCCCGTTTATTTATTTTTGTTAAATATTCAGAAAAACATCCATGGCCTGTGATCACTTGAGTTAGGTGATAGTTCAATATTTTAGGACCCCAGCCCATCCATTCTTTGATGCATGGAATCAATTTGTGGGTCCACCTTCCAGCTTCCGCTTCATCCCACCTTCCTTGCCAAATCGTTACTGACTCCTCTCTCTCTCCTTTTTTATGTTTTTCGGTCTTCTCTCTTCTGGACACCACTAACTCAGGCGCGTAAAAATCCGCGCCGTTCGGCAGCAGGATGACAGTGGGTAAACACCCCGAGATGACCAGCAGCGCCGTCAGCGACCGTTCTATATGCCCTAACAACTCTCGCAAGGCCATTTTCTGTGCTCTATTGATGTTGCTGGAATTGTGACACAGGCACATGTCGGTAGCCCAGACAGGGGCGGCATACAAAATGACCGCCTCGCTGGTCCTATAGTGCAGAAGTCTGCTAAGGTAGCCTCCATGAACTAGGGGATTTATCCGGGACAGCGCTCCAGTAACCTCGCCGAGATCGCTCACATACACTGGTAAGTTGGCTACGAAAGCGTTGGTTTCCTTCATATACACCCCGAGATATTTTAGAGCTTTCTTGGCTTGGATGGGGATTTTAAATGCCTCGATCCTGATTGGCTCCTTGACTTCCTGCCCGTAAGTAGCACCATTTCGGTTTTTTGGTGAGGCCATCTCCATTTTATGTTCTCTGAACCAAGCACTGATACTTCGTCAGGGTTGGCCAAGTTGTCCTTCAGTTTTTCTAGGTTGGCAGTCGACTGCCACCATAATTGCCAACATCATTGGCATATCCGATGAGTTGCATGCCTGCGGGGTCGTCACAGTTTGCAGTAGGGAATCGTACACCATATTCCGAGGGTCCACGGACCCAGAACAGACCCCTGCGGTACCCCGGCGAAGACGTCATAGCAGTACAGCGTCGTCAAGTGCCTCGTATTTGGGGGGTACGAGCGCATCCGGGTGATTTTGCCTGGAAATAAGCGCTCCTACCGAGTATCTCCTGATCGCTAACTCCCACGTTAATTGTGGCATTTTGGACGTCAATAGTGGCGATAAGGCATGCTTGCCCTTTTTTTTTCGCCATTCCATGCGCTCCATGACCACTTATCGGACGCGACCGTTGTCGGGCCCTTTGGAAAAACCGTGTTGATTGGGCGCGAACTTCCCTCACCCTCTAATCAGGGCCTCCAATATGCTCCGAATAATGTTGGCCCAGTGTCGACAATACATAGGGGTAGGACGCCTCTCCTGTTTATTGTTTCGAGGATTTTTTTCGGTATTAGGATTAAGTCTGACCCGAACTTTCCACTCCTCTGGGAAGTACCCAGTTTCTAACAGCACCTCAAAGACTTTGACCATCGTGCTCAGATCGTGGTGCACTATCCATTTGACTGGACTGCGACTGGTGTTTTGTCTCAAGCCCGGGGCCTTGCCTCTTTAATTTTCTTCGCGCCATGGTTTTCAAGCTAATGGACGTAACGGCCGTCATTGGCCCACGTTCCGTGGTTTCTATGCATTGCAGTCATTGTGCGAGGTTTGGTGACGAAGAGTTCTTAACAATATTAATCTTCCTGGCCAGGTCCGATTTTAGTCTTGGCGCACTATTATTTCTACCCTTAAGATGTCTCATGACCGTTTTATCGGGCCCCACGGGGCATTTACCGTTCACCGGCCCTTTCCCTTTGTCGGTTCCTTAATAGCGCCAGGGCTTTTTTCCTGCAGCCGAAGTTGTTATTCCGATCTATTTCGCTAAGTGATTTTTGCGCTTGTATCGCTCGCTGAACGATCCTCCGTTGGTACGTGCTTCTTGGCTAATTTCCAGGCAGTTGCGCGATGTCTGGTTCCACCACCATTGGCCTTTTTTCCGGCCGACCGGACCATTACTTTGCGGCCCCCAGATGCACAGCAGCCTTTATAACATTTGCTGTATTTCTGCACGTCGCGTATGTCTGCTGTTGTTGGCGGTAGACTCGGTGTTCCGTCGATTGCATTGTTTTGTATAATAATGCAAAGCTGGACCCAGACATTGCCCTCCAGCACCAGGGCCCATTTGTACCCAGTCGGCAGGATCCGAGGGGTATGTGTGGACCAAATATTGATGGTCAGATCCATTATATTCATCAAGAATTCAGTCTTGGTGACGTGCCGCATCATGTCAGGAAGCAACAGTCAAAATCAGTCCTAGACCCGTGTCTCCTCAAACGTGGCCTTTCCTTTGCTGAATAGGGTATCAAGGCCCCATCGGGCAAAAGGCAAGACTTGATTCCCTCGGAGTTTCCATTTTTGACCCCCACAATGGGGGAGCTTTCTTAAATCCCCGCCAGGAACAGTTCCAGCCGTGTGAACTGGAGGACCTATGTCCTCAAGGTCCAGAAGTCTCCCGTATATTCTCAAAGATATTTGGGGGTCGTTGACGCAACAACCGGATATTGGTTATCTTGACCGCCACAAGGCCATCTCCCTGCCCTGCTCATCGGAATTTATAATGTCCATGGTGTGGGGGTTACGCCACAGCGCTGCCTTTTTGTTGGTCGATGGAACCAGGGTTTTCCTGTATTTATATTCCGGATCAAAACGATACTGCATCCACGCTTTTTTCTGTAGCGCTTGTACAGTTTTGTGCCAAACCAGCATATTTGAGGTTCCTTGCAGGAACTTATGCCCCTCCAAGGGTTTTAACCTGCCTAGGCTCTCCGCAGCGACCTCCTCTCTATATTGGGGCAGCGGATTGACTCGCAACATGTCCTAACTGGGAATCCGCTAACTTTGGCGGGCACAAGGCAGCACCTCGCCTCTGAGGTCACATTTCCCATGGTGTGGCTAACCTCAATCCCACATTTGCGGCACAATCTTTTCCCTGACCTCAAGGTTCCACAGGACCGGGCCATATGTCCAAGGTGATGGCACCTTAAGCATCTCGTGATGTCAGGTACTACTCCGCACCCTACATAACCCAGCCTATCGGATTCGGCCAGTGTTGTTATGGCCCTCGGCAAGGCGGTGCTTGCTGGTAACAAGATGTTGGCTATTGGTCCCTCCCGAAAGCCCTACATCTTTACTTCTACGCCTCATTTGATCCTGACGGAAGGGTTTACCGCTCTAAGCACGTCTTCGTTCCGTAGGCGGTCAATGTCACGAATCTCAATTCGCAGATCTTCCTTGACTAACCATTTTCTCCATCACACCTTTGATCTGTCCAGGTAAGCGTTTCTCTTTGGGATTTTGTTCAGGAGGTGACCAGCCATTTTCTCGTTACTGACCTCCTGCCAGAGGTCCGGCAACGTCTTCCTTGACCTTTTTCAGCACGTCATGCGAACGTGCACTTGTCACTGGTGTGAACCGCAGGACCAACAAATGTTTCTCCTTCAGGGCCTTTGGTGCAATGGCTTTTCTTCTGTTACCTGCACCACTGCCTTCATATGCACCAAAAGGTTTTCTTTCTAGGTCCCATAACCCAGGTCCATTCATTAGTTATTTTATACACCGCCTGTGTCACGGCCCATGTACCAGGCCTGGTCATTATTAGGGTCACCGTCCATAGGTCTCCATTGGGCAACAAGTCCAGAAGTGCATTAATCAGTACTTTATCCCAGCCGGCGCAGCCTCTTCGCCCAGAATACTTTCAAGGTTGCATTCTTCAGCAGACATAACTTTCCTCTTTTGTCGTCTCCTCTTCCCAGGTCGCCCTCAGACGGTTTCCAGCACAAGTCTTCCTTCCCGCTTATCTCTCTTGCAACCTTGGGATACCTCTTAGGGGTCGTTGTGAACTTGCAGCTCCGGACGCCTCCCTGCCCTCCTTGAAACCGAGCTTCTCTCCCGTTTACTTTGCACCGCCTCTTGTAGCAGGGTCCTGAGTTCTTCCAGCTGCTTGCTCCCGACATGATGGTCTTGCCTGCAGACCAATCTTGCCTCTTATTCTGCCCTGAGTTTTCAGGCGTTCTTCGTCCAGGCTGGTCCACCTCTCGTTATCCAGCGTCCCTCCGCCTGATTTTCCAGTAGCCCCACTCGCTTCTGCTCCTGGTTCGACACCGATTCTACCAGATCTTGTGGCTATCCCATCGCCATCTTCTGGGTCCCCCAGCTCCCGCTTAAAGATTTGCTTTTGCAGCTTCGAGCCCTGACTGCGTTTGGGGTGGCGTCCCGAGGTGGGTGCGAAGCCTTTTAGGTCTCTCGCTTGGTGTGAAGAAATTTCTTCACTCTCTTCTCCAGATTGTGTCCCTTCTTTGCGCGGGTTCTGGCGAAAGTCCACCACCACTTGTGGCGCATCGCGAAGTAGCCAGGTAGCGGCAGCATTTGCCTTTCTTTGCGATGCCCAGCTTTTGCTCGGCGTGATCTATAGGCGGAGTCCGACTCGCCCTCTAGTCTCTCCACTCTAAGACCCCCCTTTGCTGTTGCGTATAAGTGGTTCTATACCACTTTTGGACTGGCGTCACGAGCCGGAGCCGTGGCTGCTTGGGATACCAATGTCCTTCCCTCCTTCCTGCCCTCTTCAATCTCTGTTTGTTTATTTTGTTTGGTGCTCATCATATCATATGCGGCAGGGTCTGGCCGAAGCCTCGCCCCGCCTACCTTTAGAATGGGGAATTCCAGTCGTCGACCCGGGCCCTCAGCCCCGACCCGGGAAGCCTTATACGCCCCGAGGTTCGGCCGGTCCTCGGGGGTTGGCCTGTAATCGGTCCACTTTCCCAGGACCCCGCATGGGTCAATTACTCTCATCCCCATGCGCCCTTACTAGGCCAGCACCATACCGTTCAGGGAGGGGTAATTTTTTATAGAGGTTTTCTTCCTCGCAGACCGGCTGTTTAAGGCAAGTCCTCCGGGTCCCGTGAGGACAACGTTCCACCACTACGCCCTGTGATGGTCGTTGAAGCCGCCAAGGAACTTACGGAATTAGGAGGTGGGTGGCGTTCATCCACCCCCAGCTCGGGTCCCCCGGGTTCGCCAGACCCGTACCGCGGAAAGCATTCCACGGCCCCTGGGGTAGTAGCTCGGGTATCCCCGGGTTCGCTAAACCCGTACCGTGGAGGCACAAAACTATGCCCCACGGCCCCTGGGGTGGGGACACATGCGTATCCCCCCAAACACACACTCACACACACACACAGCTCGGGTAACCCCGGGTTCGCTAACCCCGTACCGTGGGGACATATTCCTATGGCCCCCCGGCCCCTGGGGGGGGGGGAAAGGAGGTGGGAAAAGGTTGCTCGGGTAACCCCGGGTTCGCTAGGCCCGTACCGCGTGCAATGGACCGATCAAGGTCCGCGGTCCCTGGGGATAGGAGGGAAAAAACACACGCACACACACACACACACACAAGCTCGGGTACCCCGGGTTCGCTAAACCCGTACCGCGGGGCCATATTCCTATGGCCCCGCGGCCCAGGGAGGAAAAAGGGACAGACAGCTCGGGACCCCGGGTTCGCTATGCCCGTGCCGCGTGCAGGGACCATAAGGTCCACGGCCCCTGGGGAGGTAGCTCGGGTAACCCCGGGTTCGCTGGGCTTACCGCGTGCAAAGACCAAGGAGGTCCACGGTCCCTGGGGGGGAGGAAGAAGGGAAGGGAGAGACAGCTCGGGTACCCCGGGTTCGCCAAACCCGTACCGCGGAGCCATATCCCTATGGCCCAACGGCCCCTGGGGGTGGGTAATTTGGGAAAGGTTGCTCAAGGTAACCCCAGGTTCGCTAGGCCCGTACCGCGTGCAATGGACCGATCAAGGTCCGCGGTCCCTGGGGATAGGAAGGGAAAAACACACTCACTCACATACTCACACACACACACACACACACACACAGCTCGGGTAACCCCGGGTTCGCTAAACCCGTACCGTGGGGACATATTGATTTGCGGCCCCTGGGGGTGGGAAAGGAGGGGGAGGCAGCTCGGGTAACCCCGGGTTCGCTAGGCCCGTACCGCTCTCAATGGACCGATCAAGGTCCGCGGTCCCTGGGGATAGACCTAACCCAGACCTAACCCAGACCTAACCCAGACCTAACCCAGACCTTTTTTTTTTTTTTTTTAAAAAGCCCTCCGATCCACCGCTCACCTGTTCCCCATGGACCCGCTTACGCATTACAACAGGGGAACAGAGCTGTGCCTCCACCAGCTTCGCGACCGCCTCAGTTACGACAGAAGGTCATAATCGAAGGGTATTCGTATCTACCGCGCCGTGTGGGTCGAAAACTCATATGCCGCACTCATATGGGTGATCGACCCAAGCCTACGTATATTTGCAGCCACGAAAATGATATGATGTGAAAGTGACCCATGATCATAAGTGAAATAAATGTAAAAAATGCTTAAAAATATCCTCTCAGTGATTTATAGTTCGGATTGTGGGATGAATAGTTGCCCATGCTGGGTTCATGACCCGTGAAATGATTTAAGATGTTTTAAATGAGATGTTTGCAGGTTAGGCCGGTCGATAAACGTAGAGCACTACGTTTACCCCGTGCCTAACTCTGCGCATTTTCGTATCGCAAATTACATGTAGGCCGCCACCGTTTTCCTCTCGGGTGAAAACTTAACCCATGTATGTGATATGCGGACACATTCGCACCCCATATCACACCATACACTTGTACACGTATCATACCATACCCAGTCATACCATACAGCAAAATCTGTGGACCCTAGAAGGCACTTGGCGCATATAGAGTAGGGAAAACCCATGATTATCCCAAAAACCATGTTTTATGGGAAAACCATGGTGTTTTTCGTCTTCTCCATGCAGCCAACTCCTACTAGGGGCCACGTCACACATTCTCGGGGGGGTACACGGGGGTAGTCAAAATTTCGAAAAACCCCATAGTTTCATGGGAAATGGACTTTCACCATGGAAATATGGGGTTTTTCGAAATTTCCGAAACGCCACCGTATACTACCCTTTACCCTCTATACAGACATACCAAAAGTTCCATGCCTTACATGTAGACTCAGTGCCCGAAAAATTTTTGGAGAATTTTTTGGGTACGATTTCTCTTCATGTAAGTCACGGATTTCTCTTGGCATGCTGCACACAACCTCCCACAGGTACTTACGAGTATATAAAACCCTCAAAAACCATGATTTTGTCAAAATCTCCAATATTTTGCCAAAACCATGGAATTTTTGGGATTCTTGCAGGTTTTCTCTATGGGAGGTTGTTATACCCGCAAAACAGGGATGCAAGAGGGGTGCAAGAGGGGTGCGAGAGGGCGGGGGGAGCGCAGCCAGAACTTAGTCCCTACGACCAAAAACAGCCAAAAGGATGACTATTTTTGGCCGCAGGTGCTAAAATTCGGTCGATTTTTGGCCTATTTTTCAAGATGACCTTGAAAAAATTTTTTCGCCTCGCAAGCTCGGCGCGCGCCGACGCGCGCGCCCCCGCCCCCCCCACGCACGCGCTTCGCGCGCGCCCCCCCCCCTTGGCGAATTTCCCAAATTGGGACGCGTTGGTTCGTCTTCCTAGCATTGCATTGCTATGCTATCCGGAACGCTAAGCCATAAGAAGATCCAAAGCTTTTGGGCTTCCCTGGGACTGCGGAGTGGCCTCTGGTCGTCCCGATGCCCGCCTGCGCGACAGCTCGCTTCGCTCGCGTCGCTTGCCGGTCATCGGGACGACCAGAGGCCACTCCGCAGTCCCAGGGAAGCCCAAAAGCTTTGGATCTTCCCGTAGGGACGCGTTATGGCTTAGCCGTTCCCGATGCCGGAGCGTGAGCGTGGCATCGTGGCGCCAGAGAGACACTTCGCGGACAATTTTCCACTTGTTCCACACTTTAGCATACGTTTGAAGCCATAAACCATGGTAAAACCATGATTTATGGTCTTCGCCTGTATGATTTTACCGTGTGTCGAACCAAAGTTACGGTAACATTCGTTGCCGCAACTTTGGTTCGCTCCTCATTCTTGCATAATTTCTCATGCATACTACACTTGTCTCGTGCGTTTGATGCCTTAAACCATGAAAAAGATCAAGGTTTAAGGTCATCGCCATACGGTATTAACGTGTATCGAGCAAAAATTGCGGCAAGACTAGTTACCGCAATTTAGGTTCGATTATTCCCATTCGCTCATATCTTACATTCTTGTAGTTAAAACCCTGTGTATTTGGTCACAATACCTGCATTTATAGGAAATTACAGGTTTGTGACCCACTCCGCACCTGCGACAAGACATTTGAGGCCTAAAGACACAAAAAATTGCGCCTTAGGGACATCGCAGTCGAGATACATAGTGCGACAGGCTGAACTCACGATAAAATTATCATGAGTTAAGCCTGCTCATTTCATACATGCATATCTCCCTTGCTTTTATACTGTCATTCTTGGGGGACCCTGTTTTGCGGATATACCCTATGTTTTTGCCGCCGCATTCCACAGCCAAGACGCCGCGGCTCGACTGTACATGCGATGATGCGGCAAATCGAGCCACGGGCGCCGTAGTGCGGAATAGCAGCGGCATACCGTGTTTGTTTCGACTTCGGCACTAAGTGAGTTTGAGGAAGGAATTCGGTCATTCGGGGGAGTTAGATCGGATGACCGATAGAGGATTTTGGATATTGGCTTGGGTTAGGAAAGGGGGGGGGGGGGGTTGGACATTTTCAATTAGTACCGAAGCCGAAAACAATTCGGTTTATTTTATAACCATTCGTGCATTGACCGAAGTCAAATTCATGTATACCAACAGTGATTTTCAGTCATGCATCCCATTTTTACGTACACACACACGTACATTCACTCATGCTATGAAAATACACAATTTTCAGTACTGTATGTGCAATAGCACACGAGGCACGTGGAGTTTGCGTCGTTATCGGTAAGGAAGAGAGCGCGGTGTTTCAGCCACCGCGTATGGCGGGTTGCCTGCGGGTAGGCTGAGCGGCCGTGCCACCTACTTATACTCCTGTTATCCTGGTATACGGCTCCACGTAAAAGTTAGCTAAAATGCATTTATTAATGCATAATGACATTTTCTCCCTATAAGTGACTCTGTAGTACCCCTAATTACTGCATATGGAGCACGGCATCCATTTTGTCGACGATTCACGAGTCTATGTAAAAGCAAATTGGAGTATTTCGAGTATGATACCCATGGCCCGTTACAGCAGTATGGACTTGATTTCTAGTTTAATATGCACAAACAAACGGTTTTCGTCAAATTTTATATTTAAATAGTGAATAGTTAATAATAAATAAATAGAATAAGTTAAATAAGTTAGTATAATTATGTATAATTAAATAAATAAATAGAATAAATTAAGGTCAAAAAGTAAAAGACAAAGTAGGTGTAAATAGCCAGTCAGAAATATTCAAATAAGAAAAATAGAAATTAATGTCAAAAATAAATATATATATAAGATGTAAACTACAAACCACGGAAACGTACAAGAAGAGTAACTGTATTATAAATAACATAAAATAAAATGGATAAATAGATAGAAAGTGTACATGGATCATTTTAAGTTTCCGTATAACCAGCGAAAGGAAGACTGTGACACAATATGTGGTTCGGTTAAGTTATTATTTGCCCTTGTCTAAGTTATATTGTAAATTGTTGTGTATATTCCACCAAGTAATAAAGTTAAAAGTTTCCTTGGCTTCCTACCACGTTATATATTGTAGTTAAAGTTAAAATAAATCGTTTTGTAACATTATTCCCTGGTTTCATATTGTGGGCAAGTTTTCCTTTTGCTGGTAGTCAGTATGCTGGCTACACCTGTGTTATATTATTGAAAACCGTTAATTCTGTTGACCGTGTGTTTATTTCTAAACAACCTTTGATGTTGTTCACAGTCCGACTTTTCGTTATGCGAACCCAAGTAATGTCTATAAAGGCGTTTAGATTTAAATCTTGTATTAAAACTACTTACATAGACTGTTTCACGTTGCTATTTCCAGCGGTTTTGCCTGCGATTCTCGTCCTCCGCCTTTTGTTTGATTATAGCGTCGGCGAAGCACAGGAAAGCTGTCCAATTTCGTGAGGGTCCGTGTATTAATTCACTTAATTGTTCTGGATTGCTTAATTCACAACACGAGCACTCATATTTTAACTTGTCTCTAAATTGTTCCCATTCTAGGCAATAGAACACTGTGTGGTAGACGTCGTCCGATGGATCACCGCAGTAGAAGCACTCGGGGCTGCTTGCTTTGTTATATTGGAATAGGTACGACTGGAAGGTCCCGTGGCCGGTTAGCAACTGAGTCGCCTCGAAGGTGATGACCCTCAGCCCCCTTTCCACCAAGTGCCCCCACTTTCTCACGTCCGGGATCAACCGTCGCGTCCAATTTGCCCTTCTGTCCATGATCCACTCTAACTGCCACTCTTCCCAAGCTTTGTCCGCGATTTGTTTATGTAAGTAGTTACTTTTAAACACGAGGTCGACTAACTGACTTCTGTCCTTCCATGCTCCATACTTGGCCTTCCAACTAATATTATATTCGCTTTGTCTTACCCTAGCTACATAGTCTATAGGCATTGCCCCAGAGATAGCAAATGCCGCGATATCTGAAATTGTTCTGTATCCTCTAATAATTCTGATTGCTCCCAGTCTCTGAACCGCACGAAGCTGTCTCTTAAGACCTTTTTGGGTGAGTGATTCAGCCCAAATCGGAGAGGCGTACAGCATAATGGAATTCATTACATAGATGTAAAGTTTCCTTTTCTGCTGCATTGCCCCTCTAATATTCGGCAGTAGTCTTAGCAAACCAGCTGTGGCTTGGCTGGTTTTTCTGGCCACCGCCGTAATATGATCTTTAAAAGACAGCCTCCTGTCGATTAAGACACCTAGGTATTTTATTACGGGTTTTGCTTGAATTATATTGCCTTTAAAATTAACCGAGAAAATTGGAAGTTGTTTCTTTTTGGAAATTGGGACGATCTCTAGCTTCTCTGGGGCAATAGCCAGTCCTTTGTCCCTCAACCAGTCGTCAATATTACATAAAATACGTTCACAATTGTCTCTTAGTGTCCCTAGTTTATCGTTAAACATTAAAACCGCGAGATCATCCGCATACGCAATCATATGGGTATCTTTTGGAGTTTCAATGTTTAGTAACCCATCGTAAAGCAAGTTCCACAAAATTGGTCCTAGCACAGAGCCTTGTGGTACCCCACGTGTCACTGGAAGCGTTTTATATCCCTCGTTGTCATTATACACAATACTTCGGTCCGAAAGATAGCTAGTAATTATCCGTCGCAGAACTCCAGGGATGTTCTTCTTTTCAGCGATGACCTTATTTATTTGCGACCAACAAGCTGAATTGAAGGCGTTCCTTATGTCGATGGTGACAAAAATCCCGTGTTTTGTCCTTTGCCATGTAGTGTTCCAATATTTTTCTACCGTTGATCGCATATACTGTATAGCATCCACAGTAGATCGGCCTGGTCGAAAGCCGTATTGTCTATTATTTAGTCCGTTAGTTCCCTCAGTGTATATCATTAGTTTTTCAGCGATCATTCGCTCAAAAATTTTTGCCGTACCATTGATGAGGCATAACGGCCTTAACGCAGCGGGGTCGTCCAAAGGCTTATGGGGCTTAGGTATAAGTACCAGCCTTTGGACTTTCCAGCTTTTTGGGAAGGTACCGTGCCTCAAACAATTATTGTATATGCGTAAAAATGCCTCCGGGAATGCGCAAACCATAGTTTTTAAAGCCGTTTCCGGAATGTTATCTGGGCCGGGGGCTTTTTTCTCCTTGATTTTTCCGATAGCCTTTCTTAGGTCCAAGAGGTCAAAGAGTGAATCTTCTTGTTCCTCGTTGGGCATGGGGATATCATAAGGTGGACTTGTATCTGCAGCTGGAAACAGTGTGGTGATCGCCGCCTTAATTTGCGCCGGACTCAGAAGTTCCATAGGGTTTACCCTGGGGGATAATTTAGTCATAACGACTTTGTAGGGTTTCCCCCAGGGGTCCTGCTCAACTTCCGCGCAGAGTTTCTTCCATGCACTTATTTTTGCATCCCGAATAGCATTTCTCAATTTTTTCCGGGCTTCTTTGTATCTTGTATCTTCTTCGTCCGAGTTGCCGTGTTTGTGTCTTCTTTGTGCCCGTCTTCTTGCTTTGTGGCAATCCCTACGGAGTTCTGCGATTTCTTCTGTCCACCAGTACACTGCGGGTGGTCTGGTGGACTTGTTGTGCTTCTTCCTCATGGCGTAATTGCACGCGAGTTCCATTGCACGGGTTAGGTGGTTTATACCACTCTCGACGCCGAAATTATTCATATCTTGTAGAATTGCGTCGAGGCTGGTCCCGAAGGTCGCGATTAACAGATCTTTATTGAGAGTGTTAGTAATCCAGCCTTTGTTTGTGCATCTCTGCTTAGCTACTACTTTCCCCACCTTGTATTTTATGTACTGGTGATCGCTACCAGAGTATTGGTCTTGCACTGCCCAGTCGTGTATATGTTTAACTAAGTTCGGACTGGCGAAGGTGATGTCCACAATAGATCCAGTATTTCCGCGTCGAAAAGTAAATGCATTGCCCTTGTTAATAACTACTAAGCCAAGTCTGGCCATACACTCCGATAAGGCCAGTCCTCTAGCGTTAAGTGTAGTACTCCCCCAATCCGGACTTAGGCAGTTAAAGTCGCCTGCAATTAATACGTCACCTATCGTATTTCTAACAAAGTCCTCAAGTCTATCAAGTTGATTATTAAATTCTTGCCAAGAGTCGTTTGGGGGAAAGTAGCAACTAAGCAGAGTGTATTCTGAAGTTGCAATTGCCACAAAACCGTTGTCTCTACTTTCTATTATTTTAGTTCGCGTATGGGAATTCCAGACGCAGATGGCTGCATGTCCGGAGAGGTCAAAGTGCCACCCGCCTGGCCTCCCATATGGCTCAGAAATTATACCGAAGGATGCCCCATTTTCCCTGGCATACTGCTGCAACAGGTCATGGGCAGCCCTACAGTGATTTAAATTAATTTGTATTAGCGTCTCCATTGCTCTACATACTTTTTGTACTCCTGGCATCTCGCGTTGCCTGCAATATGCCTATTATCTTTTATGCCTTTTTCCGTACAAATCGGACATACAGGGGGGTTCTTGCACTCGAAAGCCTTGTGACCCTCCTGTAGGCATCTCCTACAGAGCCCGTTACGGTTTACCTCACTTTTACAGTTGTTGGCTACATGCCCTATGCCCAGACACTTGTAACATTTAACGATTTTAGGTCGTATGGAAACCCTACATTCGGCCCAGCCTACCCGCAGTTTCCCTTTGGAATTTAATTTTTCTCCCTCGTCTACCGGGAGCTCCACCAGAGCCGTTCTGGTTCTGGCAAAGCTGTTTCGAACGCCCAGTACCCTAATGCGTTCCTTTATTCCCGGTGTGTCGCCGATTTCTGTCATGATTGCTGCGTGTACTTTGTCAGCGGTTGCAGTTCCGTCTAGTCCCGTGATCATGATCTGTGCCATGCGCGAAATACCATACACGGGTGTATCCGTGCCTACAACTCCTTGTATGGCCGATTTTACCATGGCTATGTTTTCCGGTTTACAATCCGCTGAAAATTCCATTAGGATGTCCCCGGCCCTTGTAGTACGAACTTTTTTCACGGGTGCCCCAAGGTCCGAGGGATTCACTTTTTCTTGAAGCATGTTCAACGTTGCTTCATACGCCTGTTCGTCCCGCTCACCCTTAATAATAATAGCCTGTGTCCTTGGGCGCACAGGCTTTTTGGGTTGGGGTTTGGTTTTACCCGTGTTTGTGGCAACTTGTTCCACAGATTGTTTCCCTTTTCCTTTTTTCTTTTTGGAGACGACCGTTGCCCAGGTTTCTTGGGGTTTGGTCGTCGGTTCTTCGTTGGTGGTTGGCACTGGTTCTTCCGCAGGAGTCTTCTGAGCCGTCTCATGCGTAGGGGAAATAAGTTTCCTCTTCTTTGTAACCCTGTTATGTCCTACCGAAGATACCGTGCTCGGGGCAGGTGGAGTACACTGAGTGGCCCGATCGGCTGTTTCAATATTTGGTTTCACCGGCGGGACCACAAGCTCCTGTACTGTCCGGACGATTTCCTGGGAGACCTCGGATCTATTCTTGAAGTTCTCCTCCATTTTCCGGAGCAGAACCTTTGCTTCGCCAAAGAGTTTCTTGACAGGCTTGGCAATATTTCCCGTTGCGTCTATCTGCTGGGTGATCTCCATGAATTTCTTATTCATCAGCTGATATAAATCAGCTTCCTTCAGGAGATGTGCAGCCATGGTAACATTCAAGCCTTTAATGCATTCCCCATGGTCTCCCTGCTCTTTAGTCATTTTTCCCCTTGTTTCATTCGTGTCCTGAATTGTTCCAAACACGTATGGTGCCCTGACTGGTGTTAAGTACACCGATTGGTTCCCGTGCACACCTGCAGTAGGTGGGCTCCTGGCGACAGGTCCCCCTGCTTTAAAGGGAGTACTATTTCCTCCCGGTACTAAATGAGAGGTACAGGACTCAAGAGTTGAGTCCTGGTTCCTCTCATTAGATCTTGTGCTACTAGAGAAAAAATTCCCAAGTAGGGTACTATGCGTTGGTTTAGTTGTGTTGTTCGATTCCATGTTATATTTATTTTATTAATAACGACATTTCGCCCATTATGGGACCCCAGAGCGCGGGTGGGGTACTATCCATGCCGATATTTCCCTACAATTTATGGGTACAGACAGCCGAGAGGCGGTTTTCGGGTGGCCCTGCCCTATTCCGTACCAGTATGATTTTACAAAAATATGTTAGAGGGTTTATCGTCGGTAATATTCCCAAGGGAACCCCTCACAACGACGTAACCAAAAGGTTTAACGTCACCCCTATTGTGTGGGAGTTGCCCGCCTAATCCGAGAGCGGGATCACCCACACTTCAGGCAAGACGACCGTTGCCCATGCCAGTCCCTGACAGCGGTAAAAGGGTATAGAAGAGAAACCGGCCTTTCCTCTCTTCTCACACATGCACTCGGCACACCACGGCTTCAACCCCAACATTGGCTCCAGTCATGTCAGGGCAGCGGTTTTCCCAGAATTTAACTTGCCTTCCCCTCCCTCAACTGGATTGCCAAATGTAATGTCAGCTTCTAGTTTAATTATGTATTAATTTATTTACGAGTCTATTTATACTACGTTTACTCTCAGTCTGTGTCAATTTCTGTCCCTTGTCGTTGAGTTCGTCAGTAATTTGTCCGTTCTCGGTATTTTCTGTCTTGTGTCCGTTCGTATGTCGGTCCGGCAATTCAGTGAGGGAGCGGCGAGGTAGAGGTTCGGTACAGACATGCACCTGACACCCGGTCGGGGAGCTACTACTCTCGCCCTTGGTTAGTCTGTTGGGAATATCCGCCGTGGGGTCGAGCGCATCTCACTCGTACAAGCCCATTCATTCCAAACATACACACGGAACACCCACACACACACACCTGTGTTTTGTCCGCGGTCGCTTATTCGTCTGATTTCACAATCATCTTATTTCGCGGCTGTCCTACGTCCACGCAACGTGAGTTGCACTGAAATAGGACGTTCCCCAATCCGCAACCTGGGGACGCGCCACGTTGGGGTATCACCTCCCCCTGCCTCGCGTGCTAGAGCACATACTGTGGTATTAATAAAAAGCCCTCCGATCCACCGCTCACCTGTTCCCCATGGACCCGCTTACGCATTACAACAGGGGAACAGAGCTGTGCCTCCACCAGCTTCGCGACCGCCTCAGTTACGACAGAAGGTCAGCACGGGGGGGTATTATATCTACCGCGCCGTGTGGGTCGAAAACTCATATGCCGCACTCATATGGGTGATCGACCCAAGCCTACGTATATTTGCAGCCACGAAAATGATATGATGTGAAAGTGACCCATGATCATAAGTGAAATAAATGTAAAAAATGCTTAAAAATATCCTCTCAGTGATTTATAGTTCGGATTGTGGGATGAATAGTTGCCCATGCTGGGTTCATGACCCGTGAAATGATTTAAGATGTTTTAAATGAGATGTTTGCAGGTTAGGCCGGTCGATAAACGTAGAGCACTACGTTTACCCCGTGCCTAACTCTGCGCATTTTCGTATCGCAAATTACATGTAGGCCGCCACCGTTTTCCTCTCGGGTGAAAACTTAACCCATGTATGTGATATGCGGACACATTCGCACCCCATATCACACCATACACTTGTACACGTATCATACCATACCCAGTCATACCATACAGCAAAATCTGTGGATCCTAGAAGGCACTTGGCGCATATAGAGTAGGGAAAACCCATGATTATCCCAAAAACCATGTTTTATGGGAAAACCATGGTGTTTTTCGTCTTCTCCATGCAGCCAACTCCTACTAGGGGCCACGTCACACATTCTCGGGGGGGTACACGGGGGTAGTCAAAATTTCGAAAAACCCCATAGTTTCATGGGAAATGGACTTTCACCATGGAAATATGGGGTTTTTCGAAATTTCCGAAACGCCACCGTGTACTACCCTTTACCCTCTATACAGACATACCAAAAGTTCCATGCCTTACATGTAGACTCAGTGCCCGAAAAATTTTTGGAGAATTTTTTGGGTACGATTTCTCTTCATGTAAGTCACGGATCTCTTTCGGCATGCTGTACACAACCTCCCACAGGTACTTACGAGTATATAAAACCCTCAAAAACCATGATTTTGTCAAAATCTCCAATATTTTGCCAAAACCATGGAATTTTTGGGATTCTTGCAGGTTTTCTCTATGGGAGGTTGTTATACCCGCAAAACAGGGATGCAAGAGGGGTGCAAGAGGGGTGCGAGAGGGCGGGGGGAGCGCAGCCAGAACTTAGTCCCTACGACCAAAAACAGCCAAAAGGATGACTATTTTTGGCCGCAGGTGCTAAAATTCGGTCGATTTTGGCCTATTTTTCAAGATGACCTTGAAAAAAATTTTTCGCCTCGCAAGCTCGGCGCGGCGCCCCCCCGCCCCCCCCACGCACGCGCTTCGCGCGCGCCCCCCCGCCCTTGGCGAATTTCCCAAATTGGGACGCGTTGGTTCGTCTTCCTAGCATTGCATTGCTATGCTATCCGGAACGGCTAAGCCATAACGCGTCCCTACGGGAAGATCCAAAGCCCCTGGGCCCCCCTGGGACCGCGGAGCGGCCTCTGGTCGTCCCGATGCCCGCCTGCGCGACAGCTCGCTTCGCTCGCGTCGCTTGCCGGTCATCGGGACGACCAGAGGCCACTCCGCAGTCCCAGGGAAGCCCAAAAGCCCTGGATCCTCCCGTAGGGACGCGCTATGGCTTAGCCGTTCCCGATGCCGGAGCGTGAGCGTGGCATCGTGGCGCCAGAGAGACACTTCGCGGACAATTTTCCACTTGTTCCACACTTTAGCATACGTTTGAAGCCATAAACCATGGTAAAACCATGATTTATGGTCTTCGCCTGTATGATTTTACCGTGTGTCGAACCAAAGTTACGGTAACATTCGTTGCCGCAACTTTGGTTCGCTCCTCATTCTTGCATAATTTCTCATGCATACTACACTTGTCTCGTGCGTTTGATGCCTTAAACCATGAAAAAGATCAAGGTTTAAGGTCATCGCCATACGGTATTAACGTGTATCGAGCAAAAATTGCGGCAAGACTAGTTACCGCAATTTAGGTTCGATTATTCCCATTCGCTCATATCTTACATTCTTGTAGTTAAAACCCTGTGTATTTGGTCACAATACCTGCATTTATAGGAAATTACAGGTTTGTGACCCACTCCGCACCTGCGACAAGACATTTGAGGCCTAAAGACACAAAAAATTGCGCCTTAGGGACATCGCAGTCGAGATACATAGTGCGACAGGCTGAACTCACGATAAAATTATCATGAGTTAAGCCTGCTCATTTCATACATGCATATCTCCCTTGCTTTTATATTGTCATTCTTGGGGGACCCTGTTTTGCGGATATACCCTATGTTTTTGCCGCCGCATTCCACAGCCAAGACGCCGCGGCTCGACTGTACATGCGATGATGCGGCAAATCGAGCCACGGGCGCCGTAGTGCGGAATAGCAGCGGCATACCGTGTTTGTTTCGACTTCGGCACTAAGTGAGTTTGAGGAAGGAATTCGGTCATTCGGGGGAGTTAGATCGGATGACCGATAGAGGATTTTGGATATTGGCTTGGGTTAGGAAAGGGGGGGGGTTGGACATTTTCAATTAGTACCGAAGCCGAAAACAATTCGGTTTATTTTATAACCATTCGTGCATTGACCGAAGTCAAATTCATGTATACCAACAGTGATTTTCAGTCATGCATCCCATTTTTACGTACATACACACGTACATTCACTCATGCTATGAAAATACACAATTTTCAGTACTGTATGTGCAATAGCACACGAGGCACGAGACCTAACCCAGACCTAACCCAGACCTAACCCAGACCTAACCCTAACCCAGACCTAACCCAGACCTAACCCATTTTTTTTTTTTTTTTTTTTTTTTTTTTTTTTAACGTGGGGGAAATATTCCAAAAACACCCCCCGCCGTTGGGGCGACGGCGGGTAGTGTCGGATTTTTACCGACTAAAACCCCCACGGTGACCTAATCTCGCCCGACTTCGGCGGCGGTACGACCAACAGGTCACACTACCGGACCGCCGCCTCGGGGAGGTCCTCTTCCCCGACAGGGAAGAGTGGACCTCTCCCCCGTGGGAAGAGGAATCCGTGCTCGCGGGGGAGCAGTCATAAAACTGCTCCCCCACAGAGCGCCGACTAAGTCGGCGCTCCTGACTCCGCCGCATGGAAGGGTCACACTCCCATGCGGCCAACGTGGGCTATAACAAGGGGAGGGCGCGGCCCCAACCGCGGTCCTCCCCAAGCCCTCGGTGCCGCTCCCGACCGGCCAGGACCGAAGTCCCGGCACACGACGCCGGAGCGGCACCTACCTCCTCACTCGGGCGGAGCCCGGCACCAAGTGAATAACTGGTGCCGGGTCCGCCCGCCTACCTTACGGTGGCGGGCCTCTTGGAGGGGGTCGCCTAAAGCGGAGCCCCCTCCTGGCCCGCCTTCTCTCCTGCCGAGCGGGATCTAAGACTCCCGATCCCGCTCGGCGGCCTCCTTCTGCGAAATAACGGTTTCGCAGAAGGAGGCCACCGCTCTCCAGGACCTCTCGCTCGCCAGCATTGCCGTAACAAGTGCTGGCGGCGAAGGAGGGCCAATAATGGCCCGCAGACCTTCTCTTGCCCAGCCAAAGGCTGGGATTCCTCTATCGTGTGGCTGGGGGTGTCGACCACCCCCACGCCACACGACAGGCACTCTGGTGTGGCCTCCGCTCCGATTTTATGCAGGTACTCTCCGAAACACCCATGTCCGGAGAGCACCTGCGTCGTCCGGTAAGTAAGCCTACCGTGCCGACGATCCACCCACTCCTCCAAATGTGGGAGGATCGCGCCGACAGCTCGCTGGCGGGCGGCTCGATAATTCTCGCGCTCCGCCCGCCATTTTCTAAGTGCGAGCTGCCGGGCCTGACGCCTCAGGTCACCGACCGACAGTCCTGCCGGATCCCCTTCGCCCCGGCGACCGGACCCGTCGAAACACCGGGCCTCGGCCTCCGCCTGCAGGTCGAAGGGGATTACCCCCGACAGGACTGCCGCCGCCTCATGGGAGATAGTGCGGTAACCACGTGCCACCCTGACGGCCATACGCCGGTATACGCGGCGCAGCTTTCCGGCTGCGCCGCCTCTTTAGGGACGGGGCCCAGACTGGGCACCCGTAGAGGCACATGGCCCGCACCACCCCCGTGTAGAGGCGGCGGACCCTCTCTTCAGGTCCCCCGATATTGGGCAGTAGCCGACCCAACAGGGCGGCTACCCCCTCTACTCGGGGGACGAGTCGGTCAAAGTGACCCTCGAAGCGCCAGCGGCTGTCAATGTCCAGGCCGAGGTACTTAATTCGTTCCTCGACCCGGACAAAGACCGGCCCTACTCGGACGACCGACTGGGGCGGTCTCCGGGTCAGAGGCAGCCCATGAAACCAGGCTGCCTCCGTTTTCTCCGGAGACACTTGCAGCCCCAGCCGACGGACGGAGGGTTGGCCACCCCCGCCTCGGCAAGGCCCAGCAGCCTCTCCCATTCCTCCCCCACGGCTATCACCTGTGGGTCGTCTGCATAGCAGACGACTGTGACGCCGTGAGGGACTTGCGGTGAGGAGAACCCGGTTGTACCCCAGGTTCCACAACAACGGTCCTAACACGGACCCCTGGGGTACACCGCGGTTCACCTCCCGCGTTACCACCCATGTACCGACCCGGGTATATTACCCGTCTGTCCCGGAGGTAGTCTGCCAGGACTCTCCTCAGGTACGGGGGCACCTGATGGTCGACCAGTGCCCCCGCAATCCTGTCCCAGGGCAGGGAGTTGAAGGCGTTGGCGATGTCGAGAGACACCGCCAACGCCATCCCACCCCGGGAGACAGACTCATCCACGAGGGCCTTGACGTGATCGACCGCATCTACGGTCGATCGGCCCTCGCGGAAGCCGAACAGGCACGGTGCCAAGTTCGGACCTACACGGGACATATGCCCCCAGAGGCGGGAAGCTACTGATTCTCTCGAAGAGCTTTCCCGCCTCATCAAGGAGGCATATGGGTCGGTACGCCTTGGGAGAGGCTGCCGACCTGCCACCCCCTTGGGAAGCAGGACCATCGTGGCCTGCTTAGGGGACCCGCCCCGCCTGAAGGCAGCTGTCGAACAGCCACCTCAGGCGGGGCCCGAGGACGCGTAAGGCCAAGGCTAACGCCTTGCCCGGGACGCCGTCTGGACCGGGGGCGGTGTTCCGCCCCCTTAACTTGGCGACGGCGTCCCGGAACTCCTCGTCGCGGACCGCGCATGGTGGCCGCGCGGCCAGCGCCGCCTCGAGCGGCTCCGGTGGTGGTCTGCCCCCCTCATCGAGGGGGAACAGTTTATTCACCACCGACCGGAGCACGGCGGGTTCCAGGCTCTCTGTGACGGAAGGCCCCGCGGGGCGTAGGCGGCCCAGTACCAACGGTACGGGCGACCCCAAGGTCAGCGTCCAGAGAGCCCAGGAGTTCCTCCCAGGCCGATGCCTTGGCCTCCCTGATGGCTCTCCGCAAGGCATTCGATGCGTCTCGATATGCCTCGCGGAGTGTGGCCTCCACCGCATGGTCGCGGACTGCTCGGCGGCGGGCCCTTGTCCACCGGCGTCGGGCCGCCACACTCTCTTCTCTGAGTGTGGCTATCTGGCCCGACCACCAGTAGACCGCCCGCCGCTGCACCCTCCTGACCCGGGGCATGGCGGCGTCACAAATTGCCGCCATTTGCCCCCGGAGCCAGGAGGCCTCCTCGTCCACGTCCGCGACTGGCTCCGGCCCGTACGAGGGCCAGGCCGCGGCATAGAGGCCGCCATCAGCGCGTCCTCGTCCAGGTGCGTAAGCGCCCACCTCCTACGGGGGGTGGGCCCCCAATTGGGGCCACCCCCTACATCAAACATGATGTAGAGGTGGTCGCTGAGGGTCGCGAGGTCATCTGCGACCCTCCACGCTCCAACACGCCGTGCGGCCGCCGGAGAAGCCCAGGACAAGTCCACAATGGACTCCCCCTGCGGCCGCACGCACGTGCTGGCAGATCCCCGGTTGAGGATCCGAGATCCAGACCGGAGGACCAGTACCAGCACATCCCCCGTGGGTCGGCCCTAGGGGATCCCCTAGTTGGGGATTTGGCATTAAAGTCCCCTAGGACCAACACTGGACGGGACAGGAGAGGGTGCAGTACCCTCCCCAGCCCATCCAGCAGCGACTCGAACTCCACGAGGGTCAGGCTGGGCGAGGCATACACCCCGGCCAGCGTGACGCACCTGGACTCCACCACCACGAACCCGGCACCCCTTCCGATCACCCGGAGGGGTGCCGAGTTCGCCGCGATCGCGACGGAGCCGCACAGATCCGCCGCCCAGTCAGGGCGTTCGGGAACTCTGTACGGCTCCGCCGCGACCGCCAGGCCAATCCCCCACTCGGATTTTGGACAAACAAGTCCTGTGCCCCAGCCGAGTGGTTGAGATTGGCCTTCACCCTAACTGGAGGAGGAGGGGCATTATCGGTTAGCCTTCCCCTCCTCCTCCAGGTTGGCGGCGGTTCGGCCTCCATCTCTGTTCGCTGACAGGGCGGGTATTGCCCGCCCTTGTCAGCACCACCCTCGGTTGCCTACCCCCGAGGATGTCCGCGAGCGACACCGACGACGCCCGCGGACGCAGACCCGTTCCTCGGGGTGGCCGAGGGTCCCTTCTCGGGGAGGGCCGGGCCCTCTCCCTCGGAGACTGCCCCGCCCTTCTTCTTGGACTGCCTCTACGGGCCCAGAGGGGCCCCCCGGGAGGAGGGGCGGTGGACGTGGACTTTTATGGTGGAGCAACCGGCTCCACCTTCCATCACCATCCGCCGCCGGAGAGGGGGGATGGTACGGGGGGCGCTGCCGGTCTCCCGGCCGACGCCGCCAGCTCCCCCGGCAGGCCCCGCCTGCCTCTTCCCCCCCCTCCTCTTCCTTTTGGAGGGAGGATGGCTTCGCCCAGCACATCGTTGGCTGGGCGACCCAGGTCGACACACGACCGGGCACCTCGGGGGTGCCCGGCATGTCGATGACACGTGACCGGTGCCACCACTGTTGTGTCCTATCTGCCCCCCAGGGCATCGGGACTGGAGGTGTCCCACCTCCAGGGGCACCTGGCCTGCCGCCAGGACCTCCACCCGGGGTGAGCACCACCCCAGGCGGAGGCGCCGCGGCCAGTTTGCGCACGGCCCGAGCGGGCACCTGTATGGTGCCAAGTCCATTGGGGGGGTCGGATTGGGCCAGTAGTGACCTGGCCCGCCGGACACCCCCACCCTGGCCACCGCCTCCACCACCTGTTGGGTGGTGGTGGCTCTTTCAAGACCGCTGAGGCGGCCTCAGCGGTCTTCACGGGGCGAGGACCCTGACGCCGTGTTCGGCGAGGCGTTGCGCCAGGGCGTCCGCCTTCTCGGTACCGGAAGGGCCCGGGATCTCTATGATGGAGGATCCCGATTGGCCTTCCGGTATGCTCTCTGAATGCCGACCTCTTTGAGGTCGGCACCGCCTTCCGCATGACCTCCGCGTTATTGCACCCCGGGGCGCCGTTAGCGATACGGCCGCCCTCAGGACGCGGAAGGCGGGGCTTCTCGCCTTGGGAGACAGGTGCCAGGCACCCGTCTTCCCCTTTTTCTTCTTCCCCCCCCCTTTCCCCTTTTGGCCCCCCTGGGGGCCAGGGTGCCGCCGCAGCACCGGTGGCGGGCCCCGCCCCCCTCCGAGAGGGAGGTTGTGGGGCCACAGCACCCGGCGCTGCGCCCTCTGGCCTTCCTCCCCAGGACCGAGCTTGGGCCGACGGAACGTCCCTCCCTGAGGAGGGGCGAGCTGGCCTGGTAGGGGGAGGGGCACCGGTTCCCGGGGCGGAACCCGCGGGTCCCGCCCGCGTTTCCCCAGAAGGTCGAAGGAACGTCCCCCTCGGGAGGGGGACGAGCTGACCGGGTGGACGGGGGAGGCCAGGGGCCCGCAATCATATCTTTCCGGCCCTTGCCTCCTATATTTGAAGACGAACCACCCTCCGTATCGGTGGAAGGAGGGGGCCCTTTCAAATTTCACCCGCCCGCTCCGCCATCTCTAGAGAGGACGGAGACGGGCGAGTATCCCTCGCCTCCACTGCCTCCGCCACCCGATCCGCCATCCCCTCTCCGTTCTGATCCGGGGGCGCGTGGAGAATGCCATGTGCATGTATTTGTATCGGAGTCTGTATCGGCAGGTCCTCCGGGGCCTCGTGGATTCTGCCCCTCCTCTGATGAATGCCAAGTATATGGGGTCGATGAGGGTCCGGATTGGGCCTCCAAACGTAGGCCACTGCCACGTTTCCCCGGACTAGGCGGCCCGCTGAGCGTGCTCCCGACGTGCGCCGCCTCCCGCAACTTTTTCCTTTCGCGCGGAAATTGCGGATGTAGGCCGCCTCGTCCCTCGGGTGAACTCCCGTGGATGTACGCACAACACCATGGCTGATGGCGTCGCTTCGTCCGCACATACACACCGTTTGGTGGGAACCCAAGCATACATGGGGGGGCGGCCCTCTTGCGCGAATGAGTGAACCGCTCGTCGCTGGCACCCTCCCGATGTTTTCAGGCGAGCGAACTCTCGTCTCCCGTCCCTGTGCCGGCCGAGCTGTTTTAAGCTCGCTTCCCTGCCACCGTCCAAATTCCTGGGTTCCATAGTTGGATAGGGTCTGGCGGGGAGGATACACCCTGGGATTGTGCCCCTTCGCTAAAGACTGGCCAACCTCCCAGCCGCAATGCGCGCACCATACCTTAGTTTCATGGGAATTTTTTATGGAGGCCGGCTTTCCCATGGAAATACGCCCTGTGATGGTCGTTGAAGCCGATGGATGGGTTTCCATGCTCACCCCTTTCGCCATACCCCTTTTGCGGCCCAGCCCCTGGTTGTGCCCTTTTTGATGCGCGGATGGCACGGATCTCGGATTCCGTCCATCTTATTCGTCGGGGTTACCCCCGCTTATTTCCGTACCCTTCAAAGGACAATGAAGGGGTTCCCCTATCCGCAACCCGGGGACGCGCTCGGTTGCCCACGCAAGGTTGCGGATAGCTGGCGTTCGACAGACCCACAACCTCCCACAGGTACCCTTGCCGAGTATATAAAACCCTCAAAGACCATGATTTTGTCCGTCTTCCCATGGAATTTTTTCCTTCTTCTGGGAGTTTGGGGGTCCGGGAATGCAAGAGGGGGTGCGGCCGCGATTTTCCTTTAAATACGGGTGGAGGTAAAAATTCCCCAAAAACTCCAAAAGAGGGAGGTTGCTGGGGAGCCAGCCTAAAAAACGTTGTGTGAGGCTCCTGCAGCCGCATGGAATCACACTCCCCATACCGATACCCCTCCCCCTTTGGGCGCGACCGGCAGGACCCTGAGATTTGAACCTACCGCATCGGCCGACTCTGGCGCGTCGCTGGCTGTCCGACGGTTTCGCGGGAGGGCGAACGAAGGTCCCTGGGACGCGTTATTTTTCCTCGCCTGGTCTGCTTTTATTCCCTAACGGGTCGAAAAAACTTTTTGTCCCCTTAATCCCCGATGACCATTGGTGGACGTATCCGCCCGACCGTCCTACGCCCGCGCTCGCTTTCCGCGTTTCCCGGTCTTTTTAATACGACCAGAGGCAAGCCCATAATTTTCGGATCTTCCCGTAGGGCCGTATTTGGCTTTCTCGGTTTTTTCGAATTTTTCGGGGCCTTTCTGACATCCTGGGGCAGAGGGCCCGCAGCCTTCTTTCCCGCCATGCCGATAGTGTACTGGGCCTTTCTCATGCGTTTGAAAGACCATGGAAAAACCATGATTCCACCCCTCTTGGGGTACAATCGGTGTGTCGCGAGCCTCCACCAGGGGTTTATTTCCGCCCGATTGGGTCCGTTCTCCCCAATCGCCATGCATAATACACTCGGGGCCTCCGTCAGATGCCTTAAACCATGAAAAAGTATGGAGAGGTCATCGGCGCAATGGATTTGCCCTATGTACCTCTCCACATGATCAAAGTTACGACAATTTTTCGGTTAGTTGTTCAACTTTCCTTTTTCTCAAATTCAGCCGCCAGGATTACAAATATCCCATGACGGATGGTTGCGGGCACATTCTCACCTCACCACACATGCTCACACGCCAGTTTGATGAACATCAAGCTCATCACACTATTACTAGTGAAAATTTCACCTGGAGTCAAAAACCCATGTTCCATCCCAAAAAACACATCTGGGTTTATGGGGAAACCATGGTGGCGTTCCCCTCTGCCAATTCTACCGCCAAGTAATTTCGAAAAACCCCATAGCATAGACCCCTGGGGTTGATGCACCTCCCTTTTGAAAAGGACATTTCTTGTACGCCCTTATTTATGTACAAGATGTTTGGGGCGGGCCTTGGGTGATGCTATAAAACACGAATTCTCAATATTTTGCCAAAACCCGCTGCAGTCCGCGAGGTTGGAAACAGAGGGCCGACCCGAGACAAGCCAAAATCCCGTCAAAAATTGGCGTTATTTTGGCTTGTTTTTCCAAATATGGTCATTTATTCACAGGAAGACATACATACGTTATTTCCGTTCCCGGGTAGCCCGAGGCGCGCTGTCCCTATGGGGCCAGTATTGTAAGGCGAGCATCGGAGCGCCGCGAACCGCCTACCGCAGATGCCGGACGAATCAGCCCACGGACGTCGTAGTGGTTGCCTGGCGCACGACCTTTCGCTCCGCGCGTTCCTCGGTATCGCCGAGCAAACAGCGGACCGTCTCTCGGACGGAGTCCGCTTTCGGTGCTCCCCCGAGCTCCGCCTCGTCCCGCAGCGGGGGGGGGTGGGGCCACTGCCTTTTTGGAAGTTTGTTGACCAAAACCCGAATACAAATTGGATTATTCGGTAACATTATACGTCCGCGCGAGAAAATGTAGGAACATTTACACCCATACGTGCGTTTTCTTGTTTGTGGCTCTCCATTTTCATTTCAATTTTACATTCCACTCATCCGACTCGAATGCTCGGCGGGGGCCCTTGTCCAAGGGCGTCGGAGCAATACACATCTCTATCGCGCCAGACTAACCCGCCAAGCCTAACCCATTTTTTTTTTGCCCTTTTTTCGCTGGGGGTGGTCAAAGGCACCCGCCGCCGTTGGGCGGCGGTTTCCGTGTAGTGACCAAACGGAGGGCTAAAACCCCCACGGTGACCACCATCCCGTCCTCCGAGTTCGGCGGCGACTCTCGGGAACGACCATCGGCCGGGGGGTTTGCACTTCCATGACCGCCGCCTTTAAGAGGCCCGACGCTATAGAGGTCACGTTCGCAGGCCGGCTCGCGGAAGGCAGGATCCTCCGCCGCCTCCGGAGGACGTTCTCCTCCCGGTCCCGGGGGATTTTATTTAATAAATTTGGGTTTCCATATTGCGGCCAACGACCGGATAACAGGGGAGGGCGCGGCCCACGAGAATGGTCGGAAGGGGTGGTCCCCCGCCCTCGGTGCCGCTCCCGACCGGCCAGGACCGAAGTAATACACGACTGGGGGGCGGCCCCAGGCTCAATCGGGCGGAGCCCGGCACCAAATGAACTGGTGCCTATCCGCCCAATCCTATACGGTGGCGGGCCTACCGCATGGTAGAGCGGTGCCCACTTCCTGGCCGCAGAGGAGGGCCGCCTAAAACGGAGCCCCTCGCAGGCCCGGGTCTCTCGGCCTGCCAACGGGATCGAGAGACTCCGCCCTGTGCTTCCCTCCTTCTCGAAATAACGGTTTCGCAGAAGGGTTTTCTTCCTCTCGCTGGGGCCAGCATTGCCGTAACAAGTGCTGGCGGCGAGAGGTTGGCCCAACGGGGGCCCGCAAGGCCCTCTCTTGCCCAGCTACGCCCTGTGGCTGGGCACTTCCCTACAAATTAGGAGTGGGGGTGTCCCCCCACTCGCCACGCCACACGATTGGCACTCTGGTGTGGCCTCCCGGCTCCGATTTTATGCAGGTACTCCCCGAAACAACCATGTCCGGAGAGCACCTGCGTCGTCCGGTAGGAACCCAGACCTAACCCAGACCTAACCCAGACCTAACCCAGACCTAACCCATTTTTTTTTTTTTTTTTTTTTTTTTTTTTTAACGTGGGGGAAATCTTCAAAAGACACCCGCCGCCGTTGGGGCGGGGACGGGTAGTGCCGGATTTTTACCGGCTAAAACCCCCACGGTGACCACCATCTCGCCCGACTTCGGCGGCGGTCCGGGAACGACCACACTAGGTCACACTACCGGACCGCCGCCTCGGGGAGGTCCTCTTCCCCGACTGGGAAGAGTGGACCTCCTCCCAGTAGTGGGAAGAGGAATCCGTGCTCGCGGGGGAGCAGTCAAACGACTGCTCCCCCACAGAGCGCCGACCTAGTCGGCGCTCCTGACTCCGCCGCATGGAAGGGTCACACTTCCATGCGGCAAACGTGGGCTATAACAAGGGGAGGGCGCGGCCCCAACCGCGGTCCTCCCCAAGCCCTCGGTGCCGCTCCCGACCGGCCAGGACCGAAGTCCCGGCACACGACGCCGGGGCGGCACCTACCTCCTCACTCGGGCGGAGCCCGGCACCAAAAAAAAATTGGTGCCGGGTCCGCCCGCTTACATCACGGTGGCGGGCCTCTTGGAGGGGGCCGCCTAAAACGGAGCCCCCTCCTGGCCCGCCTTCTCTCCTGCCGAGCGGGATCGGAACCTACGACCCGATCCCGCTCGGCGGCCTCCTTCTGCGAAATAACGGTTTCGCAGAAGGAGGCCACCGCTCTCAGGACCTCTCGCTCGCCAGCATTGCCGTAACAAGTGCTGGCGGCGAGAGGTCCTGGCCAATAACGGCCCGCAGACCTTCTCGTGCCCAGCCAAAGGCTGGGCACTCCTCTATCGTGTGGCTGGGGGTGTCGACCACCCCCACGCCACACGACAGGCACTCTGGTGTGGCCTCCGCTCCGATTTTGTGCAGGTACTCTCCGAAACAACCATGTCCGGAGAGCACCTGCGTCGTCCGGTAGGTAAGCCTACCGTGCCGACGATCCACCCACTCCTCCAAATGTGGGAGGATCGCGCCGACAGCTCGCTGGCGGGCGGCTCGATAATTTTCGAGCTCCGCCCGCCATTTTCTAAGTGCGAGCTGCCGGGCCTGACGCCTCAGGTCACCGACCGACAGTCCTGCCGGATCCCCTTCGCCCCGGCGGAGTGACCGGCCCCGTCGAAAGCCGCGGGCCTCGGCCTCCGCCTGCAGGTCGAAGGGGATTACCCCCGACAGGACTGCCGCCGCCTCATGGGAGATAGTGCGGTAACCACGTGCCACCCTGACGGCCATACGCCGGTATACGCGGCGCAGCATTTCGGCTGCGCCGCCCGGCCGCCAGGGACGGGGCCCAGACTGGGCACCCGTAAAGGCACATGGCCCGCACCACCCCCGTGTAGAGGCGGCGGACCCTCTCTTCAGGTCCCCCGATATTGGGCAGTAGCCGACCCAACAGGGCGGCTACCCCCTCTACTCGGGGGACGAGTCGGTCAAAGTGACCCTCGAAGCGCCAGCGGCTGTCAATGTCCAGGCCGAGGTACTTAATCCGTTCCTCGACCCGGACAAAGACCGGCCCTACTCGGACGACCGACTGGGGCGGTCTCCGGGTCAGAGGCAGCCCATGAAACCAGGCTGCCTCCGTTTTCTCCGGAGACACTTGCAGCCCCAGCCGACGGACGGAGGCCACTACCGAGGCCACCCCGCCTCGGCAAGGCCCAGCAGCCTCTCCCATTCCTCCCCCACGGCTATCACAGAGTGTCGTCTGCGTAGCAGACGACTGTGACGCCGTGAGGGAGCGCGGTGAGGAGAACCCGGTTGTACCCCAGGTTCCACAACAACGGTCCTAACACGGACCCCTGGGGTACACCGCGGTTCACCTGCCGCGTTACCACCCCGTACCGACCCGGGTATATTACCCGTCTGTCCCGGAGGTAGTCTGCCAGGACTCTCCTCAGGTACGGGGGCACCTGATGGTCGACCAGTGCCCCCGCAATCCTGTCCCAGGGCAGGGAGTTGAAGGCGTTGGCGATGTCGAGAGACACCGCCAACGCCATCCCACCCCGGGAGACAGACTCATCCACGAGGGCCTTGACGTGATCGACCGCATCTACGGTCGATCGGCCCTCGCGGAAGCCGAACTGGCACGGTGCCAAGTTCGGACCTACACGGGACAGATGCCCCCAGAGGCGGGAAGCTACGATTCTCTCGAAGAGCTTTCCCGCCTCGTCAAGGAGGCATATGGGTCGGTACGCCTTGGGAGAGGCTGCCGGCCTGCCACCCCCTTGGGAAGCAGGACCATCGTGGCCTGCTTCCACAAGAGGGGGACCCGCCCCGCCTGAAGGCAGCTGTCGAACAGCCACCTCAGGCGGGGCCCGAGGACGCGTAAGGCCAAGGCTAGTGCCCTGCCTGGGACGCCGTCTGGGCCGGGGGCGGTATTCCGCCCCCTTAGCTTGGCGACGGCGTCCCGGAACTCCTCGTCGCTGACCGCGCATGGTGGCAGCGCGGCCAGCGCCGCCTCGAGCGGCTCCGGTGGTGGTCTGCCCCCCTCATCGAGGGGGAACAGTTTATTCACCACCGACCGGAGCACGGCGGGTTCCAGGCTCTCCGTGACGGAAGGACCCGCGGGGCGTAGGCGGCCCAGTACCAAACGGTACGGGCGACCCCACGGGTCAGCGTCCAGAGAGCCCAGGAGTTCCTCCCAGGCAGATGCCTTGGCCTCCCTGATGGCTCTCCGCAAGGCATTCGATGCGTCTCGATATGCCTCGCGGAGTGTGGCCTCCACCGCATCGTCGCGGACTACTCGGCGGCGGGCCCTTGTCCACCGGCGTCGGGCCGCCACACTCTCTTGTCTGAGTGTGGCTATCTGGCCCGACCACCAGTAGACCGCCCGCCGCTGCACCCTCCTGACCCGGGGCATGGCGGCATCACAAATTGCAGCCATTTGCCCCCGGAGCCAGGAGGCCTCCTCGTCTACGTCCGCGACTGGCTCTGGCCCGTACGAGGGCCAGGCCGCGGCATAGGAGGCCGCCATCAGCGCGTCCTCGTCCAGGTGCGTAAGCGCCCACCTCCTACGGGGGGGTGGGCCCCCAATTGGGGCCACCCCGCCTACATCAAACATGATGTAGAGGTGGTCGCTGAGGGTCGCGAGGTCATCTGCGACCCTCCACGCTCCAACACGTCGTGCGGCCGACGGAGAAGCCCAGGACAAGTCCACTATGGACTCCCCCTGTGGCCGCACGCACGTGCTGGCAGATCCCCGGTTGAGGATCCGGAGATCCAGACCGGAGGACCAATCCACCAGCACATCCCCCCGTGGGTCGGCCCTAGGGGATCCCCAAGTTGGGGATTTGGCGTTAAAGTCCCCTAGGACCAACACTGGACGGGACAGGAGAGGGTTCAGAACCCTCCCCAGCCCATCCAGCAGCGACTCAAACTCCACGAGGGTCAGGCTGGGGGAGGCATACACTCCGGCCAGCGTGACGCACCTGGACTCCACCACCACGAACCCGGCACCCCTACCGATCACCCGGAGGGGTGCCGAGTTCGTTGCGATCGCGACGGAGCCGCACAGATCCGCCGCCCAGTCAGGGCGATCGGGAACTCTGTACGGCTCCGCCGCGACCGCCAGGCCAATCCCCCACTCGGCCAGGGTTTGGACAAACAAGTCCTGAGCCCCAGCCGAGTGGTTCAGATTGGCCTGCAGCACCCTAACTGGAGGAGGAGGGGGCATTATCGGTTAGCCTTCCCCTCCTCCTCCAGGTTGGCGGCCGGTTCGGCCTCCATCTCTGTGCTGACAGGGCGGGTATTGCCCGCCCTTGTCAGCACCACCCTCGGCTGCCTACCCCCGAGGATGTCCGCGAGCGACACCGACGACGCCCGCGGACGCAGACGTTCCTCGGGGTGGCCGAGGGTGGTCCCTTCTCGGGGGAGAGCTGGGCCCTCTCCCTCGGAGACTGCTCCCCCGCCCTTCTTCTTGGATTTGGGGCGGGGGAGGGTCCATGATCCTCCTCCCTCCACGGGCCCGGAGGGGCCCGCTACTGGAGGAGGGGTGGTGGACGTGGACTTTTGTGGTGGAGCAACCGGCTCCACCTCGTCCACGTCCATCACCAGCGTCGCCGCCGGAGGGGCGGGGGATGGTACGGGGGGGCGCTGCGGCTCGGCACTCCCGGCCGCCGCCGTCGCACCCCCGGCAGGCCCCGCCTGCTTCTTCTTCCCCCCTCCTCTTCCTTTTGGAGGGGGGAGGAGCACAACCCGGGGCGCCCAGCACATGGTTGGCTGGGCGACCCAGGTCGACGCAGACCGGGCACCTCGGGGGTGCCCGGCATGCTCGCGACACGTGACCGGTGCCACCACAGCGGTAGCACCGGCCACCCCTATCTGCCCCCCAGGGCATCGGGACTGGAGGTGTCCCACCTCCAGGCACCGATGGCACCTGGGAGGGCGTGCCGCCAGGACCTCCACCCGGGGTGAGCACCACCCCAGGCGGAGGCGGCCCGCCGCGGCCAGTTTGCGCACGGCCGCGAGCGGGCACCTGACCCAAATGGTGCCAAGTCCATTGGGGGAGGTCCGGATTGGGCCAGTAGTGACCTGGCCCGCCGGACACCCCCCACCCTGGCCACCGCCTCCACCACCTGTTGGGTGGTGGTGGCTTCGTCAAGACCGCTGAGGCGAGCCTCAGCGGTCTTCACGGGGCGGGCCACCCTGACGCCGTCCCCGCCGAAGAGTTCGGCGAGGCGTTGCGCCAGGGCGTCCGCCTTCTCGGTACCGGAAGGGCCCGGGATCTCTATGATGGAGGATCCCGATTGGCCCTTCCGGTACCTGACCTCCTGAATGCCGACCTCCTTGAGGTCGACATTGGCCACCGCCTTCCGCATGACCTCCGCATAGGAGGTCTTGCTCCCCCGGGCGACCGTTAGCGACACGGCCGCCCTCTTGGGAGCACGCGGAAGGCGGGGCTTCTCCTTCCCTTTGTGGTGGTGGGGGGAGGGGGAGGGGAGACAGGTGCCGAGGCACCCGTCTTCCCCTTTTTCTTCTTCCCCCCACCCGCCTTTCCCGTCTTCTGGCCCCCCTGGGGGCCAGAGGGTGCCGCCGCAGCACCGGTGGCGGGCCCCGCCCCCCTCCGAGAGGGAGGTTGTGGGGCCACAGCCACCCGGCGCTGCGCCCTCTTGGCCTTCCTCCCCAGGACCGACACCCACTCCCCCTGGGCCGACGGAACGTCCCTCCCTGAGGAGGGGCGAGCTGGCCTGGTAGGGGGAGGGGCGCCGGCTCCTGGGGCGGAAGAGCCGCGGGTCCCGCCCGCGCCTTTCCCCGTCCTGGCCGAAGGAACGCCCTCCTCAAGGGGAGGACGAGCTGGCCGGGTGGACGGGGGAGGCGGGGCAGGGGCCCGCACCTTCTTACCCCTCTTCCGCCTCCTAAGGGCGGAAGAGGAGAGGACCCCACCCTCCGTATCAGTGGAAGGGGGGGGCCCTTTCCTCCTGGGAGGGAGGATTTCACCCGCCCGCTCCGCCATCTCCAGGAGAGGACGGAGACGGGCGAGTATCCTCGCCTCCACTGCCTCCGCCACCCGATCCGCCATCCCCTCTCCGTTCTCCGAGGAGGGCGGAGGGGGGACGTCCGGGGGCGGGGGACTTTCCGTGGAGAGGTCCGCGGGGACCTCTCCACGAGGCCCTGGAGGAAATCGGAGTCTGTATCCTCCTCCGGCCCTCCAGGGCCTCGTGGCCTCACCGCCACGCTGGGGGTCTGCCGAAGAGACCCCGACGTTGATGCCCCTCCTCTCCGAGATGTAAGTGGAGAGGAGGGGGCCGTCTCCCATGGTCAGACGGGGTGGGGAGGGGTAACCCCCTTCCCACGCCCCGCTGCGATGAGGGTCGCGACCTGGGCCTCCAGGGCCTCGTTTCGCGCCCTCAGCTCCGCCACTGCCACCTCCAAGTCCCGTTCCCGGGACGAGGAGGCGGCCCGCTGCGCGTGCTCCGTCGCGACGCACCTCACAAGCTGCGCCGCCTCCCGCAACTTCCGGACGTAAGTCCCATGGAGGTTGCGGGAGGTGGAGGCGACCTTTCTATCCGCGCGGCCTCCTCGATCGCCCGCGCGGATAAGTCCGCTGCGGGGGCGTGACGGAGCTCCGCGAGAAGCTCCGCCTCGTCCCGCAGCGGAATTGCCGACTTGGATGGCGGCCTAGCCTTAACGGCCGGGTCATCCAAGGCCCTGATGGCGTCGGCTTCGTCCGCCATCAGGACCGCTTCTGCGTGGGCTCGTTTTGCCTTCGCGAGCCCAACGTACTCCCCGGTTGTTGGGGGGCGGCCTCTTTTGCGCTTAACGGCGCCTCCGGAGGTGCCAGCAACGCTGGAGGTGTCGCTGGCACCCTCCTCGCGTTCGCTCATGGCGAGCGGACTCTCTTCTCCATGTCCCTCTGCAGGGACCTCTCCCTTCTAATCACGGAGACGGCCGAGCTCACCCCAAGCTCGCTCGCCGCTCCTGCTCCTCCTCGTCCGTCATTTTATTTAATAAATTTTCGGTTCCATAATTGTTCCCACGAGTATGGTCGGAAGGGGTGGTCCACCCGGGCAGAGCCGCCATACCCGGGTAAGCCTAATACACCCTGGGGTTCGGCAGGTGCCCCAGGGGAGTTTGGTCGCTAAAGACTGGCCAACCTCCCAGCCATGCATCCTATCGGCGCGCACCATACCTTAGGATTGAGGGTAATTTTTTATAGAGGTTTTCTTCCTCGCAGGCCGGCCGGTGAAGGCAGGCCCTCCGGGTCCCTTGACGGCAACGTTCCACCACTACGCCCTGTGATGGTCGTTGAAGCCGCCAAGAGACTTACGGAATTAGGAGATGGATGGCGTTCATCCATCCCCAGCTCAGGCACCCCGGGTTCGCCAGACCCGTACCGCCGACCTTGCGGCCGACAGCCCCTGGGGTTGTGCCCTTTTTGATGACCGGGGTGGCACCTCCCCGGAGACGGCACCTGACACCAGGCTTACGGTTCCGTCCAAACCGGCGTGCTGTCCGCGGCTGCTTATTCGTCGGGGTTACCCCCGCTTATTTCGCAGCTACCCTTCAAAGAACCATGACAATGAAGGGCGTTCCCCTATCCGCAACCCGGGGACGCGCTCGGTTGCCCACGCAAGGCCTCCGCCGAAGCGGACCGAGAGCCCGCCATTAACCCAGACCTAACCCATTTTTTTTTTTTTTTTTTTTTTTTTTTTTTTAACGTGGGGGAAATCTTCCAAAGACACCCGCCGCCGTTGGGGCGACGGCGGGTAGTGTCGGATTTTTACCGACTAAAACCCCCACGGTGACCACCATCTCGCCCGACTTCGGCGGCGGTCCGGGAACGACCAAGCTAGGTCACACTACCGGACCGCCGCCTCGGGGAGGTCCTCTTCCCCGACTGGGAAGAGTGGACCTCTTCCCAGTCGTGGGAAGAGGAATCCGTGCTCGCGGGGGAGCAGTCAGAAATGACTGCTCCCCCACGGAGCGCCGACTGTTATGCTAAGTCGGCGCTCCTGACTCCGCCGCATGGAAGGGTCACACTTCCATGCGGCCAACGTGGGCTATAACAAGGGGAGGGCGCGGCCCCAACCGCGGTCCTCCCCAAGCCCTCGGTGCCGCTCCCGACCGGCCAGGACCGAAGTCCCGGCACACGACGCCGGAGCGGCACCTACCTCCTCACTCGGGCGGAGCCCGGCACCAAGTGAATCACTGGTACCGGGTCCGCCCGCCTACATTACGGTGGCGGGCCTCTCGGAGGGGGTCGCCTAAAACGGAGCCCCCTCCTGGCCCGCCTTCTCTCCTGCCGAGCGGGATCGGAAGACTCCCGATCCCGCTCGGCGGCCTCCTTCTGCGAAATAACGGTTTCGCAGAAGGAGGCCACCGCTCTCCAGGACCTCTCGCTCGCCAGCATTGCCGTAACAAGTGCTGGCGGCGAGAGGTCCGGGCCAATAATGGCCCGCACTTCTTCTCTTGCCCAGCCGAAGGCTGGGCACTCCTCTATCGTGTGGCTGGGGGTGTCGACCACCCCCACGCCACACGACAGGCACTCTGGTGTGGCCTCCGCTCCGATTTTATGCAGGTACTCTCCGAAACACCCATGTCCGGAGAGCACCTGCGTCGTCCGGTAGGTAAGCCTACCGTGCCGACGATCCACCCACTCCTCCAAATGTGGGAGGATCGCGCCGACAGCTCGCTGGCGGGCGGCTCGATAATTTTCGAGCTCCGCCCGCCATTTTCTAAGTGCGAGCTGCCGGGCCTGACGCCTCAGGTCACCGACCGACAGTCCTGCCGGATCCCCCTCGCCCCGGCGGAGTGACCGGACCCGTCGATAGACGCGGGCCTCGGCCTCCGCCTGCAGGTCGAAGGGGATTACCCCCGACAGGACTGCCGCCGCCTCATGGGAGATAGCGCGGTAACCACGTGCCACCCTGACGGCCATACGCCGGTATACGCGGCGCAGCATTTGTCGGCTGCGCCGCCCGGCCGCCAGGGACGGGGCCCAGACTGGGCACCCGTAGAGGCACATGGCCCGCACCACCCCCGTGTAGAGGCGGCGGACCCTCTCTTCAGGTCCCCCGATATTGGGCAGTAGCCGACCCAACAGGGCGGCTACCCCCTCTACTCGGGGGACGAGTCGGTCAAAGTGACCCTCGAAGCGCCAGCGGCTGTCAATGTCCAGGCCGAGGTACTTAATTCGTTCCTCGACCCGGACAAAGACCGGCCCTACTCGGACGACCGACTGGGGCGGTCTCCGGGTCAGAGGCAGCCCATGAAACCAGGCTGCCTCCGTTTTCTCCGGAGACACTTGCAGCCCCAGCCGACGGACGGAGGCCACTACCGAGGCCACCCCCGCCTCGGCAAGGCCCAGCAGCCTCTCCCATTCCTCCCCCACGGCTATCACCAGAGTGTCGTCTGCATAGCAGACGACTGTGACGCCGTGAGGGAGCGCGGTGAGGAGAACCCGGTTGTACCCCAGGTTCCACAACAACGGTCCTAACACGGACCCCTGGGGTACACCGCGGTTCACCTCCCGCGTTACCACCCCGTACCGACCCGGGTATATTACCCGTCTGTCCCGGAGGTAGTCTGCCAGGACTCTCCTCAGGTACGGGGGCACCTGATGGTCGACCAGTGCCCCCGCAATCCTGTCCCAGGGCAGGGAGTTGAAGGCGTTGGCGATGTCAAGAGACACCGCCAACGCCATCCCACCCCGGGAGACAGACTCATCCACGAGGGCCTTGACATGATCGACCGCGTCTATGGTCGATCGGCCCTCGCGGAAGCCGAACTGGCACGGTGCCAAGTTCGGACCTACACGGGACATATGCCCCCAGAGGCGGGAAGCTATGATTCTCTCAAAGAGCTTTCCCGCCTCATCAAGGAGGCATATGGGTCGGTACGCCTTGGGAGAGGCTGCCGGCTTGCCACCCCCTTGGGAAGCAGGACCATCGTGGCCTGCTTCCACAAGAGGGGGACCCGCCCCGCCTGAAGGCAGCTGTCGAACAGCCACCTCAGGCGGGGCCCGAGGACGCGTAAGGCCAAGGCTAACGCCTTGCCTGGGACGCCGTCTGGACCGGGGGCGGTGTTCCGCCCTCTTAACTTGGCGACGGCGTCCCGGAACTCCTCGTCGCTGACCGCGCATGGTGGCAGCGCGGTCAGCGCCGCCTCGAGCGGCTCCGGTGGTGGTCTGCCCCCCTCATCGAGGGGGAACAGTTTATTTACCACCGACCGGAGCACGGCGGGTTCTAGGCTCTCTGTGACGGAAGGACCCGCGGGGCGTAGGCGGCCCAGTACCAACCGGTACGGGCGTCCCCACGGGTCTGCGTCCAGAGAGCCCAGGAGTTCCTCCCAGGCCGATGCCTTGGCCTCCCTGATGGCTCTCCGCAAGGCATTCGATGCGTCTCGATATGCCTCGCGGAGTGTGGCCTCCACCGCATGGTCGCGGACTGCTCGGCGGCGGGCCCTTGTCCACCGGCGTCGGGCCGCCACACTCTCTTCTCTGAGTGTGGCTATCTGGCCCGACCACCAGTAGACCGCCCGCCGCTGCACCCTCCTGACCCGGGGCATGGCGGCGTCACAAATTGCCGCCATTTGCCCCCGGAGCCAGGAGGCCTCCTCGTCTATGTCCGCGACTGGCTCTGGCCCGTACGAGGGCCAGGCCGCGGTATAGGAGGCCGCCATCAGCGCGTCCTCGTCCAGGTGCGTAAGCGCCCACCTCCTACGGGGGGTGGGCCCCCAATTGGGGCCACCCCCCTACATCAAACATGATGTAGAGGTGGTCGCTGAGGGTCGCGAGGTCATCTGCGACCCTCCACGCTCCAACACGTCGTGCGGCCGCCGGAGAAGCCCAGGACAAGTCCACAATGGACTCCCCCTGCGGCCGCACGCACGTGCTGGCAGATCCCCGGTTGAGGATCCGGAGATCCAGACCGGAGGACCAGTCTACCAGCACATCCCCCCGTGGGTCGGCCCTAGGGGATCCCCAAGTTGGGGATTTGGCATTAAAGTCCCCTAGGACCAACACTGGACGGGACAGGAGAGGGTTCAGTACCCTCCCCAGCCCATCCAGCAGCGACTCGAACTCCACGAGGGTCAGGCTGGGCGAGGCATACACCCCGGCCAGCGTGACGCACCTGGACTCCACCACCACGAACCCGGCACCCCTTCCGATCACCCGGAGGGGTGCCGAGTTCGCCGCGATCGCGACGGAGCCGCACAGATCCGCCGCCCAGTCAGGGCGATCGGGAACTCTGTACGGCTCCGCCGCGACCGCCAGGCCAATCCCCCACTCGGCCAGGGTTTGGACAAACAAGTCCTGTGCCCCAGCCGAGTGGTTGAGATTGGCCTGCAGCACCCTAACTGGAGGAGGAGGGGGCATTATCGGTTAGCCTTCCCCTCCTCCTCCAGGTTGGCGGCCGGTTCGGCCTCCATCTCGGAGCTGACAGGGCGGGTATTGCCCGCCCTTGTCAGCACCACCCTCGGTTGCCTACCCCCGAGGATGTCCGTCCGAGCCGACACTCGACGACGCCCGCGGACGCAGACGTTCCTCGGGGTGGCCGAGGGTGGTCCCTTCTCGGGGAGAGCTGGGCCCTCTCCCTCGGAGACTGCTCCCCCGCCCTTCTTCTGGACTTGGGGCGGGGGAGGGTCGACGATCCTCCTCCTTCCACGGGCCCAGAGGGGCCCGCTACCGGAGGAGGGGGGTGGACGTGGACTTTTTGGTGGAGCAACCGGCTCCACCTCGTCCACGTCCATCACCATCGTCGCCGCCGGAGAGGCGGGGATGGTACGGGGGGCGCTGCGGGGCGGCACTCCCGGCCGACGCCGTCGCACCCCCGGCAGGCCCCGCCTGCCTCTTCTTCTCCCCCCCTCCTCTTCCTTTTGGAGGGGGAGGAGCACAACCCTGGGCGCCCAGCACATGACCGGCTGGGCGACCCAGGTCGACACAGACCGGGCACCTCGGGGTGCCCGGCATGCGCGCGATACGTGACCGGTGCCACCACAGCGGTAGCACCGGCCACCCTATCTGCCCCCCAGGGCATCGGGACTGGAGGTGTCCCACCTCCAGGCACCGATGGCACCTGGGAGGGCGTGCCGCCAGGACCTCCACCCGGGGGGTGAGCACCACCCCAGGCGGAGGCGGCCCGCCGCGGCCAGTTTACGCACGGCCGCGAGCGGGCACCTAACCCAAATGGTGCCAAGTCCATTGGGGGAGGTCCGGATTGGGCCAGTAGTGACCTGGCCCGCCGGACACTCCCCCACCTTGGCCACCGCCTCCACCACCTGTTGGGTGGTGGTGGATTCATGTCAAGACCGCTGAGGCGAGCCTCAGCGGTCTTCATGGGGCGGGCCACCCTGACGCCGTCCCCGCCGAAGAGTTCGGCGAGGCGTTGCGCCAGGGCGTCCGCCTTCTCGGTACCGGAAGGGCCCGGGATCTCTATGATGGAGGATCCCGATTGGCCCTTCCGGTACCTGACCTCCTGAATGCCGACCTCTTTGAGGTCGACATTGGCCACCGCCTTCCTCATGACCTCCGCATAGGAGGTCTTGCTCCCCGGGGCGACCGTTAGCGATACGGCCGCCCTCTTGGGGGGACGCGGAAGGCGGGGCTTCTCCTTCCCAACGGGTTTTGGGGTGGGAGGGGGAGGGGAGACAGGTGCCAAGGCACCCGTCTTCCCCTTTTTCTTCTTCCCCCCACCCTTTCCCGTCTTCTGGCCCCCCTGGGGGCCAGAGGGTGCCGCCGCAGCACCGGTGGCGGGCCCCGCCCCCCTCCGAGAGGGAGGTTGTGGGGCCACAGCCACCCGGCGCTGCGCCCTCTTGGCCTTCCTCCCCAGGACCGATACCCACTCCCCCTGGGCCGACGGAACGTCCCTCCCTGAGGAGGGGCGAGCTGGCCTGGTAGGGGGAGGGGCACCGGTTCCCGGGGCGGAAGAGCCGCGGGTCCCGCCCGCGCCTTTCCCCGTCCTGGTCGAAGGAACGTCCCCCTGGGAGGGAGGACGAGCTGACCGGGTGGACGGGGGAGGCGGGGCAGGGGCCCGCACCTTCTTTCCCCTCTTCCGCCTCCTAAGGGCGGAAGAGGAGAGGGCCCCACCCTCCGTATCAGTGGAAGGAGGGGGCCCTTTCCTCCTAGGAGGGAGGATTTCACCCGCCCGCTCCGCCATCTCTAAGAGAGGACGGAGACGGGCGAGTATCCTCGCCTCCACTGCCTCCGCCACCCGATCCGCCATCCCCTCTCCGTTCTCCGAGGCGGGCGGCGGGGGGGACGTCCGGGGGCGGGGGACTTTACGTGGAGAGGTCCGCGGGGACCTCTCCACGAGGCCCTGGAAGAAATCGGAGTCGGTATCCTCCTCCGGTCCTCCAGGGCCTCGTGGCCTCACCGCCACGCTGGGGGTCTTTTTAAAAGAGCCCGACGTTGATGCCCCTCCTCTCCGAGTTGTAAGTGGAGAGGAGGGCGTCGCCTCCTTTTGTGTTGGGGCGGGGAGGGGTAACCCCCTTCCCACGCCCCGCTGCGATGAGGGTCGCGACCTGGGCCTCCAGGGCCGCGTTTCGCGCCCTCAGCTCCGCCACTGCCACCTCCAAGTCCCGTTCCCGGGACGAGGAGGCGGCCCGCTGCGCGTGCTCCGTGGCGACGCACCTCACCATCTGCGCCGCCTCCCGCAACTTCCGGACGTACGTCCCATGGAGGGTGCGGGAGGTGGAGGCGACCTTCTCGATCCGCGCGGCCTCCTCGATCGCCCGCGCGGATAAGTCCGCTGCGGGGGCGTGACGGAGCTCCGCGAGAAGCTCCGCCTCGTCCCGCAGCGGAATTGCCGACTTGGATGGCGGCCTAGCCTTAACGGCCGGGTCATCCAAGGCCCTGATGGCGTCGGCTTCGTCCGCCATCAGGACCGCTTCTGCGTGGGCTCGTTTTGCTTTCGCGAGCCCAACGTACTCCCCGGTTGTTGGGGGGCGGCCTCTCTTACGCTTAACGGCGCCTCCGGAGGTGCCAGCAACGCTGGAGGTGTCGCTGGCACCCTCCTCGAGTTCGCTCATGGCGAGCGAACTCTCCTCTCCTACGTCCCTTTGCAGGGACCTCTCCCTTCTAATCGCCGAGACGGCCGAGCTCACCCCCAAGCTCGCTCGCCGCTCCTGCTCCTCCTCGTCCGTCATTTTATTTAATAAATTTGCGGTTCCATAATTGTTCCCACGAGAATGGTCGGAAGGGGTGGTCCACCCGGGCAGAGCCGCCATACCCGGGTAAGCCTAATACACCCTGGGGTTCGGCAGGTGCCCCAGGGGAGTTTGGTCGCTAAAGACTGGCCAACCTCCCAGCCATGCATCCTCTCGGCGCGCACCATACCTTAGGATTGAGGGTAATTTTTTATAGAGGTTTTCTTCCTCGCAGGCCGGCCGGTGAAGGCAGGCCCTCCGGGTCCCTTGACGGCAACGTTCCACCACTACGCCCTGTGATGGTCGTTGAAGCCGCCAAGAGACTTACGGAATTAGGAGATGGATGGCGTTCATCCATCCCCAGCTCAGGCACCCCGGGTTCGCCAGACCCGTACCGCCGACCTTGCGGCCGACAGCCCCTGGGGTTGTGCCCTTTTTGATGACCGGGGTGGCACCTCCCCGGAGACGGCACCTGACACCAGGCTTACGGTTCCGTCCAAACCGGCGTGCTGTCCGCGGCTGCTTATTCGTCGGGGTTACCCCCGCTTATTTCGCAGCTACCCTTCAAAGAACCATGACAATGAAGGGCGTTCCCCTATCCGCAACCCGGGGACGCGCTCGGTTGCCCACGCAAGGCCTCCGCCGAAGCGGACCGAGAACCCAGACCTAACCCAGACCTTTTTTTTTTTTTTTTTTTTTTTTTTAACGTGGGGGAAATCTTCAAAAGACACCCGCCGCCGTTGGGGCGACGGCGGGTAGTGTCGGATTTTTACCGACTAAAACCCCCACGGTGACCACCATCTCGCCCGACTTCGGCGGCGGTCCGGGAACGACCACGCTAGGTCACACTACCGGACCGCCGCCTCGCCTTCCCCGACTGGGAAGAGTGGACCTCTTCCCAGTCGTGGGAAGAGGAATCCGTGCTCGCGGGGGAGCAGTCAGAAATGACTGCTCCCCCACGGAGCGCCGGACTAAGTCGGCGCTCCTGACTCCGCCGCATGGAAGGGTCACACTTCCAGGCGGCCAACGTGGGCTATAACAAGGGGAGGGCGCGGCCCCAACCGCGGTCCTCCCCAAGCCCTCGGTGCCGCTCCCGACCGGCCAGGACCGAAGTCCCGGCACACGACGCCGGAGCGGCACCTACCTCCTCACTCGGGCGGAGCCCGGCACCAAATGAATGACTGGTGCCGGGTCCGCCCGCCTACATTACGGTGGCGGGCCTCTTGGAGGGGGTCGCCTAAAGCGGAGCCCCCTCCTGGCCCGCCTTCTCTCCTGCCGAGCGGGATCGGAGGACTCCCGATCCCGCTCGGCGGCCTCCTTCTGCGAAATAACGGTTTCGCAGAAGGAGGCCACCGCTCTCCAAGACCTCTCGCTCGCCAGCATTGCCGTAACAAGTGCTGGCGGCGAGAGGTCCGGGCCAATAACGGCCCGCAAGTCTTCTCGTGCCCAGCCAAAGGCTGGGCACTCCTCTATCGTGTGGCTGGGGGTGTCGACCACCCCCACGCCACACGACAGGCACTCTGGTGTGGCCTCCGCTCCGATTTTGTGCAGGTACTCTCCGAAACAACCATGTCCGGAGAGCACCTGCGTCGTCCGGTAGGTAAGCCTACCGTGCCGACGATCCACCCACTCCTCCAAATGTGGGAGGATCGCGCCGACAGCTCGCTGGCGGGCGGCTCGATAATTTTCGAGCTCCGCCCGCCATTTTCTAATTGCGAGCTGCCGGGCCTGACGCCTCAGGTCACCGACCGACAGTCCTGCCGGATCCCCTTCGCCCCGGCGGAGTGACCGGACCCGTCGAAAGACGCGGGCCTCGGCCTCCGCCTGCAGGTCGAAGGGGATTACCCCCGACAGGACTGCCGCCGCCTCATGGGAGATAGTGCGGTAACCACGTGCCACCCTGACGGCCATTCGCCGGTATACGCGGCGCAGCATTATTCGGCTGCGCCGCCCGGCCGCCAGGGACGGGGCCCAGACTGGGCACCCGTAGAGGCACATGGCCCGCACCACCCCCGTGTAGAGGCGGCGGACCCTCTCCTCTGGTCCCCCGATATTGGGCAGTAGCCGACCCAACAGGGCGGCTACCCCCTCTACTCGGGGGACGAGTCGGTCAAAGTGACCCTCGAAGCGCCAGCGGCTGTCAATGTCCAGGCCGAGGTACTTAATTCGTTCCTCGACCCGGACAAAGACCGGCCCTACTCGGACGACCGACTGGGGCGGTCTCCGGGTCAGAGGCAGCCCATGGAACCAGGCTGCCTCCGTTTTCTCCGGAGACACTTGCAGCCCCAGCCGACGGACGGAGGCCACTACCGAGGCCACCCCGGCCTCGGCAAGGCCCAGCAGCCTCTCCCATTCCTCCCCCACGGCTATCACAAGTGTGTCGTCTGCATAGCAGACGACTGTGACGCCGTGAGGGAGCGCGGTGAGGAGAACCCGGTTGTACCCCAGGTTCCACAACAACGGTCCTAACACGGACCCCTGGGGTACACCGCGGTTCACCTCCCGCGTTACCACCCCGTACCGACCCGGGTATATCACCCGTCTGTCCCGGAGGTAGTCTGCCAGGACTCTCCTCAGGTACGGGGGCACCTGATGGTCGACCAGTGCCCCCGCAATCCTGTCCCAGGGCAGGGAGTTGAAGGCGTTGGCGATGTCAAGAGACACCGCCAACGCCATCCCACCCCGGGAGACAGACTCATCCACGAGGGCCTTGACATGATCGACCGCGTCTATGGTCGATCGGCCCTCGCGGAAGCCGAACTGGCACGGTGCCAAGTTCGGACCTACACGGGACATATGCCCCCAGAGGCGGGAAGCTATGATTCTCTCAAAGAGCTTTCCCGCCTCATCAAGGAGGCATATGGGTCGGTACGCCTTGGGAGAGGCTGCCGGCCTGCCACCCCCTTGGGAAGCAGGACCATCGTGGCCTGCTTCCACAAGAGGGGGACCCGCCCCGCCTGAAGGCAGCTGTCGAACAGCCACCTCAGGCGGGGCCCGAGGACGCGTAAGGCCAAGGCTAACGCCTTGCCTGGGACGCCGTCTGGACCGGGGGCGGTGTTCCGCCCTCTTAACTTGGCGACGGCGTCCCGGAACTCCTCGTCGCTGACCGCGCATGGTGGCAGCGCGGTCAGCGCCGCCTCGAGCGGCTCCGGTGGTGGTCTGCCCCCCTCATCGAGGGGGAACAGTTTATTTACCACCGACCGGAGCACGGCGGGTTCTAGGCTCTCTGTGACGGAAGGACCCGCGGGGCGTAGGCGGCCCAGTACCAACCGGTACGGGCGTCCCCACGGGTCTGCGTCCAGAGAGCCCAGGAGTTCCTCCCAGGCCGATGCCTTGGCCTCCCTGATGGCTCTCCGCAAGGCATTCGATGCGTCTCGATATGCCTCGCGGAGTGTGGCCTCCACCGCATGGTCGCGGACTGCTCGGCGGCGGGCCCTTGTCCACCGGCGTCGGGCCGCCACACTCTCTTCTCTGAGTGTGGCTATCTGGCCCGACCACCAGTAGACCGCCCGCCGCTGCACCCTCCTGACCCGGGGCATGGCGGCGTCACAAATTGCCGCCATTTGCCCCCGGAGCCAGGAGGCCTCCTCGTCTACGTCCGCGACTGGCTCTGGCCCGTACGAGGGCCAGGCCGCGGCATAGGAGGCCGCCATCAGCGCGTCCTCGTCCAGGTGCGTAAGCGCCCACCTCCTACGGGGGTGGGCCCCCAATTGGGGCCACCCCCCTACATCAAACATGATGTAGAGGTGGTCGCTGAGGGTCGCGAGGTCATCTGCGACCCTCCACGCTCCAACACGTCGTGCGGCCGCCGGAGAAGCCCAGGACAAGTCCACTATGGACTCCCCCTGCGGCCGCACGCACGTGCTGGTAGATCCCCGGTTAAGGATCCGGAGATCCAGACCGGAGGACCAGTCTACCAGCACATCCCCCCGTGGGTCGGCCCTAGGGGATCCCCAAGTTGGGGATTTGGCGTTAAAGTCCCCTAGGACCAACACTGGACGGGACAGGAGAGGGTTCAAACCCTCCCCAGCCCATCCAGCAGCGACTCGAACTCCACGAGGGTCAGGCTGGGCGAGGCATACACCCCGGCCAGCGTGACGCACCTGGACTCCACCACCACGAACCCGGCACCCCTTCCGATCACCCGGAGGGGTGCCGAGTTCGCCGCGATCGCGACGGAGCCGCACAGATCCGCCGCCCAGTCAGGGCGATCGGGAACTCTGTACGGCTCCGCCGCGACCGCCAGGCCAATCCCCACTCGGCCAGGGCTTGGACAAACAAGTCCTGTGCCCCAGCCGAGTGGTTGAGATTGGCCTGCAGAACCCTAACTGGAGGAGGAGGAGGAGGCATTATCGGTTAGCCTTCCCCTCCTCCTCCAGGTTGGCGGCCGGTTCGGCCTCCATCTCGGAGCTGACAGGGCGGGTATTGCCCGCCCTTGTCAGCACCACCCTCGGTTGCCTACCCCCGAGGATGTCCGCGAGCGACACCGACGACGCCCGCGGACGCAGACGTTCCTCGGGGTGGCCGAGGGTGGTCCCTTCTCGGGGGAGAGCTGGGCCCTCTCCCTCGGAGACTGCTCCCCCGCCCTTCTTCTTGGACTTGGGGCGGGGGAGGGTCGATGATCCCCTCTTCCACGGGCCTAGAGGGGCCCGCTACCGGAGGAGGGGGGGTGGACGTGGACTTTTTTGGTGGAGCAACCGGCTCCACCTCGTCCACGTCCATCACCACCGTCGCCGCCGGAGAGGCGGGGGATGGTACGGGGGGCGCTGCGGGGCGGCACTCCCGGCCGACGCCGCCGCACCCCCGGCAGGCCCCGCCTGCCTCTTCTTCTCCCCCCTCCTCTTCCTTTTGGAGGGGGGAGGAGCACAACCCGGGGCGCCCAGCACATGGTTGGCTGGGCGACCCAGGTCGACACAGACCGGGCACCTCGGGGGTGCCCGGCATGCGCGCGACACGTGACCGGTGCCACCACAGCGGTAGCACCGGCCACCCCTATCTGCCCCCCCAGGGCATCGGGACTGGAGGTGTCCCACCTCCAGGCACCGATGGCACCTGGGAGGGCGTGCCGCCAGGACCTCCACCCGGGGTGAGCACCACCCCAGGCGGAGGCGGCCCGCCGCGGCCAGTTTACGCACGGCCGCGAGCGGGCATCGCACCCAAATGGTGCCAAGTCCATTGGGGGAGGTCCGGATTGGGCCAGTAGTGACCTGGCCCGCCGGACACTCCCCCACCTTGGCCACCGCCTCCACCACCTGTTTGGTGGTGGTGGATTCATCAAGACCGCTGAGGCGAGCCTCAGCGGTCTTCACGGGGCGGGCCACCCTGACGCCGTCCCCGCCGAAGAGTTCGGCGAGGCGTTCCGCCAGGGCGTCCGCCTTCTCGGTACCGGGAGGGCCCGGGATCTCTATGATGGACGATCCCGATTGGCCCTTCCGGTACCTAACCTCCAATGCCGACCTCCTTGAGGTCGACATTGGCCACCGCCTTCCGCATGACCTCCGCATAGGAGGTCTTGCTCCCGGGGCGACCGTTAGCGATACGGCCGCCCTCTTGGGAGCACGCGGAAGGCGGGGCTTCTCCTTCTTTGTGGGGTGGGAGGGGAGGGGAGACAGGTGCCAAGGCACCCGTCTTCCCCTTTTTCTTCTTCCCCCCCCCTTTCCCGTCTTCTGGCCCCCCTGGGGGCCAGAGGTGCCGCCGCAGCACCGGTGGCGGGCCCCGCCCCCTCCGAGAGGGAGGTTGTGGGGCCACAGCCACCCGGCGCTGCGCCCTCTTGGCCTTCCTCCCCAGGACCGATACCCACTCCCCCTGGGCCGACGGAACGTCCCTCCCTGAGGAGGGGCGAGCTGGCCTGGTAGGGGGAGGGGCGCCGGTTCCCGGGGCGGAAGAGCCGCGGGTCCCGCCCGCGCCTTTCCCCGTCCTGGTCGAAGGAACGTCCCCCTGGGAGGGAGGACGAGCTGACCGGGTGGACGGGGGAGGCGGGTCAGGGGCCCGCACCTTCTTTCCCCTCTTCCGCCTCCTAAGGGCGGAAGAGGAGAGGGCCCCACCCTCCGTATCGGTGGAAGGAGGGGGCCCTTTCCTCCTAGGAGGGAGGATTTCACCCGCCCGCTCCGCCATCTCTAAGAGAGGACGGAGACGGGCGAGTATCCTCGCCTCCACTGCCTCCGCCACCCGATCCGCCATCCCCTCTCCGTTCTCCGAGGAGGGCGGAGGGGGGACGTCCGGGGGCGGGGGACTTTACGTGGAGAGGTCCGCGGGGACCTCTCCACGAGGCCCTGGAGGAAATCGGAGTCTGTATCCTCCTCCAGTCCTCCAGGGCCTCGTGGCCTCACCGCCACGCTGGGGGTCTTTTTTATAGACCCCGATGTTGATGCCCCTCCTCTCCGAGATGTATGTGGAGAGGAGGGGTCGCCTCCTTTCGATCGGCCGGGTGGGGGAGGGGTAGACCCCCCCTCCCACGCCCCGCTGCGATGAGGGTCGCAATTTGGGCCTCCAGGGCCTCGTTCTTGGCCCTCACTCCGCCACTGCCACCTCCAAGTCCCGTTCCCGGGACGAGGAGGCGGCCCGCTGCGCGTGCTCCGTGGCGACGCATCTTACCAGCTGCGCCGCCTCCCGCAACCTCCGGACGTAGGTCCCATGGAGGTTGCGGGATGTGGAGGCGACCTTCTCAATCCGCGCGGCCTCCTCTATCGCCCGCGCGGATAAGTCCGCTGCGGGGGCGTGACGGAGCTCCGCGAGAAGCTCCGCCTCGTCCCGCAGCGGAATCGCCGACTTGGATGGCGGCCTAGCCTTAACGGTCGGGTCATCCAAGGCCCTGATGGCGTCCGCTTCGTCCGCCATCAGGACCGCTTCTGTGTGGGCTCGCTTTGGTTTCGCGAGCCCGACGTACTCCCCGGTTGTTGGGGGGCGGCCTCTCTTACGCCTATCGGCGCCTCCGGAGGTGCCAGCAACGCTGGAGGTGTCGCTGGCACCCTCCTCGAGTGCGCTCATGGCGAGCGAACTCGACTCTCCTACGTCCCTCTGCAGGGACCTCTCCCTTCTAATCGCGGAGACGGCCGAGCTCACCCCCAAGCTCGCTCGCCGCTCCTGCACCTCCTCGTCCGTCATTTTATTAAAGTTTTGCGGTTCCATAATAGTTCCCACGAGTAGGGTCGGAAGGGGTGGTCCACCCGGGCAGAGCCGCCATACCCGGGTAAGCCTAATACACCCTGGGGTTCGGCAGGTGCCCCAGGGGAGTTTGGTCGCTAAAGACTGGCCAACCTCCCAGCCATGCATCCTATCGGCGCGCACCATACCTTAGGATTGAGGGTAATTTTTTATAGAGGTTTTCTTCCTCGCAGGCCGGCCGGTGAAGGCAAGCCCTCCGGGTCCCTTGACGGCAACGTTCCACCACTACGCCCTGTGATGGTCGTTGAAGCCGCCAAGAGACTTACGGAATTAGGAGATGGATGGCGTTCATCCATCCCCAGCTCAGGCACCCCGGGTTCGCCAGACCCGTACTGCCGACCTTGCGGCCGACAGCCCCTGGGGTTGTGCCCTTTTTGATGACCGGGGTGGCACCTCCCCGGAGACGGCACCTGACACCAGGCTTACGGTTCCGTCCAAACCGGCGTGCTGTCCGCGGCTGCTTATTCGTCGGGGTTACCCCCGCTTATTTCGCAGCTACCCTTCAAAGAACCATGACAATGAAGGGCGTTCCCCTATCCGCAACCCGGGGACGCGCTCGGTTGCCCACGCAAGGCCTCCGCCGAAGCGGACCGAGAACCCAGACCTAACCCAGACCTAACCCAGACCCAGACCTAACCCAGACCTTTTTTTTTTTTTTTTTTTTTTTTTTTTTTTTTACCGAGGAGGAGGGGAAATCCATCATGGACACCCGACCCGGGGTGTGCAATAGGTCGGGTAGTGCCGGACTCCTACCGGCTAAAACCCCTCCTCCTCTGTTGCTTGTTCTCCAGGGATTTCGACTGCCTGTGCAGCATTTAAGTCCTAAATCCGAGGTAAGCATATCGTCCGTGATATATAACCCTAAGTTATCGTCCCATTGCTTCTCTACTCCTCTCGATCGTCTCTTTTTCTTTTAGCACCATAGTCAGGAATTCGACCATGAAGTTCCAATTTCCCTCGGATGCAATCATTGTATCGACCATATTGGTTTCGTCAATTGTCGTCCCTAAGTTCTGTTTTAGTGTCTCGCGCTGTGTGTTCCATGCGGTGCATTCAAATATTGTATGCCTGGCATCGTCCTTCTCGTTGCCGCACAGCCAGCATTCTGGGGTGCGCTCTTTCCCTATTTGATATAAGTAGCTGCCGAAGCAACCATGTCCTGTCAGCGCCTGCACCAGGTGAAAACTTAGTTGACCATGTTTTCTTTTAGTCCATCTAGGTATTACTGGAATTAACGTCCTGGTCCAGGCTCCTGTATTCCCGTGGCTCCACCTATGCTGCCACTCCACCTCCATGTTCTCGTTCTCCTCCTCGTTAGTGCCCCGAGCCCCTATTTCGCGTGCTGTTCGTCTTTTCCTATATGTATTCGTCCTGGCTCTAGCCATTAGTTCTATTGGCATAATGCCCGTTATGATCTGCAGAGCAGCCGTCGATGTAGTGCGATACGCTCTTGATACTTTCAACAGATACACGCGTTGCAGTTGTCCGAGTTTTTTCAAATTATCAGCCCTCGTTACGGCCGAGACCCACGCGGGACATGCGTAGAGAACTATCGACTCCACAACGGAAAACAATAGTCTCCGCTTTGCCGTTGCTGGCCCACCCAAGTTGGGCATTAACCTTGAAAGGTTATGGGCGACCTTCTGTGCCTTTTCACAGACTTTCTCTAGGTGGGTCGAGAAAGTTCTCCGTTCGTCAATCCACACCCCGAGGTACTTGATACTGTTTGTTGCCTCAAGGAGTGTGTTCCCAAACATGATTGGTGACACGCGCCCCTTTCTTCGCCCAGTTAGTTGGATGAACTCAGTTTTATGATGAGCCAGGGAGAGCCCATTTTCCCGCATCCAAGTGTCAACTTCCTCTAGAGTGTCGTGTATCCGTTTGTAAAGGGTTTCCAGGCTGTAGGCCGAAACCGCGATAGCCAAGTCATCAGCATAGGCGATAAACTTCACATCTCCCTTCGTGTGCTTCGCCACCAGGTCGTCGTACGCGATATTCCAAAGCCAGGGGCCGAGGACCGATCCTTGCGGTACGCCCGCATATACTTCTATCTCTTGGATATCGCTACCGCTCCTAATTATTAGAGACCTTTGGCTCAGGTAGCTACTAATTAACTCCCGCAAGTACTCCGGGAATTCCCTTTTGCAGAGCGCCCCCATTATTGTCGACCATCTCAGAGTGTTGAATGCGTTAGAAACGTCGATGGTTATTAGCACCATAAATTTGCTTAGGCGACTTGCCTTTGCTGTTGTGTCAAGCACATTTTCCACGGCATCTATGGTGGTATGGCCACTCCGGAAGCCGAACTGGTTACTGGATAGTCCCCCCATATTCGTCAGAGCAGTGTCTAGCCTGCGAAGTATCAAATGCTCATATACTTTTGCCATGATGTTTATGAGGCAAATGGGCCTGTATGGAATAGTGTTCACATCCATTGTCTTCACTGTCTTCGGAATTAGTATTAACTCCTGTCTTTTCCATGCACGCGGAAATGTACCCGACCTCAAACAGCAGTTATACATATTCGCCAAGATGTCAGGTGCGAATGCATGCATGAGGGTAATCGCCTCCACTGGTATTTTGTCTGGTCCAGGAGCCTTGCCCTTCTTTAGTCTCTTAACAGCTTCTGAGACTTCTTCCATGGAGAACGGGACGTGCCCCCCAGTACATTCGGAGGCATGGACGGCCGCCGGGATGGGCTGGGAGACAACAAATAGGCGTTTAGCCAGTCTTACTTTGGCCTCCAGGGACAGGTTCACCCTATTAATACCTTGTGGTATTTTCCTCAAGACCACTTTATAGGGTAGGCCCCAAGGGTCCGAGTTTACGATCTCACAGAATTCTTTCCAGGACTTCTCCTTACTAATCGCAATTTTCTTTTTTAGGGTTTTCCGGAGCTGCTTGAAGGACTCGTGCGCCGTCTCATCGTTGGGTCGTCTTCTCGCTCTTCTCTTCGCCTTACGGACAGCCTTCCAAGTTATAAATATGTCTTTGTTCCACCAATGTTTTTCAGGTTTTAATCTATTTTTCCTTTTTTCAGGTATCGCGGAATTGCAAGCCCTAGTGACCAAGTTCGTGCACGCAGCAACACAACTATCTGGATCTACGGGGTTCTCAGGAAGTTCATCTAGACCACGCCACACCTCCATCAGGTAAGCTGTTTCATCAATTCTTCTTGTGTTCCAGCCACGCTGACTATCCCGATCGTCGTTCTCTTTTCTTCGGCCGACTTCATGCCACAGGTATTCGTGGTCCGACTCAGTGTGCTCTTGTAGCACAGTTGTCTTCACGCCTAGCCGAACGATTGCTGGGCTGGTCGCAGCAAAATCCAGGACAGATCTACATTGGCCTCTATGGAAAGTGGGCGTCCCCGTACATGAGGTAGCGGTCATGTCCAAGCTGTTAAGCATATCGGCCAGTATAGTACCCCTGGCGTCGTTAATTCCTGAGCCCCACATATCGTTTTTTGCGTTAAAGTCGCCCCCCATGAAGACAGGCAGATGGCTGGTTCGTATAGCGTTTTCCAATTCCGCTATCGCTGTCCTGTAGGCTTCCATATTAATACATGGAGATATATAAACGCTTATAAATCTGACTCCGTTAACGTGAGCACAGCAGCAGAAAGTTCCTCGAAGCAAAAACCCATCGGTCGATACACCGGGGCTAGGCCTGATCCATATAGCGGCGGCTTTATCCAAGGTGGTAGTTATCCACCCGTCTTTTGCCCTATAATATTCTGATATAAGGACGACATCTGCTGCCTTCCTTCCAGCTTCCCGCTCTAGCAAATCCTGTGCTAGGCGGGCCTTATTTATATTCGCCTGGAGAATTTTTAGCTTCGGATCGAAGGTGAAAACTTAGCCACTAATGTCATATATTGAGGGCACCTTGCCGAGCCAGCCAAATGCCCCAGTTTTTCAGCTGGTAGCCCTGCTTCCTGACAAAGCAGGCATTTATATGGATGTTCGCAGCCCCTCATATTATGGCCGTCTATGCCGCATTTCCGGCATACTTCCCGCCCCTGCACCTTCCGTGTGCACCTTTGCGCTAGGTGCCCGAAATGGTGGCACTTAAAGCATCTTATGACGCGCGGGATTACTCGCACCCTGCAGTGGATAAAACCTATTTTAAGCCTGTTAATCGACGCAATTTCGTTCCTCGACGCCGCCGATACTAACAGGTGAGCCGTCCTTGTACCACCAAAGGCCTGGCGGATCGACCTCACTACCACTTTCGTCCCCGCAGGTAGCAAACTAGAGAACGCGTTAACGATCTCTTCCTCGTTCGCCACCTCGTCCAGGTCTTTTACCTCCACATCTAGCAGGGGTTCCAGCACTCTCACCTGGTGTTCGTCCCCTAGGGCCTTCCTGAGTTCCTGTTGTGCCTTCAGTAACCCGTTGTCCCGTCGGTCCACTTCGAGCAGCAGATCCCCGGAAGTTGTTCGCCTGTGGCCCGTGATCCTGACTTCCGACAGGTCTGCCTTCTCCCTAACGGCCCGTATGACGTCCGCATATGTTTTTCCCTCCGGAATTTTTAGAGACACTGCATCTGGTCTCGTTCGCGCAGGTCTCGCAGGGACTGGTGCCTTACCCTTCGTCTTGCCCTTCCGGGACACTACCTGGCTCCAGGATGACGCATCTTCCCCAGGCTCTCCCTGGTCTTTCTGGATGGTCGCCACCGGCTCGGCTGGTTTGCTCGGGCTAGGTGGTTGCTGGGCCTCGTTCTGGGCGCGCGTCCTCCTCCGGGCCTTTTTCTTTGCGCGCTGATTCGCGCTAGGGGATATTTCCTTTCGCTTAGCCTGCGGGTCACCTGCGTCGTCTTGGGCGATCTCGCAACCCTGCACGTCCATTGCTTGCTCCTGATTCCCGTTAGGGTCGTCCGTTATTGCACCCGACGCTTCAGTTTGGGTACCCGCCTCACAGGTTTCCACCGGGTTGGCACTTGTCTCTAGGTTCGGTGCTGCTGTCTGGGCCTTCTCTTCCCTTTCCACAGCACTCTCCTTCGCACGCCTTGCGGCAGTAACATCGGCAAACTTCCTGTAGATTTTGCCCAATTTGGTCACAGCGGTGTGAAAATCTGCAGGATTTATTGCCGTGTTTGGATTTTCGCGGCCCGCCACGGACACCTCGTACGCCTTGATTTGAAGGAGTTCGACGTAATTTTCCAAAGCCTGGAAAGCCGTCGTCTCGTCCGCTACAGCTGTCAAGAGTTCCCTCCTGAGCCGTGCTACGCGGGCTTCGTCGGAAACCGACACGTGCCTTCCTCTCTTTGGTACAGCCCTACACACCGTCTCGTGTTCGTCCGAGTGCTGGTCTAGGGTTTTCTCCCGCTCGCCTTCTCCAGGTATTTTTGTTTTTTCATTAGTTGCCATTATATATGGGTTTGATTTTTTACGATGGTTCGGGCATCATGCCAGCCTAGCCGCAGCTAGGCATCTATCCCCACCGGTCTATAATCCCTAGTGACGGAGCCGGAATAACCGAGAAGCGGTTTTGTCGGGTGGCCAACCCTATCCGACTCAACAGATTCTAATAAAACGGTTAGGACGTTTTACACCAATACCCCGAGGGGCCGTCCACGCGGTGTGATGCTAAAGGTTTTACGTCACCCCTATCGCGTGGGCGACACCCGATCCGACCGGATGCCTGACCCACGCCTCAGGCTAGACGGTGCTGCGATTTGCCCTACGCAGCTCCGGGTATGAGGAAATACTGGCCAGGTAATCCTCCATACGTGCGCCCAGAACACTCGGCTTCAACCCCCGCATTGGCTCCGTTCATGTCCGAGTAGCGGTTTTCCCACAGTTTGCATGTGGCTTCCAGCGGTCCTGTGCGCCTTCAGCCACAGAGGCCCGGTACAGACATATCTCGGACACACGGTCGGGGGCTACTACTCCCCCCTTGGCTAGTCTACGGGGAATATCCACCGAGGCCTGGCCGCACCCCATTCACACAGCCCACGCACACACACATTCACACCAACAGCTCGGGTACACACCCCGGGTTCGCTACAACCCGTACCGTGGAGGCGCCCCACGGCCCCTGGGGTGGGGACACATGCGTATCCCCCCAACACACACTCACACACACACGCACGCACACACACACACAGCTCCGTACCCCGGGTTCGCTAAACCCCGTGGGACATATTTCTATGGCCCCCACGGCCCCGGGGTGGGAAAGGAAAGGGGGAAAAGGTTGCTCGGGTAACCCCGGGTTCGCTAGGCCCGTACCGCGTGCAATGGACCGATCAAGGTCCGCGGTCCCTGGGGATAGGAAGGGAAAAACACAGTCACACACACAATCACACACACACACACACAAGCTCGGGTACCCCGGGTTCGCTAAACCCGTACCGCGGGGCCATATTCCTATGGCCCCGCGGCCCCTGGGGGAGGAAAAGGGACAGACAGCTCGGGACCCCGGGTTCGCTATGCCCGTGCCGCGTGCAGGGACCATAAGGTCCACGGCCCCTGGGGAGGTAGCTCGGGTAACCCCGGGTTCGCTGGGCCCGTACCGCGTGCAAAGACCAAGGAGGTCCACGGTCCCTGGGGGGACCTAACCCAGACCTAACCCAGACCTAACCCAGACCTTTTTTTTTTTTTTTTTTTTTTTTTTTTTTTTTTTTTTTTTTTTTTTTTTTTTTTTTTTTTTTTTTTTTTTTTTTTTTTTTTTTTTTTTTTTTTTTTTTTTTTAACCCTCCTATCCACACACTCACCACACACATGGACCCGCTTACGCATTACAACAGGGGAACAGAGCTGTGCCTCCACCAGCTTCGCGACCTCTGCAGCGGTTACAGAAGGTCCCCGCTGCAGGGTATTCATCTACCGCGCCGTGTGGGTCGAGGATTCATATGCCGCAATCATATGAATCTTCGACCCGTGCCCAAGTCATTTTGCAGCCACGAGAATGGATAGTATTATGGATGACAATGATACATTGGAACGGAAACAATAATGAAAGATGGCTGAAAATTTACCATATGTGATAATATTTATCTATTATAACTGATTGCACTGTTTTTGCGAAAACATGTACCCCTTGTATAGCTTGAGACTTCATTCAGCTGTATATGTAAGGTTCAATCAGTCGGTAGACGCAGAGCACTACGTTTTTTCCTGTACTTTAACCAGCGCATTCTCGCTTCGCAAAATGCATGAGGGCCGCCGCCGTTTTCCTCTCGGGTGAAAACCAACCCTTGTAACATAGTATGCGGTCACACACACTCCCCGTGAGCACGCGTGTGTGCGCACACACACACCACCCGTGACAAGTGCAGACACAACGTGTGTCACATCTGCTACACTCCTTCTATCGTTATTACAGTGATTCTACCACTCTCACATCTACATTTATTCATGAATTCACACATTCACTCACGCAAGTCCCCGCAGTGGCATAAACTTCGTGTGCCCATCTGGGTCCCCGTGCGCGCATATGCAGGGCACCCGTTTATATTTGTTTTCAATTTTCCTACTACAGCAGTGATGCTCAAACAGCGATTGGGATATACAGACTATATTTTGTCTCATACACAAGCAAGGGTTTTCGTCTATTTTAATTAAATATTTTAGTATATAAGAAATATAATTTAAAAAAATCAAAATATATATATAATAAATAACAGTAAAGTAAATCGGGTAAGATATAAATATATATGTAATAAATAGATAAGTAGATAGATAAATAAATAAATAAAATAAATAGATAAATAAATAAATACTTGATTTCAGGTGTAAAAGGCCAGTCGTATAATAAAAGAAATAAATATAACAAGTGAATAAATTACAGTCAAATATACAGAATTATAGTAGACTGAATATAGCAAGAAACTGGCCTCACCTGTGAATTTGTTGGTCGAGAGCCGTTACTGAAATATATTTACAAATTGTTTAGATCTAAAAGTCTTTCTCATGATATACATGTACGTTTAGTCTTACGGTCTTCTGTTCGTAGAGCTTTTGTACACACGCTTAGTTTTTAGAAGTGAATATTTGTAGGACCACTCATGTTTAGCAAGTATCATCGTTTATTGCCACCGGTTTTGTCTTCGATTTTCATCCTTCGCTTTCGTTTTCATAACTTCTGCAGCGAAGTTCAAAAAGGCAGCCCAGTGCGAAGGTGGACCGTGTATGATTTCAGTTAGGTGATTTGAGTTATTGAAGTCACTGATTCTACACTCCCTAATTAACTTGTGTCTATAATGCTCCCATTCGATGCAGAAGAAAACCGTATGCCTCACATCATCGTAGGGATCGCCACAATAATAACACTCTGGGTTGGTAGCTCTGTTATGTCGATATAGATATGCCTGAAAGCTACCATGCCCTGTTAACAGCTGAGTGGCTTCGTATGTAACAGTCCTCTGACCCTTGTCCACTAGCTCCCCCCACCTTTTAACACACGGGATGAGTTCACGTGTCCACTGCGCACGTCGATCTAGCGACCACTCTGCTTGCCACTCCCCCCAAGTTTCGGTTTCTATTTGTTTACTAAATTGCCTACTACTGTTTGCAATATCAAGTATATGAAGCAGGTCCCTCCACGCACCGTACTTGGTTTTCCATTTCAGTAGATATTCCTTAACTCTAATTTTAGCTATATAATCCACTGGAATAGTACCTGAGATAGCAAATGCAGCTATATCAGATATTGTCCTGTATGCCCTAATAACCCTAATTATACCTAATCTTTGTACGGACCGAAGCTGACCTTTTAGGCTTTTTTGGGCAAGTGCGTTTGCCCAAATGGGAGACGCATACAGCATCATGGAGTTCATTACGTGTGAGTAAAGTCTCCGTTTGTGCTGTGCCGCTCCACGAATATTTGGCAGTAACCGCAATAGGCCAGCTGTGGCTTGACTGGTTTTTTTGGCTACTGCCATGATGTGCTGTCTAAAGGTCAGCCTCTTGTCAATTATTACTCCTAAATATTTCAAGCTCAAATCAGCATTGACTATCTTATCCCTAAAGCGTACCGAAAAATTAGGTAGTTGCTTCTTTTTGGAAATGGGTATTAGTTCAAGCTTCTCAGGTGCTATCTCCAGTCCCTTGTCTTTTAACCAATTGTCAATTTTTTATTAGTGTTCGTTCACAGTTACTTACTAAGATCTCTAATTTGTCGTGGAACATCAATACCGCCAGATCATCCGCATATGCAATTATATGGGTATCTGCCGGTGTATCGATACTTAACAAGTCATCATATAGCACGTTCCACAAAATGGGACCAAGTACGGAGCCTTGTGGGACACCTCGCGTGATGTTCGTGTTCTTCGTACCTTCGATATCGTCGTATGTGATGATCCTGTCCCTTAGATAACTTCGTATGATTCGTTGTATATATCCTGGGACGTTCATTTTCCTCGAGATTGTATTGTTAATCTGGGTCCAACTTGCTGTATTAAAAGCATTTTTGACATCTATGGTAACGAAGAGGCCATGTTTGGTTTTTTGCCATGTCGTGTTCCAGTATCTTTCAACTGTGGTGCGCATAAAGTATATCGCATCCACAGTAGAACGTCCAGGGCGAAATCCGAATTGTCTCTCGTTTAATCCCTGTGGTCCCTCGGTGCATGAAACTAACTTGTCGGCAATCATTCGCTCAAACACTTTAGCAATTCCATTAATCAGACATAATGGTCTGAGCGCTGATGGATCGCCAATCGGTTTATTCGGTTTGGGGATTAACACTAGTTTCTGTATTTTCCAGTTTCTAGGGAATATACCAGCCTTTATACAAGTATTAAAAATGTATAAAAAGGCCTGTGGAAATTTACTAATCAGTATTTTCAGGATCTTTTCCGGGATACAGTCTGGCCCTGGGGCTTTTCCTTCTTTAATTCTGCTCAATGCTTTCTTAAGGTCGTCTAGGGCGAATATATCCGCAACCTCTTCTCCTGCACCTGGTGTATCTTGTATATCTTGCGCTAGTGTTGTTGGATCTGCAGCGGGGAAAAGATGGTCGACTGCAGTTCGAATTTGTTGCGGGCTTAAATTATGCATGGGGTTTGCTTTTGGAGCCAGCTTAGCCATAACGATCTTGTATGGTTTTCCCCAAGGGTCGTTATCGACCTCCTGGCATAGCTTCTCCCATGCTTTACACTTTGCTTCTCGTATAGCATCGCGTAAGCGTTTCCAGGCCTCTTTGTACCTAGTGTCATATTCACCATAGTCCCCAGTTTTATGTCTCCTTTGTGCTTTGCGTCTAGTCTTGTGGCACGCTTTCCGTAGCTCCGCAATTTCTTCGTTCCACCAGTATACCGAGTTTGGTCTTTTGCTCTTGTAAGCTTTCCGTTTCATCGCGTAATTGCATGCCAATGTCATTGCGTGTGAAAGGTGCTCCACACCAGTCTCAATATCGCAATTTCTTATGTCATCAATAATTCCGTCGAGACTGGTGCGAAACGTACCCAACAACATATCACTATCGAGTGTGTTAACAATCCAACCATTGCTTGTGCGTGAAAACTCCACTGCACTTTTCCCGATGCTATAAGTTATATACTGATGGTCACTAAGTGTGACGTCGTCTTGTACAGACCATCCCAGTATGTTTTTGACTAAACCCGGACTGGAAAGTGTAATGTCCACAATCGATGTAGAGTTTCCACGCCTAAACGTGGGGCTATTACCATTGTTCATGACTATTAGTCCCATTCGGGCTATGGCGTCACACAATGCAAGTCCCCTTGCATTTACCGTGGCACCTCCCCAGTCCGGGCTTTGGCAATTAAAATCGCCGGCTACTAATATATTGCCTTTTATGGTATTAATATGTGTTTCTAACTTATCTAGTTGTTGTATAAAATGTTCCCATGGTGCATTCGGGGAAAAGTAACAGCTAAATATGGTTACATCTCTAGTGACAGCAACCACAAACCCGTCGTTACAAACATTTACATTATCTATTTTTAATTGCGTATCCCATGTACATATTGCTGCCATGCCGGTCGGATCTGTATGCCAGCCTCTTGGTTTTCCATATGGCTCGCTTATTATACCGACTGAGGCTCCCTTTTCTCTCGCATACTGCTGTAGTAGGTCTTGTGCCGCTCTGCAATGGTTGAGGTTAATTTGTATTAACGTTGCCATTTTTCAATGTATTTTTTGTATTCCTGACACCTAGCGTTTCCGGCAATGTGTCTGTTATCCTTAATGCCGTTCTCCGTGCATATAGGGCACACGGGCGGATTTTTACAGTCTGAGGCCTTATGGCCTTCTTGCAAGCATCTTCTGCATAGGCCATTGCGATTCGCTTCGCTCTTACAGTTTTTAGCCAGATGACCAACACCTAGGCATTTGTAACACTTAATTACTTTGGGCCGTAGGCTGATTTTGCATTCAGCCCATCCCACCCGTAAGTTGCCTTGGGAATATAATTTCTCACCGTCTTTTATAGGGAGTTCAATTAGTGCCGTCCTAGTCCTAGCAAAGCCATTCCTGACTGCCAAGATTTTGATGCGCTCTCCCATGTCTGATGTTTCGTAGATCGCAGCAGCAACTGCTGCTTTGACCTTATCAGCGGTTGCAGTCCCGTCTAAACCGGTGATGGCGACTTGCACTGTTTGTGACACGCCATATACAGGTGTATCTGTCCCTACTGCCGACTGGATGGCAGTTTTGACTCTGGCAATATTTTCAGGATTGCAGTCAGCTGCAAATTCCATAAGGATATCGCCCGCGCGCGTAGATCTCACCTTTTTTACTGGCGCACCTAACTCTGTTGGGTTTATTTTTTCCTGAAGCATATTCAGGGTGGCCTCATATACTTGTTCGTCCTTCTCCCCCTTGATAATAATGGCCTGGGTGCGCGGCCGGGATATTTTCTTTGGTGGGGGTTTGATTTTTTCTGGAATCTGAAGGGTTTTTCCTGCAGATGCCTGTGCTTTGCCTTTTTTCTTCCTGCTGACCACCGTTGCCCACGATTCTTGGGGTTGGGTGGTTGTTGCCTCATTTGCGTTTTGCGCCGGCCCTGGTATAGGTGTTTTTGCCAAAGTGTCCACGGTTGGGGATATCAATTTCCGCTTTTTTGTGGCTCTAGGCGGAATTGATACTACCGCCGTTTGTATTGGTGATGGAGTACACTGCGTACTACGTTCCGCCACCTCAACATTTTTGTGTTGGGGAGAGGTTACAATCTCCTGTACAGTTTTAATTATCTCTTGCGAGACCTCAGAGCGACTGTTTAGGTTCTCTTCCATTTTTCGGAAGATAGCCTTAGCCTCACTGAACAGCTTCTTCACAGGTTTGGCAATATTGCCAGTAGCCTCAATTTGATGCGTAATATCGGTAAACTTCTTGTTAAGGAGGAGATATAAATCCGCTTCTTTCAAGAGATGCACATCGATATGTTGAGAGTTTTAATTCCCTCGTTGTTATCCGCGTGCACCCGTTTAGTTTTTCCGGCTCCATCACTAGTTGTATGCGGGTTATCATACGCATAGGGTACCCTAGTCGGTGTTAAATACACCGATAGATTCCCCGTCGTTCCAGATGTGGGAGGGCTTCTAGCAACAGGTCCTCCTGCTTTGAATGGGGTGCTGTTTCCACCCGGCACCATATGCGTACTACAGGATGCTAGGGTCGCATCCTGATCTCGTTCATTTTGCCTTACTCCTCCCAGGAAAAAATTCCCTAGCAGGGTACTACTCAGATTTTTGCTGTTGTTAGCACTGGATTCCATATTTATGTGATATTATATCTTACGACATTTCGCCCATTATGGGACCCCAGAGCGCGGGTGGGGTACTATCCATGCCGAAGAGAAACCTACCGTATATGGGTGCAGAAAGCCGAGAAGCGGTTTATCGGGTGGCCAGCCCTATTCGCACCAATTGACTCTACAAAATATGTTAGGGGGTTTAACGTCGGTAGCACCCTCTACCCGAGGGCCCCCCGCATCGACGTTACCAAAAGCTTTAACGTCACCCCTATCGTGCGGGAGTTGCCCACCTAATCCGAGAGTGGGATCACCCGCACCTCAGGCTAGACGGTGCCGCGATTTACCCTACGCGGCTCCGGGTATGAGGAAATACTGGCCAGGTAATCCTCCACGCGTGCGCCCAGAACACTCGGCTTCAACCCCCGCATTGGCTCCGTTCATGTCCGAGTAGCGGTTTTCCCACAGTTTGCATGTGGCTTCCAGCGGTCATGTACGCCTTCAGCCACAGAGGCCCGGTACAGACATATCTCGGACACACGGTCGGGGGGCTACTACGCCCCCCTTGGCTAGTCTACGGGGAATATCCACCGAGGCCTGGCCGCACCCCATTCACACAGCCCACGCACACACACATTCACACCAACAGCTCGGGTAACCCCGGGTTCGCCAAACCCGTACCGTGGAGACATATTTCTATGGCCCCACGGCCCCTGGGGGGGGAGGAAAGGGGGAAAAGGTTGCTCGGGTAACCCCGGGTTCGCTAGGCCCGTACCGCGTGCAATGGACCAAAGAGGTCCGCGGTCCCTGGGGATAGGAAGGGGAAAAAAAAAGAAAACACACACACTCACACACAGCTCAGGTACCCCGGGTTCGCTAAACCCGTACCGTGGGGACATATTCCTATGGCCCCGCGGCCCCTGGGGGGGAGGAAAGGGGGAAAAGGTTGCTCGGGTAACCCCGGGTTCGCTAGGCCCGTACCGCGTGCAATGGACCAAAGAGGTCCGCGGTCCCTGGGGATAGGAAAGGAAAAAGAAAAAAAAAAGAAAAGAAGAAAAAAAAAGAAAAAGAAAAAAAAACGCACACACACACTCACACACACTCACACACAGCTCGGGTACCCCGGGTTCGCTAAACCCGTACCGTGGGGACATGGTTCCATGGCCCCGCGGCCCCTGGGGATAGGGGGAGGATAAAGGGACACACACACACACTCACACACCCGGGTTTGGGGACTAGGCCCGATGCTCGGGTAACCCCGGGCGTAGCACCGCGTGCAAGGACCAAAGGGTCCACGGCCCCTGAGGAAGAAGAGTGTCCCACACTCACACACACGCACACACACGCACACTATTTCACTACACACACACACACTGCTCCCCTTGGGCCCGAAGGCCCAAGTACGCTCCCCAGCGAGCATTCCCCTATCCGCCACCTGGGGACGCGCCACGTAGGGGTTCACCTCCCCTCCCATCTGGACAACCAGACAGGTCCGTGGAGACCTAACCCAGACCTAACCCAGACCTAACCCAGACCTAACCCATTTTTTTTTTTTTTTTTTTTTTTTTTTTTTTTTTTTTAACGTGGGGGAAATCTTCCAAAGACACCCGCCGCCGTTGGGGCGACGGCGGGTAGTGTCGGATTTTTACCGACTAAAACCCCCACGGTGACCACCATCTCGCCCGACTTCGGCGGCGGTCCGGGAACGACCAAGCTAGGTCACACTACCGGACCGCCGCCTCGGGAGGTCCTCTTCCCCGACTGGGAAGAGTGGAATCCCAGTCGTGGGAAGGGGAGCAAGTGACTGCTCCCCCACAGAGCGCCGACAAAAGCCGGCGCTCCTGACTCCGCCGCTTGGATGGGTCACACTTCCTTGCGGCCAACGTGGGCTATAACAAGGGGAGGGCGCGGCCCCAACCGCGGTCCTCCCCAAGCCCTCGGTGCCGCTCCCGACCGGCCAGGACCGAAGTCCCGGCACACGACGCCGGAGCGGCACCTACCTCCTCACTCGGGCGGAGCCCGGCACCAAATGAATGGCTGGTGCCGGGTCCGCCCGCCTCTATTACGGTGGCGGGCCTCTTGGAGGGGGTCGCCTAAAGCGGAGCCCCCTCCTGGCCCGCCTTCTCTCCTGCCGAGCGGGATCGGATGACTCCCGATCCCGCTCGGCGGCCTCCTTCTGCGAAATAACGGTTTCGCAGAAGGAGGCCACCGCTCTCCAAGACCTCTCGCTCGCCAGCATTGCCGTAACAAGTGCTGGCGGCGAGAGGTCCGGGCCAATGATGGCCCGCAAATCTTCTCGTGCCCAGCCAAAGGCTGGGCACTCCTCTATGGTGTGGCTGGGGGTGTCGACCACCCCCACGCCACACGATAGGCACTCTGGTGTGGCCTCCGCTCCGATTTTATGCAGGTACTCTCCGAAACATCCATGTCCGGAGAGCACCTGCGTCGTCCGGTAGGTAAGCCTACCGTGCCGACGATCCACCCACTCCTCCAAATGTGGGAGGATCGCGCCGACAGCTCGCTGGCGGGCGGCTCGATAATTCTCGAGCTCCGCCCGCCATTTTCTAAGTGCGAGCTGCCGGGCCTGACGCCTCAGGTCACCGACCGACAGTCCTGCCGGATCCCCTTCGCCCCGGCGGAGTGACCGGACCCGTCGATAGACGCGGGCCTCGGCCTCCGCCTGCAGGTCGAAGGGGATTACCCCCGACAGGACTGCCGCCGCCTCATGGGAGATAGTGCGGTAACCACGTGCCACCCTGACGGCCATTCGCCGGTATACGCGGCGCAGCATTTCGGCTGCGCCGCCCGGTTGCCAGGGACGGGGCCCAGACTGGGCACCCGTAGAGGCACATGGCCCGCACCACCCCCGTGTAGAGGCGGCGGACCCTCTCCTCTGGTCCCCCGATATTGGGCAGTAGCCGACCCAACAGGGCGGCTACCCCCTCTACTCGGGGGACGAGTCGGTCAAAGTGACCCTCGAAGCGCCAGCGGCTGTCAATGTCCAGGCCGAGGTACTTAATACGTTCCTCGACCCGGACAAAGACCGGCCCTACTCGGACGACCGACTGGGGCGGTCTCCGGGTCAGAGGCAGCCCATGGAACCAGGCTGCCTCCGTTTTCTCCGGAGACACTTGCAGCCCCAGCCGACGGACGGAGGCCACTACTGTGGCCACCCCGGCCTCGGCAAGGCCCAGCAGCCTCTCCCATTCCTCCCCCACGGCTATCACAAGTGTGTCGTCTGCATAGCAGACGACTGTGACGCCGTGAGGGAGCGCGGTGAGGAGAACCCGGTTGTACCCCAGGTTCCACAACAACGGTCCTAACACGGACCCCTGGGGTACACCGCGGTTCACCTCCCGCGTTACCACCCCGTACCGACCCGGGTATATCACCCGTCTGTCCCGGAGGTAGTCTGCCAGGACTCTCCTCAGGTACGGGGGCACCTGATGGTCGACTAGTGCCCCCGCAATCCTGTCCCAGGGCAGGGAGTTGAAGGCGTTGGCGATGTCAAGAGACACCGCCAACGCCATCCCACCCCGGGAGACAGACTCATCCACGAGGGCCTTGACGTGATCGACCGCATCTATGGTCGATCGGCCCTCGCGGAAGCCGAACTGGCACGGTGCCAAGTTCGGACCTACACGGGACATATGCCCCCAGAGGCGGGAAGCTATGATTCTCTCAAAGAGCTTTCCCGCCTCATCAAGGAGGCATATGGGTCGGTACGCCTTGGGAGAGGCTGCCGGCTTGCCACCCCCTTGGGAAGCAGGACCATCGTGGCCTGCTTCCACAAGAGGGGACCCGCCCCGCCTGAAGGCAGCTGTCGAACAGCCACCTCAGGCGGGGCCCGAGGACGCGTAAGGCCAAGGCTAACGCCTTGCCTGGGACGCCGTCTGGACCGGGGGCGGTGTTCCGCCCGCTTAACTTGGCGACGGCGTCCCGGAACTCCTCGTCGCTGACCGCGCATGGTGGCAGCGCGGTCAGCGCCGCCTCGAGCGGCTCCGGTGGTGGTCTGCCCCCCTCATCGAGGGGGAACAGTTTATTTACCACCGACCGGAGCACGGCGGGTTCTAGGCTCTCTGTGACGGAAGGACCCGCGGGGCGTAGGCGGCCCAGTACCAACCGGTACGGGCGTCCCCACGGGTCTGCGTCCAGAGAGCCCAGGAGTTCCTCCCAGGCCGATGCCTTGGCCTCCCTGATGGCTCTCCGCAAGGCATTCGATGCGTCTCGATATGCCTCGCGGAGTGTGGCCTCCACCGCATGGTCGCGGACTGCTCGGCGGCGGGCCCTTGTCCACCGGCGTCGGGCCGCCACACTCTCTTCTCTGAGTGTGGCTATCTGGCCCGACCACCAGTAGACCGCCCGCCGCTGCACCCTCCTGACCCGGGGCATGGCGGCGTCACAAATTGCCGCCATTTGCCCCCGGAGCCAGGAGGCCTCCTCGTCTATGTCCGCGACTGGCTCTGGCCCGAACGAGGGCCAGGCCGCGGCATAGGAGGCCGCCATCAGCGCGTCCTCGTCCAGGTGCGTAAGCGCCCACCTCCTACGGGGGGTGGGCCCCCAATTGGGGCCACCCCCCTACATCAAACATGATGTAGAGGTGGTCGCTGAGGGTCGCGAGGTCATCTGCGACCCTCCACGCTCCAACACGTCGTGCGGCCGCCGGAGAAGCCCAGGACAAGTCCACAATGGACTCCCCCTGCGGCCGCACGCACGTGCTGGCAGATCCCCGGTTGAGGATCCGGAGATCCAGACCGGAGGACCAATCTACCAGCACATCCCCCCGTGGGTCGGCCCTAGGGGATCCCCAAGTTGGGGATTTGGCGTTAAAGTCCCCTAGGACCAACACTGGACGGGACAGGAGAGGGGTCAGAACCCTCCCCAGCCCATCCAGCAGCGACTCGAACTCCACGAGGGTCAGGCTGGGCGAGGCATACACCCCGGCCAGCGTGACGCACCTGGACTCCACCACCACGAACCCGACACCCCTTCCGATCACTCGGAGGGGTGCCGAGTTCGTTGCGATCGCGACGGAGCCGCCCCGATCCGCCGCCCAGTCAGGGCGATCGGGTACTCTGTACGGCTCCGCCGCGACCGCCAGGCCAATCTCCCACTCGGCCAGGGTTTGGACAAACAAGTCCTGGGCCCCAGCCGAGTGGTTGAGATTGGCCTGCAGCACCCTAACTGGAGGAGGAGGGGGCATTATCGGTTAGCCTTCCCCTCCTCCTCCAGGTTGGCGGCCGGTTCGGCCTCCACCTCGGAGCTGAGAGGGCGGGTATTGCCCGCCCTTGTCAGCACCACCCTCGGTTGCCTTGACCCGAGGATATCCGCCAGCGCCACCTTCGGGTCCGCCGGCCGCCGCCAATAGTCCTCCCCTCTCAAGGGGGGATCGGCGGCGGAGACGGACGACGCCCGCGGACGCCGACCTTCCTCGGGGTGGCCGAGGGTGGTCCCTTCTCGGGAACCCAGACCTAACCCAGACCTTTTTTTTTTTTTTTTTTTTTTTTTTTTTTTTTAAACCCTCCGTTCCACCGCTCACCTGTTCCCCATGGACCCGCTTACGCATTACAACCGGGGAACAGAGCTGTGCCTCCACCAGCTTCGCGACCTCCACAGCTACGTCAGAAGGACATAACTGAAGGGTATTGTAGCTACCGCGCCGAGTGGGTCGAATACTCATATGCCGCATTCATATGGGTAGTCGATCCATGCCTACGTATATTTGCAGCCACGAAAATGCATATGAATGAAGTGCAATGTGAAGTGACACATGATCATAGATGATTTAATTGTCGGAATGTAATGAAATGCCTTTCCCGTTGGTTTTTGTTTCGGTTTGTGTGATGAACGGTTGCCCGTGATAGATTCGTAACCCGTGAGATGAGTTGAAAAATGACATATATGACGTGTTTGCAGGTTAGGCCGGTCGATAAACGTAGAGCACTACGTTTACCCCGTGCCTAACTCTGCGCATTTTCGTATCGCAAATTACATGTAGGCCGCCACCGTTTTCCTCTCGGGTGAAAACTTAACCCATGTATGTGATATGCGGACACATTCGCACCCCATATCACACCATACACTTGTACACGTATCATACCATACCCAGTCATACCATACAGCAAAATCTGTGGACCCTAGAAGGCACTTGGCGCATATAGAGTAGGGAAAACCCATGATTATCCCAAAAACCATGTTTTATGGGAAACCATGGTGTTTTTCGTCTTCTCCATGCAGCCAACTCCTACTAGGGGCCACGTCACACATTCTCGGGGGGGTACACGGGGGTAGTCAAAATTTCGAAAAACCCCATAGTTTCATGGGAAATGGACTTTCACCATGGAAATATGGGGTTTTTCGAAATTTCCGAAACGCCACCGTATACTACCCTTTACCCTCTATACAGACATACCAAAAGTTCCATGCCTTACATGTAGACTCAGTGCCCGAAAAATTTTTGGAGAATTTTTTGGGTACGATTTCTCTTCATGTAAGTCACGGATCTCTTTCGGCATGCTGTACACAACCTCCCACAGGTACTTACGAGTATATAAAACCCTCAAAAACCATGATTTTGTCAAAATCTCCAATATTTTGCCAAAACCATGGAATTTTTGGGATTCTTGCAGGTTTTCTCTATGGGAGGTTGTTATACCCGCAAAACAGGGATGCAAGAGGGGTGCAAGAGGGGTGCGAGAGGGCGGGGGGAGCGCAGCCAGAACTTAGTCCCTACGACCAAAAACAGCCAAAAGGATGACTATTTTTGGCCGCAGGTGCTAAAATTCGGTCGATTTTGGCCTATTTTTCAAGATGACCTTGAAAAAATTTTTTCGCCTCGCAAGCTCGGCGCGGCGCCCCCCCGCCCCCCCCACGCACGCGCTTCGCGCGCGCCCCCCCCCCCTTGGCGAATTTCCCAAATTGGGACGCGTTGTTTCGTCTTCCTAGCATTGCATTGCTATGCTATCGGGAACGGCTAAGCCATAACGCGTCCCTACGGGAAGATCCAAAGCTTTTGGGCTTCCCTGGGACTGCGGAGTGGCCTCTGGTCGTCCCGATGCCCGCCTGCGCGACAGCTCGCTTCGCTCGCGTCGCTTGCCGGTCATCGGGACGACCAGAGGCCACTCCGCAGTCCCAGGGAAGCCCAAAAGCTTTGGATCTTCCCGTAGGGACGCGTTATGGCTTAGCCGTTCCCGATGCCGGAGCGTGGCATCGTGGCGCCAGAGAAACACTTCGCGGACAATTTTCCACTTGTTCCACACTTTAGCATACGTTTGAAGCCATAAACCATGGTAAAACCATGATTTATGGTCTTCGCCTGTATGATTTTACCGTGTGTCGAACCAAAGTTACGGTAACATTCGTTGCCGCAACTTTGGTTCGCTTCTCATTCTTGCATAATTTCTCATGCATACTACACTTGTCTCGTGCGTTTGATGCCTTAAACCATGAAAAAGAAATGGTTTAAGGTCATCGCCATACGGTATTAACGTGTATCGAGCAAAAATTGCGGCAAGGCTAGTCACCGCAATTTAGGCTCGATTATTCTCATTCGCTCGTATCTCACATTCCCGTAGTAAAACCCTGTGTGTTTGGTCACAATACCTGCATTTATAGGAAATTACAGGTTTGTGACCCCTCGCACCTGCGACAAGACATTTGAGGCCTAAAGACGCAAAAAGTTGCGCCTTAAGGACATCGCAGTCGAGATACATAGTGCGACAGGCTAAACTCACGATAAAGTTATCATGAGTTAAGTCTGTTCTTTTCATACATGCATATCTCCCTTGCTTTTATGTTGTCGTTCTTGGGGGACCCTGTTTTGCGGGTATACCCTATGTTTTTGCCGCCGCATTCCACAGCCAAGCCGCCGCGGATCGATTGTACATGCGATGCTGCCACGAATCGAGCCGCGGACGCCGTAGCGCGGAATAACAGCGGCAGACCGTATTTGTTCCAACTTCGACACTACGTAACGTTGGGAGAGGATTCGGTCTTTCGGGGGAGTTAGATCGAAGGACCGATAAAGGATTTTGGGTTTTGGTGTGGGTTAGGGAAAGGGGGGAGGGGGGGGAAATCTTGCTAGGTAATACCGAAGCCGGAAAACAATTAGGTTTTTAACAAAAATCACATACATGCATTGACCGTGGTCAATTACACTCATGCATTACCCTGTCATTCGATCATTCATTCGTACATGCATACATACATTCGTACATGCATACATATATCCACGCACTCATGAAGTGATAAAATACACTTTTTCGTAAATCTACGAACGGTACCACACGAGGCACGTGGAGTTTCATCACGTCGGTAAGTAGGGTAGCGCGCGCTTAGTTGCCGCCGCGTATGGCTGGTTGCATACGGGTAGGCTGGGCAGCCGTGCCACCTACTTGTGTTCCTGCAATCCTGGTATGAGGCGTCCCGAAATTAATAACTAAAATGCAGTTTTATTGCACAAATGCCTTTGTTATTTTATGAGGGGACCTGCAGTGTCACGATTACGTTCAGTTTGGATACGGCAGCCATTTCGTGAACATTTTCCTTGCTTATGCGCAGAGGAATACTTATAAAATTTCTAGACTCGAATACCCATGACCTGCGACAGCAGTATAATTCTTAGATATAGAGTAAGGGTCTTCGTCAGTTATCGGGTTAATAAATTAGTGAATAAATAAATAAATAAATAAATACATAAAATGTTAAATAGAAATTTAAAAATAATGAATTGTGTAAAGATAAATAAATAAATAAATAAATATAAAATAAATTAAGTAAAATGCAGGTGTAGATGGCCAGTCAAGTATAAATAGATGGAATAAATATTTTAAAATTTTAAAATTTTAATAATGGACAACGGAAACACGAATAATTATTAAAGACGTAGATAGATGAGTGTCGGTTAGAATATATAAATAAATAAGTGAAATAAATAAATAAGATAAATAAAAGTAAAATGTTTGTCGTTTAGGTTTCCGTATAAGCCAGTCAAAAGGAAGACTGTGATACGATGTGTAGTTTGGTTTGGTATTATAATGTGGTAATATTTCTATTGTTGTTATATGTTAAATATTACTATGTGTTTTATTATAATGAGTAATTTAGAATTTATGTTAAAAATCCAGTAAATATTGTAGTTAGTTTTGTGTAAAAGCTCCAGATTTCATATCGTATTTAAGTCTTCCTTTTGCTGGCAGTCACATTATCTGGCTATACCTGCTTTAAGCGTACGACGAAAGACCGTTAGTTCACTTTGTTTGCCCTTGTTATTTGCTTCTAAATAGCCTATCGAACTGTCCGCTTTAACCTTTTGTTCTGACGGTTGGTATACGGGCATAGATAGACGTTTAAAAGTCGTATTGTATGTAAAATTACTCACTTTGGATGGGTTTCGGCGTGCTATTTCCAACGATTCTGCCTTCGGTTTTCGTCTTCCGCTTTCTGTTTAATGACGGCGTTGGCGAATTGCAAGAAGGCAGTCCAGTTTCTCGTTGTCCCGTGTATTAATTTGCTCAATTGTTCTGGATTACTAAGATCACTGCACTGGCACTCGAATTTTAGTTTATTTCTATAATAGTCCCATTCGATGCAGTGGAACATCGTGTGGGAAACGTCGTCACTTGGATCACTACAGTAATAACACTCCGGGCTGCTTGCTTTCTTGAACTGGTAGAGGTAGGACTGGAAGGTCCCGTGTCCTGTTAACAACTGTGTCGCTTCGAAGGTGGTGACCCTCAGCCCCTTGTCCACCAGATACCCCCACTTTTGAACATCCGGAATTAGTCGTCGTGTCCCGCGCACGTTTGTCCGAAACCCACTCCCTTTGCCACTCCCCCATGTTTTAACCTCAATTTGTTTGTAGAGGTAGTCACTCTTATGTACTAGTTCGAATAACGGTCTCATGTCCTTCCATGGCCCGTATTTGGCCTTCCAATTATTATGATATACCCTACTCCTTAATTTAGCTAAATAGTCTATAGGCATTACCCCGGAGATAGCAAATGCCGCGACATCTGAAATGGTTCTATAGCCTCTAATTATTCTAATTGCTCCTTGTCTTTGCACGGCTCGAAACTGACTTTTCAGGCCTTTTTGGTCTAATGAATTAGCCCAAATTGGGGACGCATACAGCATCATGGAATGCATTACATGGAGGTAAAGCTTCCTTTTCTGCTGTGTAGCTCCCCTAATGTTTGGCAGCAGTCTCAGTAAACCAGCTGTGGCTTGGCTGGTTTTTCTGGCCACCGCCACAATATGTTGGCGAAAAGTCAGTCTCTTGTCGATCAAGACACCAAGGTATTTTAAATACGGTTTTGCATGTATCGCGTTGTCTCTAAATCTGATAACTAAATTTGGTAACTGTTTTTTTCTTGAAATGGGGACGATTTCCAGCTTCTCCGGGGCAATAGCCAGTCCCTTATTCCTTAAACAGTTATCTATAACACATAATGTACGTTCACAATTACTAACTAATGACTCGAGCTTGTCATGAAACATCAATACGGCCAAATCGTCCGCGTAGGCGATAATATGCGTGTCCTTAGGTGTTTCTATGTCTAATAAGTCGTTATACAGCAGGTTCCATAAAATTGGGCCCAAAACAGAGCCTTGTGGAACCCCACGTGTCACTTCCACTGTTTTAGAACCTTCACTATCACTGTACACTAGTGTCCGGTCAGAGAGATAGCTGAGGACAATTCTTCTTATGGCTCGGATTTGGTTCTTTTCGGCGATTACCTTATTAATTTGAGGCCAGCTCGCCGAATTGAACGCGTTACGAACGTCAATGGTGATAAATAGCCCGTGTTTCGTCCGCTGCCAGGTCGTATCCCAATATTTTAACACAGTGGACTGCATAAGGTGTACCGCGTCGACTGTGGAGCGCCCTGGTCGAAATCCAAATTGCCGGTCACTGAGTCCGTTTGCCCCCTCGGTACGACCTAACCCAGACCTAACCCAGACCTAACCCAGACCTTTTTTTTTTTTTTTTTTTTTTACCGAGGAGGATTTCCATCATGGACACCCGACCCGGGGTGTGAAGGCGGGTTGGTTTAGGGATTAAAACTAGTCTCCTCCTGTGTTGCATATATCCCACCCACGACCGCCTGTTCAGCATTAAGGTTAAAGGGCCCTGGATGCAGGACTCCCTCACATATCGGTTATTTTATCTACCGAAGTGCTTCTTTGGTGGAATGGCTCTATCCGTCTATTCTATCCGTCTTATTTCGACGCTTGCCGGCTCAATATTTTAATATTGTGCTGCAACGGTTCTCAGCCAAATGGCCGAGCCTGTTTTCCGTGCCGCCCTTCCTCGTGGCACAGTATGCAGCGGTGTACAGAGGACAGTCCCTCATGTTGTGCCCGTCGTGTCCACACTTACGGCACAGCTCTCTGCCTTCGATTTTCCGGGGCATCTGCCAGCTACATGTCCCAGTAGCATCTAATTTTTCGGGGGACCACCTTGACTCTGCAATAAACAAGTCCGATTTTAACCCTGTTTAGCGCATCTATTTCTTTCTTATACTTCGCCGTATAAGCAAATGTGCAATTACTGCCGAAGCCAATGCTAGGGATTTCACACTGACCCGCGCTTTGGGGTAATATTTCTAGAAGGGCCTCGGACACTTCCTCTTTGTGACAAGGTCGTCGAGGTCGCGGATCTCGACGTCAAGCGTCTGCTCCATGAGTCTTATATCCTGTATATTTCCCCGAAGGCAGACGTCAGTCGATCAAGTGCCATCGACACGCCACCATTCTCGGGGTCAACTTCGAGGAGAACGTCTCCTGCTGCGGTCTTCCTCAGGCCGGTGATCCGTACGTCTTTTAAGGCAGAGCTCTCCCTAATTGAGCGTAGGACGTCTTAAGTTTTACCGTCTGGCACTTTGACGGATATCGCGTCCTGCTTATGCCTCGGTAATCTCGGTTGCAGAGATCTCTCTTCAGGCTTTTTCCGGGTGGGTTGCTTGGGCTTCCGCGCTGCCACAATACTCCAGGGAAGATTTATTTCTCCACCTTCCACTGGAGCTGCTTCCGGGGGCTTCTCGCCTCTATCTGGTGGCTTCTCGGGTGCTGACGCCTTCTGGATCCGGCGCCTCAGCTTCCTCAAGTTCTGAGGTTCTACTGGGGATACCGTCTTCCTTTTCGTCCTGTGGTCAGCATTCGCTGGCACGACTTCGTCCGTCTCGGCGTGGGTACTTACCCCTACATCAACTTTCGCCGGAGTTATAGGCGTCGGAACCGGGGTTGTTTGTGTGCCCATGTCGACTCCTGTTGGTATTGTGGGCGTCCCAACCGGATTGTTTGCGTGCCCGTGTCCTTGTTTGCACAAACGATCCCTGGGGTGCAACGCATGCCTTCCATCCTATTGTTGGCAAGTTCCGTGATTGCCCGGGCCGTTTCCTTTAGGAGGTCTGTAGATTCTTTAGCAGACATTATTGTCCTAGACACCCTCTTTGTAACTACCGGATCTACGGTTTCGTTATATTTTATTTTGTCTAGGGTGGCCTCACAATTGGTCCTCATCATGAGCAGCTCGACGTCGAGGAGCGATATGGGTGCTCGATTCTGCTCATCACTGAGTCTTTCCCGCCTTGTGGGGGGCCAAACCCTTTCCCTTGGGGTGTGCTATACAATTCCGTGGGCGTGGTAGCCTTGTCATCGTCAATGTCGATGACATCCAGTGGGGCTGGGCGCGTGTTTTCCCGTGCCAATGTTGGTGATTTGGCACTTCCGGTGTTTCCTTTTCGCGTGCCTTTAGGCATAGGCTTACGCTTTACCTCCGGTTCCAGATTTAGCTCGAAAAATACTTTGCTTGTCGTTTCCCTATCCAGGCTTTCCGTTGAGGGCTCACCACCCTGGTGATGGTGAGTTCCTTGTAGTTTTTAATGTTTGGTTTAGCCATTTTTCATACTGGCCTGCCGCCTCCAGCCTCCGATTGATTGGGGAAAAGGAAGTCCGCTAACAGCCCCACCCCGGGTAAGCCTGATACACCCGAGGTTCGGCCGTTCCTCGGGGGTTGGTCTCTAGGCGGCCAACTCCAACCCATGGCCCCGCATGTGTCACTTACGATCATCCGCATGCGCCCTTACTAGGCGAGCACCATACCGTTCAGGGAGGGTAATTTTTTATAGAGGTTTTCTTCCTCGCAGACCAGCCGGTTAAGGCAAGTCCTCCGGGTCCCGTGACGACAACGTTCCACCACTACGCCCTGTGATGGTCGTTGAGGCCGCCAAGGAACTTACGGAATTAGGAGGTGGATGGCGTTCATCCACCCCCAGCTCGAGCCCCATTCGCCAGGCCCGTACCGCAGAGACATTCTACGGCCCTGGGGGGGCCCTGCTCGGGTAGCCCCGGGTTCGCCAAACCCGTACCGGGGAGACATATTTCTATGGCCCCACGGCCCCTGGGGGGGAGGAAAGGGGGAAAAGGTTGCTCGGGTAACCCCGGGTTCGCTAGGCCCGTACCGCGTGCAATGGACCAAAGAGGTCCGCGGTCCCTGGGGATAGGATAGGGAAAAAAAAAGAAAAACACGCACACACACACACACACACACACACACACACACACACACACACACACAGCTCCGGGTCCCCAGGTTCGCTAAACCCGTACCGCGTTTTCGGCCCCTGGGGGAGTTAGCTCAGCCCTGGGTTCGCATAACCCGTACCGTGGAGACATATTTCTATGGCCCCACGGCCCCGAGGTTGCTCGGGTAACACCCGGGTTCGCTAGGCCCGTACCGCGTGCAATGGACCAAAGAGGTCCGCGGTTGTTCGGATAGGATAGGGAAAAAACGTTCCGAAAAGAAAAACACGCACACACACACACACACTCACACACAGCTCGGGTCCGTTGGCTCGCTAAACCCGTACCGTGGAGACATATTTTATGGCCCCACCCTCTGGGGTGTGGATAAAGGGAAAAGGACAGCTCTACCCCTGGGTTCGCTAGACCCGTACCGCGTGCAAGGACCAAAGAGGGCCGCGGCGCCTGGGGATGGGGGTATATGAACACATTCACACACTCACACACACACACACACACACACACAGCTCGGGGACCTCGGGTTCGCTAAGCTCCCCGTGCCGTCGGACCCGAAGGTCCGCGGCCCCTGAAAGAGGTGATTCCGCGGGAGATTTTATTTCACCCACCCTCTTGCAGGTTGGGCCCGAAGGCCCAAGTACGAGCAGCGAGCATTCCCCTATCCGCCACCTGGGGACGCGCCACGTAGGGGTTCACCTCCCCTCCCATCTGGCCAACCAGACAGGGCCGGGGAACCCACACCAAACCCAGACCTAACCCAGACCTTTTTTTTTTTTTTTTTCTGACTGGGGAGGGGAAATGCTTTTGCACTGCCACCCGACGCATGTCCGCACCCGCGAACGAGTGCGGCCATGCGCCGGGTAGTGTGGGACTCGGGCGCGAACGCCCCATACCCACTAAAACCCCCCCCCGTACGACCCTCTTAGGTCGATACGCCCCCCGGTATCACCGTTAGGCATTGCTTCAAGGGGACGCCGCCTTTTACTCACTTTTTAGCGACCTAAGAGGGTCGCCCCCTCGCGAGGATCTGCCTTATATGCAGGACATCTAGCTGACCCCGCGAGGTGGTCAGACGCCTTCCCTTCTTTAGCACATATTGTGCACTTGTATTTGGCAGTACAAGTGCCCATCTTGTGGCCTGCGGTTCCGCAGCGCCTACACAAATCCTCCTCGACAGAGCATCGTGCCGCCTGGTGCCCAAAGTGATGGCACTTAAAACATCTTAAGATTTGGGGGACCATGACGACCTTGCCATAAACAAAGCCGACACGGACCCGCCCAATCTTTTCCAGTATTTCGGCATACTGGGCCGAAACGACCCCGTGAGCGATCTTACTCCCACCAAAGCCCAGGCGCATGGTCTTAATATCCACGTGGGCAGACTCGTGTAGTAGGGCAGCGACAGCGTCCCTGACCTCTTCCTTTTCAGAGAGGGCATCAAGCCCTTTAATCTCGAAATCCCTCATCTCTTTGAGGACTCTAGTTTGACTAGACTCCCCAAGCACTCGCCTCAATTCTTCCTGCGCCTTCTCGGCTTGGCCCTCTTTACCTTCGACCTCAATAAGGAGGTCGCCAGCCCTAGTTTTCCTATGGCCTGTCACCTGCACCTCCGTGAGGACGCCCTTGCTCCTAATGTCCTTTAGGACCTCCAGATATGTGCGGTCGGTTGTAACTTTTACAACCACCGCATCTGGCCTCCTCCTAGGTGGTCTCGGAGCCTTCTTCGTCTCCTTCGGTGCTCCCTTCTCCGGTGCACTTCTTTTCGCCGCCACAGGTGCGCTTGCAGGGCTACTCCGTTGAAGGAGACGCCTAGCCCTCTTAGTGGTGACCTCCACCCAGGCCTCCTGCGCTGGCTTCGTACGCGGTGGTGGCGGTGGTGGGGGCGGCATCAACTCCTCATCAGTGGCAGTACACGTGCATGTACTGCCACTATGAGGGATACCGGGACACCGCAGCCGCCGCCTCTTCCTCGGGTCTTCTCACTTGGGGGTATATGGCCCGTGCCTGGGGTGGCAGTCCGAAAACCTGCCATTTCCGGCGAACCCAAAACCTCCTTAATTATCTCCGTAATGATGGTCCTAAGACCATCATTACTAACGGGAAATGGGGCAGAAACGACCGGCACGGGTGCCTCTTTAGTTGCCGAGCGGGAAGCAGTCAGCGACTCTATCTGTTCAGATAAACAGAGCAGCTGCTGCCTACACGTCTCAAGCTCGACCTTCATCGTTTCCAGTTCCGCTTTGAGAAGCTTGTTCTCTCTAGACTTATCAAAGTCATAGAAAGAAGCCGCCCCAGACGACATATCAACATCATAATCGGACGTGTCCGTGTCCGTCATTGACTCCGACACCTCCGGCACCTCCGGGCTTGCGCTGCTCCTGAGCCGCTTGGCAGCAAGGCCAAGCTTACTCTTGCGCGATCGATACGCCTTCACCGATTCGCCCGGCAGGCGATCGACTTTGATGCCCCCTCTACGGTTTGACGGCATCAGGAAGACTCCTGATGCCGCCTCATCAACCGAACTAGCGCCAGATGTTCCGGCTCCAGTGGTTGGTTTTTCCCCGGCAGCTGTTGGCCTTGCCACACGGGTCTCCTCATCAGACTTTCGATTTGTTTTTTGCTGTCATCCATAACTAAATCCCACGAGTATGGTCGGAAAGGGTGTCCACCCTGGCAGAGCCGCCATACCAGGGTAAGCCATAGATACAACTGGGGTTCGGCAGGTGCCCCAGAGGTTGATCGCTAGCGACCGGTTAACCCACCGGCCATTCATCCCCTCGGCGCGCATCATACCTTGGGATTGGGGTAATTTTTATAGAGGTTTTCTTCCTCGACCCCCGGTCCGGCCGGGTTAGAGCCCCCCGGGTTCGCCCCCGCTGAGACTTTCCCCGACCTAACCCATTTTTTTTTTTTTTTTTTTTTTTTTTTTTTTTAACGGGGGGAAATCTTCCAAAGACCCCCCGGGGCGGCCCAAAATTGTGGACCGTCTTGGGCACTTCGGCGGCTCCGGGCGACCAAGCTAGGTCACACTTCCCCGGGGGGCAACCAAAGTCGGCGCTTGCCGCCCCTGTGGGCGGTCGGCCTCCCCACTAGGGTGCCACCCGACCGGCCAGGACCGAAGTCCCGGTCACACGCGGAGCGGCTCACCGGGCCCGGGGAAATGACTGGTTAGTGGCGGGACGGTCCGGATGGCCCGCCTTAGCTCCTGCCGGCGCTTCGTCAGAGATCCTCGTCGGCGGCTCACCGCGAAATGGTGGCAGCGTCCGGTCAGCGCCAGCATCGAGTGCTGGCGGCGGAGGTGGTCTGCCCCCTTCATCGAGTGGCTGGGGGTGAGACTCCGCCGCTCCGATTTTGTGCAGGTACTCTCCGAAACAACCATGTGCGGGTTCCAGTAATAAGCCTCCGTGCCGACGATCCACCCACTTCCCGGGAGGCGCCGAGGCGGCCCAGTACCAAACGATAATTCTACGGGCGTTCCAGATCCGAGCAAAAATCCCAATTTTTGATAACCGGGCCTCCTCCGCCTGCGCGGTCGAAGTTACCCCTGCAGGACGGCCTCATCCCCACGTTATCCCCTGACGGCCATTCGGATATACTCATGGTCTGACAGGACCGTTTGTGGGCCGACACAGGAGGCGCGGTCTCCTCTGGTCCCCCGATATTGGGCAGTAGCCGACCCAACAGGGCGGCTACCCCCTCTCTCAAAAACAGTCCAATCCGTCAATGTCCAGGCCGAGGTACTTAATTCGTTCCTCGACCCGGACAAAGCCGACGGCTCTCCGCAAGGCATTCGATATTTTGCCCCAGCGTCTCTCCTCCCCCACGGCTATCACAAGTGTTTTCTGCATAGCTCGCGGAGGAGAACCCGGTGTACCCCAGGCCACAACAACGGCCTAACCACCGCTGGGGTACACCGCGGTTTCGCGCAGGTACCGAATTTCCCAAATTGGGTCGGCGTAGTCTGCCAGGACTCTCCCAGAACCATGATGGTCGACTAGTGCCCGCAATCCTGTCCCCAGGGAGTTGAAGGCGTTGGCGATTTCAGGCCCCCATCCCACCTCTCATCCACGAGGGCCTTGACATGATCAACCGCGTCCATGGTCTATCGGCCCTCGTGATGGTCCGAACTGGCACGGTGCCAAAGACTACACCCTATGGGGACGCATGGGTAGACCAGAGGCCTACCGGCACTCATGCCCCCTGCGGCCGACTTTGCCGCGGGGGCGGTGTTCAGCCCTCTTAACCCGCTGACCGCGCATGGTGGGAGACCCAGACCTAACCCAGACCTAACCCATTTTTTTTTTTTTTTTTTTTTTTTTTTTTTAACGTGGGGGAAATCTTCAAAAGACACCCGCCGCCGTTGGGGCGGCGGCGGGTAGTGCCGGATTTTTACCGGCTAAAACCCCCACGGTGACCACCATCTCGCCCGACTTCGGCGGCGGTCCGGGAACGACCACACTAGGTCACACTACCGGACCGCCGCCTCGGGAGGTCCTCTTCCCCGACTGGGAAGAGTGGACCTCTCCCCAGTCGTGGGAAGAGGAATCCGTGCTCGCGGGGGAGCAGTCAGAAATGACTGCTCCCCCACAGAGCGCCGACTAAAGCCGGCGCTCCTGACTCCGCCGCATGGAAGGGTCACACTTCCATGCGGCCAACGTGGGCTATAACAAGGGGAGGGCGCGGCCCCAACCGCGGTCCTCCCCCAGCCCTCGGTGCCGCTCCCGACCGGCCAGGACCGAAGTCCCGGCACACGACGCCGGGGCGGCACCTACCTCCTCAATCGGGCGGAGCCCGGCACCGAATAACTGGTGCCGGGTCCGCCCGCCTATATGGTGGCGGGCCACTTGGAGGGGGCCGCCTAAAACGGAGCCCCCTCCTGGCCCGCCTTCTCTCCTGCCGAGCGGGATCGAGAGACTCCCGATCCCGCTCGGCGGCCTCCTTCTGCGAAATAACGGTTTCGCAGAAGGAGGCCACCGCTCTCCAGGACCTCTCGCTCGCCAGCATTGCCGTAACAAGTGCTGGCGGCGAGAGGTCCTGGCCAACAACGGCCCGCAAGCCCTCTCTTGCCCAGCCAAAGGCTGGGCACTCCTCTATCGTGTGGGTGGGGGTGTCGACCACCCCCACGCCACACGACAGGCACTCTGGTGTGGCCTCCGCTCCGATTTTGTGCAGGTACTCTCCGAAACACCCATGTCCGGAGAGCACCTGCGTCGTCCGGTAGGTAAGCCTACCATGCCGACGATCCACCCACTCCTCCAAATGTGGGAGGATCGCGCCGACAGCTCGCTGGCGGGCGGCTCGATAATTTTCGAGCTCCGCCCGCCATTTTCTAAGTGCGAGCTGCCGGGCCTGACGCCTCAGGTCACCGACCGACAGTCCTGCCGGATCCCCCTCGACCCGGCGGAGTGACCGAAACACACGGGCCTCGGCCTCCGCCTGCAGGTCGAAGGGGATTACCCCCGACAGGACTGCCGCCGCCTCATGGGAGATGGTGCGGTAACCACGTGCCACCCTGACGGCCATACGCCGGTATACGCGGCGCAGCATTTGTCGGCTGCGCCGCCCGGCCGCCAGGGACGGGGCCCAGACTGGGCACCCGTAAAGGCACATGGCCCGCACCACCCCCGTATAGAGGCGGCGGACCCTCTCTTCCGGTCCCCCGATATTGGGCAGTAGCCGACCCAACAGGGCGGCTACCCCCTCTACTCGGGGGACGAGTCGGTCAAAGTGACCTTCGAAGCGCCAGCGGCTGTCAATGTCCAGGCCGAGGTACTTAATACGTTCCTCGACCCGGACAAAGACCGGCCCTACTCGGACGACCGACTGGGGCGGTCTCCGGGTCAGAGGCAGCCCATGAAACCAGGCTGCCTCCGTTTTCTCCGGAGACACTTGCAGCCCCAGCCGACGGACGGAGGCCACTACCGAGGCCACCCCCGCCTCGGCAAGGCCCAGCAGCCTCTCCCATTCCTCCCCCACGGCTATCACCAGAGTGTCGTCTGCATAGCAGACGACTGTGACGCCGTGAGGGAGCGCGGTGAGGAGAACCCGGTTGTACCCCAGGTTCCACAACAACGGTCCTAACACGGACCCCTGGGGTACACCGCGGTTCACCTCCCGCGTTACCACCCCGTACCGACCCGGGTATATTACCCGTCTGTCCCGGAGGTAGTCTGCCAGAACCCTCCTCAGGTACGGGGGCACCTGGTGGTCGACCAGTGCCCCCGCAATCCTGTCCCAGGGCAGGGAGTTGAAGGCGTTGGCGATGTCGAGAGACACCGCCAACGCCATCCCACCCCGGGAGACAGACTCATCCACGAGGGCCTTGACGTGATCGACCGCATCTACGGTCGATCGGCCCTCGCGGAAGCCGAACTGGCACGGTGCCAAGTTCGGACCTACACGGGACAGATGCCCCCAGAGGCGGGAAGCTACGATTCTCTCGAAGAGCTTTCCCGCCTCGTCAAGGAGGCATATGGGTCGGTACGCCTTGGGAGAGGCTGCCGGCCTGCCACCCCCTTGGGAAGCAGGACCATCGTGGCCTGCTTCCACAAGAGGGGGACCCGCCCCGCCTGAAGGCAGCTGTCGAACAGCCACCTCAGGCGGGGCCCGAGGACGCGTAAGGCCAAGGCTAGTGCCCTGCCTGGGACGCCGTCTGGGCCGGGGGCGGTATTCCGCCCCCTTAGCTTGGCGACGGCGTCCCGGAACTCCTCGTCGCTGACCGCGCATGGTGGCAGCGCGGCCAGCGCCGCCTCGAGCGGCTCCGGTGGTGGGCTGCCCCCCTCATCGAGGGGGAACAGTTTATTCACCACCGACCGGAGCACGGCGGGTTCCAGGCTCTCCGTGACGGAAGGACCCGCGGGGCGTAGGCGGCCCAGTACCAAACGGTACGGGCGACCCCACGGGTCAGCGTCCAGAGAGCCCAGGAGTTCCTCCCAGGCAGATGCCTTGGCCTCCCTGATGGCTCTCCGCAAGGCATTCGATGCGTCTCGATATGCCTCGCGGAGTGTGGCCTCCACCGCATCGTCGCGGACTACTCGGCGGCGGGCCCTTGTCCACCGGCGTCGGGCCGCCACACTCTCTTGTCTGAGTGTGGCTATCTGGCCCGACCACCAGTAGACCGCCCGCCGCTGCACCCTCCTGACCCGGGGCATGGCGGCATCACAAATTGCCGCCATTTGCCCCCGGAGCCAGGAGGCCTCCTCGTCTACGTCCGCGACTGGCTCTGGCCCGTACGAGGGCCAGGCCGCGGCATAGGAGGCCGCCATCAGCGCGTCCTCGTCCAGGTGCGTAAGCGCCCACCTCCTCCGGGGGGGTGGGCCCCCAATTGGGGCCACCCCGCCTACATCAAACATGATGTAGAGGTGGTCGCTGAGGGTCGCGAGGTCATCTGCGACCCTCCACGCTCCAACACGTCGTGCGGCCGACGGAGAAGCCCAGGACAAGTCCACTATGGACTCCCCCTGTGGCCGCACGCACGTGCTGGCAGATCCCCGGTTGAGGATCCGGAGATCCAGACCGGAGGACCAATCCACCAGCACATCCCCCCGTGGGTCGGCCCTAGGGGATCCCCAAGTTGGGGATTTGGCGTTAAAGTCCCCTAGGACCAACACTGGACGGGACAGGAGAGGGTTCAGAACCCTCCCCAGCCCATCCAGCAGCGACTCAAACTCCACGAGGGTCAGGCTGGGGGAGGCATACACTCCGGCCAGCGTGACGCACCTGGACTCCACCACCACGAACCCGGCACCCCTACCGATCACCCGGAGGGGTGCCGAGTTCGTTGCGATCGCGACGGAGCCGCACAGATCCGCCGCCCAGTCAGGGCGGTCGGGAACTCTGTACGGCTCCGCCGCGACCGCCAGGCCAATCTGCCACTCGGCCAGGGCTTGGACAAACAAGTCCTGAGCCCCAGCCGAGTGGTTCAGATTGGCCTGCAGCACCCTAACTGGAGGAGGAGGAGCCATTATCGGTTGGCCTTCCCCTCCTCCTCCAGGTTGGCGGCCGGCTCGGCCTCCATCTCATGGCTGACAGGGCGGATATTCTCCGCCCTTGTCAGCACCACCCTCGGTTCCTTGGACCCGAGGATGTCCGCCAGCGCCACCTTCGGGTCCGCCAACCGCCGCCGAAAGTCCTCCCCTAACAAGGGGGCCTGGCGGCGGCGGAGACGGACCACGCCCGCGGACGCAGACCTTCCTCGGGTCGGCCGAGGGTGGTCCCTTCTCGGGGGAGGGCCGGGCCCTCTCCCTCGGAGACTGCTCCCCCGCCCTTATTCATGGACCTGGGGCGGGGGAGGGTCGAGGATCCTCCTCCCTCCGCGGGCTTGGAGGGGCCCGCTACCGGAGGAGGGGGGGGTGGACGTGGACTTTTTAGGTGGAGCAGCCGGCTCCACCTCGTCCACGTCCATCCTCATCGACGCCGCTGGAGGGGCGGGGGATGGTACGGGGGGGCGCGGCGTGTCGGCACTAACGGCCGACGCCGTCGCACCCCCGGCAGGCCCGGCCTGCCTCTTCTTCCCCCCCCCTCCTCTTCCTTTTGGAGGGGGGAGGAGCACAACCCTGGGCGCCCAGCACATGATTTGCCGGGCGCCCCAGGTCGACGCAGACCGGGCACCTCGGTGGTGCCCGGCATGCGCGGGACACGTGACCGGTGCCACCACATCGGTAGCACCGGTCACCCCTATCTGCCCCTCCAGGGCATCGGGACTGGAGGTGTCCAACCTCCAGGCACCGATGGCACCTGGGAGGGCGTGCCGCCAGGACCTCCACCCGGGGTGAACACCACCCCAGGCGGAGGCGGCCCGCCGCGGCCAGTTTGCGAACGGCCGCGAGCGGGCATCTCACCCATATGGTGCCAAGTCCATTGGGGGAGGTCCGGATTGGGCCAGTGGTGACCTGACCCGCCGGACACTCCCCCACCCTGGCCACCGCCTCCACCACCTGTTGGGTGGTGGTGGACTCCTCAAGACCGCTGAGGCGAGCCTCAGCGGTCTTCATGGGGCGGGCCACCCTGACGCCGTCCTCGCCGAAGAGTTCGGCGAGGCGTTGCGCCAGGGCGTCCGCCTTTTCGGTACCGGAAGGGCCCGGAATCTCTATAATAGACGACCCGGATTGGCCCTTCCGGTACCTGACCTCCTCGATGCCAACCTCTTTTAGGTTGACATTAGCCACCGCCTTCCGCATGACCTCCGCATAGGAGGTCTTGCTCCCCGGGGCGACCGTTAGCGACACGGCCGCCCTCTTGGGAGCACGCGGAAGGCGGGGCTTCTCCTTCTTTGTGGTGGTGGGGGGAGGGGGAGGGGAGACAGGTGCCGAGGCACCCGTCTTCCCCTTTTTCTTCTTCCCCCCACCCGCCTTTCCCGTCTTCTGGCCCCCCTGGGGGCCAGAGGGTGCCGCCGCAGCACCGGTGGCGGGCCCCGCCCCCTCCGAGAGGGAGGTTGTGGGGCCACAGCCACCCGGCGCTGCGCCCTCTTGGCCTTCCTCCCCAGGACCGACACCCACTCCCCCTGGGCCGACGGAACGTCCCTCCCTGAGGAGGGGCGAGCTGGCCTGGTAGGGGGAGGGGCGCCGGCTCCTGGGGCGGAAGAGCCGCGGGTCCCGCCCGCGCCTTTCCCCGTCCTGGCCGAAGGAACGCCCTCCTCAAGGGGAGGACGAGCTGGCCGGGTGGACGGGGGAGGCGGGGCAGGGGCCCGCACCTTCTTACCCCTCTTCCGCCTCCTAAGGGCGGAAGAGGAGAGGACCCCACCCTCCGTATCAGTGGAAGGGGGGGGCCCTTTCCTCCTGGGAGGGAGGATTTCACCCGCCCGCTCCGCCATCTCCAGGAGAGGACGGAGACGGGCGAGTATCCTCGCCTCCACTGCCTCCGCCACCCGATCCGCCATCCCCACTCCGTTCTCCGAGGAGGGCGGAGGGGGGGACGTCCGGGCGCGGGGGACTTTCCGTGGAGAGGTCCGCGGGGACCTCTCCACGAGGCCCTGGAAGAAATCGGAGTCGGTATCCTCCTCCGGTCCTCCAGGGCCTCGTGGCCTCAGCGCCACGCTGGGGGTCTTTTTAAAAGACCCCGACGTTGATGCCCCTCCTCTACGAGATGTAGGTGGAGAGGAGGGCGTCGCCTCCTTTAATGTGTTGGGGCGGGGAGGGGTAAAGGCCCCCTTCCCACGCCCCGCTGCGATGAGGGTCGCAACCTGGGCCTCTAGGGCCTCGTTCCGGGCCCTCAGTTCCGCCACTGCCACCTCCAGGTCCCGTTCCCGGGACGAGGAGGCGGCCCGCTGCGCGTGCTCCGCCGCTACGCAGCGTATAAGCTGCGCCGCCTCCCGCAACTTCCGGACGTAAGTCCCATGGAGGTTGCGGGAGGTGGAGGCGACCTTCTCTATCCGCGCGGCCTCCTCGATCGCCCGCGCGGATAAGTCCGCTGCGGGGGCGTGACGGAGCTCCGCGAGAAGCTCCGCCTCGTCCCGCAGCGGAATCGCCGACTTGATGGCGGCCTAGCCTTAACGGCCGGGTCATCCAAGGCCCTGATGGCGTCGGCTTCGTCCGCCATCAGGACCGCTTCGGCGTGGGCTCGTTTTGCTTTCGCGAGCCCAGCGTACTCCCCGGTTGTTGGGGGGCGGCCTCTCTTGCGCTTAATTGCGCCTCCGGAGGTGCCAGCAACGCTGGAGGTGTCGCTGGCACCCTCCTCGAGTTCGCTCATGGCGAGCGAACTCTCTCTCCTACGTCCCTTTGCAGGGACCTCTCCCTTCTAATCGCCGAGACGGCCGAGCTCACCCCAAGCTCGCTCGCCGCTCCTGCTCCTCCTCGTCCGTCATTTTATTTATAAATTTTGCGGTTCCATAATTGTTCCCACGAGTGTGGTCGGAAGGGGTGGTCCACCCGGGCAGAGCCGCCATACCCGGGTAAGCCTAATACACCCTGGGGTTCGGCAGGTGCCCCAGGGGAGTTTGGTCGCTAAAGACTGGCCAACCTCCCAGCCATGCATCCTATCGGCGCGCACCATACCTTAGGATTGAGGGTAATTTTTTATAGAGGTTTTCTTCCTCGCAGGCCGGCCGGTGAAGGCAGGCCCTCCGGGTCCCTTGACGGCAACGTTCCACCACTACGCCCTGTGATGGTCGTTGAAGCCGCCAAGAGACTTACGGAATTAGGAGATGGATGGCGTTCATCCATCCCCAGCTCAGGCACCCCGGGTTCGCCAGACCCGTACCGCCGACCTTGCGGCCGACAGCCCCTGGGGTTGTGCCCTTTTTGATGACCGGGGTGGCACCTCCCCGGAGACGGCACCTGACACCAGGCTTACGGTTCCGTCCAAACCGGCGTGCTGTCCGCGGCTGCTTATTCGTCGGGGTTACCCCCGCTTATTTCGCAGCTACCCTTCAAAGAACCATGACAATGAAGGGCGTTCCCCTATCCGCAACCCGGGGACGCGCTCGGTTGCCCACGCAAGGCCTCCGCCGAAGCGGACCGAGACCTCCTAAACCCAGACCTTTTTTTTTTTTTTTTTTTTTTTTTTTTTTTAACGTGGGGGAAATCTTCCAAAGACACCCGCCGCCGTTGGGGCGGCGGCGGGTAGTGTCGGATTTTTACCGGCTAAAACCCCCACGGTGACCACCATCTCGCCCGACTTCGGCGGCGGTCCGGGAACGACCAAACTAGGTCACACTACCGGACCGCCGCCTCGGGGAGGTCCTCTTCCCCGACTGGGAAGAGTGGACCTCTCCCCAGTCGTGGTAAGAGGAATCCGTGCTCGCGGGGGAGCAGTCAGAAATGACTGCTCCCCCACAGAGCGCCGACTAAAGCCGGCGCTCCTGACTCCGCCGCATGGAAGGGTCACACTTCCATGCGGCCAACGTGGGCTATAACAAGGGGAGGGCGCGGCCCCAACCGCGGTCCTCCCCAAGCCCTCGGTGCCGCTCCCGACCGGCCAGGACCGAAGTCCCGGCACACGACGCCGGAGCGGCACCTACCTCCTCACTCGGGCGGAGCCCGACACCAAGTGAATAACTGGTGCCGGGTCCGCCCGCCTACCTTACGGTGGCGGGCCTCTTGGAGGGGGTCGCCTAACGCGGAGCCCCCTCCTGGCCCGCCTTCTCTCCTGCCGAGCGGGATCGGAGACTCCCGATCCCGCTCGGCGGCCTCCTTCTGCGAAATAACGGTTTCGCAGAAGGAGGCCACCGCTCTCCAAGACCTCTCGCTCGCCAGCATTGCCGTAACAAGTGCTGGCGGCGAGAGGTCCGGGCCAATGAAGGCCCGCACATCTTCTCTTGCCCAGCCAAAGGCTGGGCACTCCTCTATCGTGTGGCTGGGGGTGTCGACCACCCCCACGCCACACGACAGGCACTCTGGTGTGGCCTCCGCTCCGATTTTATGCAGGTACTCTCCGAAACAACCATGTCCGGAGAGCACCTGCGTCGTCCGGTAGGTAAGCCTACCGTGCCGACGATCCACCCACTCCTCCAAATGTGGGAGGATCGCGCCGACAGCTCGCTGGCGGGCGGCTCGATAATTTTCGAGCTCCGCCCGCCATTTTCTAAGTGCGAGCTGCCGGGCCTGACGCCTCAGGTCACCGACCGACAGTCCTGCCGGATCCCCCTCGCCCCGGCGGAGTGACCGGACCCGTCGAAAGACGCGGGCCTCGGCCTCCGCCTGCAGGTCGAAGGGGATTACCCCCGACAGGACTGCCGCCGCCTCATGGGAGATAGTGCGGTAACCACGTGCCACCCTGACGGCCATACGCCGGTATACGCGGCGCAGCATTTGTCGGCTGCGCCGCCCGGCCGCCAGGGACGGGGCCCAGACTGGGCACCCGTAGAGGCACATGGCCCGCACCACCCCCGTGTAGAGGCGGCGGACCCTCTACTTCTGGTCCCCCGATATTGGGCAGTAGCCGACCCAACAGGGCGGCTACCCCCTCTACTCGGGGGACGAGTCGGTCAAAGTGACCCTCGAAGCGCCAGCGGCTGTCAATGTCCAGGCCGAGGTACTTAATTCGTTCCTCGACCCGGACAAAGACCGGCCCTACTCGGACGACCGACTGGGGCGGTCTCCGGGTCAGAGGCAGCCCATGAAACCAGGCTGCCTCCGTTTTCTCCGGAGACACTTGCAGCCCCAGCCGACGGACGGAGGCCACTACCGAGGCCACCCCCGCCTCGGCAAGGCCCAGCAGCCTCTCCCATTCCTCCCCCACGGCTATCACCAGAGTGTCGTCTGCATAGCAGACGACTGTGACGCCGTGAGGGAGCGCGGTGAGGAGAACCCGGTTGTACCCCAGGTTCCACAACAACGGTCCTAAGACGGACCCCTGGGGTACACCGCGGTTCACCTCCCGCGTTACCACCCCGTACCGACCCGGGTATATTACCCGTCTGTCCCGGAGGTAGTCTGCCAGGACTCTCCTCAGGTACGGGGGCACCTGATGGTCGACCAGTGCCCCCGCAATCCTGTCCCAGGGCAGGGAGTTGAAGGCGTTGGCGATGTCAAGAGACACCGCCAACGCCATCCCACCCCGGGAGACAGACTCATCCCCGAGGGCCGTGACGTGATCGACCGCATCTATGGTCGATCGGCCCTCGCGGAAGCCGAACTGGCACGGTGCCAAGTTCGGACCTACACGGGACATATGCCCCCAGAGGCGGGAAGCTATGATTCTCTCAAAGAGCTTTCCCGCCTCATCAAGGAGGCATATGGGTCGGTACGCCTTGGGAGAGGCTGCCGGCCTGCCACCCCCTTGGGAAGCAGGACCATCGTGGCCTGCTTCCACAAGAGGGGGACCCGCCCCGCCTGAAGGCAGCTGTCGAACAGCCACCTCAGGCGGGGCCCGAGGACGCGTAAGGCCAAGGCTAACGCCTTGCCTGGGACGCCGTCTGGACCGGGGGCGGTGTTCCGCCCCCTTAACTTGGCGACGGCGTCCCGGAACTCCTCGTCGCTGACCGCGCATGGTGGCAGCGCGGTCAGCGCCGCCTCGAGCGGCTCCGGTGGTGGTCTGCCCCCCTCATCGAGGGGGAACAGTTTATTCACCACCGACCGGAGCACGGCGGGTTCCAGGCTCTCTGTGACGGAAGGACCCGCGGGGCGTAGGCGGCCCAGTACCAAACGGTACGGGCGACCCCACGGGTCAGCGTCCAGAGAGCCCAGGAGTTCCTCCCAGGCCGATGCCTTGGCCTCCCTGATGGCTCTCCGCAAGGCATTCGATGCGTCTCGATATGCCTCGCGGAGTGTGGCCTCCACCGCATGGTCGCGGACTGCTCGGCGGCGGGCCCTTGTCCACCGGCGTCGGGCCGCCACACTCTCTTCTCTGAGTGTGGCTATCTGGCCCGACCACCAGTAGACCGCCCGCCGCTGCACCCTCCTGACCCGGGGCATGGCGGCGTCACAAATTGCCGCCATTTGCCCCCGGAGCCAGGAGGCCTCCTCGTCTACGTCCGCGACTGGCTCTGGCCCGTACGAGCGCCAGGCCGCGGCATAGGAGGCCGCCATCAGCGCGTCCTCGTCCAGGTGCGTAAGCGCCCACCTCCTACGGGGGGTGGGCCCCCAATTGGGGCCACCCCCCCTACATCAAACATGATGTAGAGGTGGTCGCTGAGGGTCGCGAGGTCATCTGCGACCCTCCACGCTCCAACACGTCGTGCGGCCGCCGGAGAAGCCCAGGACAAGTCCACTATGGACTCCCCCTGGGGCCGCACGCACGTGCTGGCAGATCCCCGGTTGAGGATCCGGAGATCCAGACCGGAGGACCAATCCACCAGCACATCCCCCCGTGGGTCGGCCCTAGGGGATCCCCAAGTTGGGGATTTGGCGTTAAAGTCCCCTAGGACCAACACTGGACGGGACAGGAGAGGGTTCAGAACCCTCCCCAGCCCATCCAGCAGCGACTCAAACTCCACGAGGGTCAGGCTGGGGAGGCATACACCCCGGCCAGCGTGACGCACCTGGACTCCACCACCACGAACCCGGCACCCCTTCCGATCACCCGGAGGGGTGCCGAGTTCGCCGCGATCGCGACGGAGCCGCACAGATCCGCCGCCCAGTCAGGGCGATCGGGAACTCTGTACGGCTCCGCCGCGACCGCCAGGCCAATCCCCCACTCGGCCAGGGTTTGGACAAACAAGTCCTGTGCCCCAGCCGAGTGGTTGAGATTGGCCTGCAGCACCCTAACTGGAGGAGGAGGGCATTATCGGTTAGCCTTCCCCTCCTCCTCCAGGTTGGCGGCCGGTTCGGCCTCCATCTCTGTGCTGACAGGGCGGGTATTGCCCGCCCTTGTCAGCACCACCCTCGGTTGCCTACCCCCGAGGATGTCCGCGAGCGACACCGAGTCCTCCCCTCTCGACGCCCGCGGACGCCCGCGGACGACGTTCCTCGGGGTGGCCGAGGGTGGTCCCTTCTCGGGGGAGGGCTGGGCCCTCGCCCTCGGAGACTGCTCCCCCGCCCTTCTTCTTGGACTTGGGGCGGGGGAGGGTCGACGATCCTCCTCTTTCCACGGGCCCTGGAGGGGCCCGCGACCTGGGGGGGTGGACGTGGACTTTTTGGTGGAGCAACCGGCTCCACCTCGTCCACGTCCATCACCACCGTCGCCGCCGGAGAGACGGCGGATGGTACGGGGGGGCGCTGCGGGGCGGCACTCCTGGCCGACGCCGTCGCACCCCCGGCAGGCCCCGCCTGCTTCTTCTTCTCCCCCCTCCTCTTCCTTTTGGAGGGGGAGGAGCACAACCCGGGGCGCCCAGCACATGGTTGGCTGGGCGACCCAGGTCGACGCAGACCGGGCACCTCGGGGGCGCCCGGCATGCTCGCGACACGTGACCGGTGCCACCACAGCGGTAGCACCGGCCACCCCTATCTGCCCCCCAGGGCATCGGGACTGGAGGTGTCCCACCTCCAGGCACCGATGGCACCTGGGAGGGCGTGCCGCCAGGACCTCCACCCGGGGTGAGCACCACCCCAGGCGGAGGCGGCTCGCCGCGGCCAGTTTGCGCACGGCCGCGAGCGGGCACCTGACCCAAATGGTGCCAAGTCCATTGGGGGAGGTCCGGATTGGGCCAGTAGTGACCTGGCCCGCCGGACACCCCCCAACCCTGGCCACCGCCTCCACCACCTGTTGGGTGGTGGTGGCTTCGTCAAGACCGCTGAGGCGAGCCTAAGCGGTCTTCACGGGGCGGGCCACCCTGACGCCGTCCCCGCCGAAGAGTTCGGCGAGGCGTTGCGCCAGGGCGTCCGCCTTCTCGGTACCGGAAGGGCCCGGGATCTCTATGATGGAGGATCCCGATTGGCCCTTCCGGTACCTGACCTCCTGAATGCCGACCTCCTTGAGGTCGACATTAGCCGCCGCCTTCCGCATGACCTCCGCATAGGAGGTCTTGCTCCCCGGGGCGACCGTTAGCGATACGGCCGCCCTCTTGGGGGAGCGCGGAAGGCGGGGCTTCTCCTTCGCCGTCTTGGTGGGGTTGGGAGGGGGAGGGGAGACAGGTGCCGAGGCACCCGTCTTCCCCTTCCCCCTCTTCCCCCCCTTTCCCGTCTTCTGGCCCCCCTGGGGGCCAGAGGGTGCCGCCGCAGCACCGGTGGCGGGCCCCGCCCCCCTCCGAGAGGGAGGTTGTGGGGCCACAGCCACCCGGCGCTGCGCCCTCTTGGCCTTCCTCCCCAGGACCGACCCACTCCCCCTGGGCCGACGGAACGTCCCTCCCTGAGGAGGGGCGAGCTGGCCTGGTAGGGGGAGGGGCGCCGGTACCCGGGGCGGAAGAGCCGCGGGTCCCGCCCGCGCCTTTCCCCGGCCTGGCCGAAGGAACGTCCCCCTGGGAGGGAGGACGAGCTGACCGGGTGGACGGGGGAGGCGGGGCAGGGGCCCGCACCTTCTTTCCCCTCTTCCGCCTCCTAAGGGCGGAAGAGGAGAGGGCCCCACCCTCCGTATCGGTGGAAGGATGGGGCCCTTTCCTCCTAGGAGGGAGGATTTCACCCGCCCGCTCCGCCATCTCTAAGAGAGGACGGAGACGGGCGAGTATCCTCGCTTCCACTGCCTCCGCCACCCGATCCGCCATCCCCTCTCCGTTCTCCGAGGAGGGCGGAGGGGGGACGTCCGGGGGCGGGGGACTTTACGTGGAGAGGTCCGCGGGGACCTCTCCACGAGGCCCTGGAAGAAATCGGAGTCGGTATCCTCCTCCGGTCCTCCAGGGCCTCGTGGCCTCACCGCCACGCTGGGGGTCTTTAAGAGACCCCGACGTTGATGCCCCTCCTCTCCGAGATGTAAGTGGAGAGGAGGGGGCCGTCTCCGTTGGTCTGACGGGGTGGGGAGGGGTAACCCCCTTCCCACGCCCCGCTGCGATGAGGGTCGCGACCTGGGCCTCCAGGGCCACATTCTTCGCCCTCAGCTCCGCCACTGCCACCTCCAAGTCCCGTTCCCGGGACGAGGAGGCGGCCCGCTGAGCGTGCTCCGTGGCGACGCACCTTATAAGCTGCGCCGCCTCCCGCAACTTCCGGACGTATGTCCCAGGGAGGTTGCGGGAGGTGGAGGCGACCTTTTCGATCCGCGCGGCCTCCTCTATCGCCCGCGCGGATAAGTCCGCTGCGGGGGCGTGACGGAGCTCCGCGAGAAGCTCCGCCTCGTCCCGCAGCGGAATCGCCGACTTGGATGGCGGCCTAGCCTTAACGGCCGGGTCATCCAAGGCCCTGATGGCGTCGGCTTCGTCCGCCATCAGGACCGCTTCTGCGTGGGCTCGTTTGCCCTCGCGAGCCCGCGTACTCCCCGGTTGTTGGGGGGCGGCCTCTCTTGCGCTTAACGGCGCCTCCGGAGGTGCCAGCAACGCTGGAGGTGTCGCTGGCACCCTCCTCGAGTTCGCTCATGGCGAGCGTACTCTCCTCTCCTACGTCCCTTTGCAGGGACCTCTCCCTTCTAATTGCCGAGACGGCCGAGCTCACCCCACAGCTCGCTCGCCGCTCCTGCTCCTCCTCGTCCGTCATTTTATTTAATAAATTTTTCGGTTCCATAATTGATCCCACGAGTAGGGTCGGAAGGGGTGGTCCACCCGGGCAGAGCCGCCATACCCGGGTAAGCCTAATACACCCTGGGGTTCGGCAGGTGCCCCAGGGGAGTTTGGTCGCTAAAGACTGGCCAACCTCCCAGCCATGCATCCTATCGGCGCGCACCATACCTTAGGATTGAGGGTAATTTTTTATAGAGGTTTTCTTCCTCGCAGGCCGGCCGGTGAAGGCAGGCCCTCCGGGTCCCTTGACGGCAACGTTCCACCACTACGCCCTGTGATGGTCGTTGAAGCCGCCAAGAGACTTACGGAATTAGGAGATGGATGGCGTTCATCCATCCCCAGCTCAGGCACCCCGGGTTCGCCAGACCCGTACCGCCGACCTTGCGGCCGACAGCCCCTGGGGTTGTGCCCTTTTTGATGACCGGGGTGGCACCTCCCCGGAGACGGCACCTGACACCAGGCTTACGGTTCCGTCCAAACCGGCGTGCTGTCCGCGGCTGCTTATTCGTCGGGGTTACCCCGCTTATTTCGCAGCTACCCTTCAAAGAACCATGACAATGAAGGGCGTTCCCCTATCCGCAACCCGGGGACGCGCTCGGTTGCCCACGCAAGGCCTCCGCCGAAGCGGACCGAGAGCGGACCGACCTAACCCAGACCCTTTTTTTTTTTTTTTTTTTTTTTTTTTTTTTTTTAACGTGGGGGAAATCTTCAAAAGACCCCCGCCGCCGTTGGGGCGGCGGCGGGTAGTGCCGGATTTTTACCGGCTAAAACCCCCACGGTGACCACCATCTCGCCCGACTTCGGCGGCGGTCCGGGAACGACCACACTAGGTCACACTACCGGACCGCCGCCTCGGGGAGGTCCTCTTCCCCGACTGGGAAGAGTGGACCTCTCCCCAGTCGTGGGAAGAGGAATCCGTGCTCGCGGGGGAGCAGTCAGAAATGACTGCTCCCCCACAGAGCGCCGACTAAAGCCGGCGCTCCTGACTCCGCCGCATGGAAGGGTCACACTTCCATGCGGCCAACGTGGGCTATAACAGGGGGAGGGCGCGGCCCCAACCGCGGTCCTCCCCCAGCCCTCGGTGCCGCTCCCGACCGGCCAGGACCGAAGTCCCGGCACACGACGCCGGGGCGGCACCTACCTCCTCAATCGGGCGGAGCCCGGCACCGAATAACTGGTGCCGGGTCCGCCCGCCTATATATGGTGGCGGGCCACTTGGAGGGGGCCGCCTAAAACGGAGCCCCCTCCTGGCCCGCCTTCTCTCCTGCCGCGCGGGATCGAGAGACTCCCGATCCCGCTCGGCGGCCTCCTTCTGCGAAATACCGGTTTCGCAGACGGAGGCCACCGCTCTCCAGGACCTCTCGCTCGCCAGCATTGCCGTAACAAGTGCTGGCGGCGAGAGGTCCTGGCCAACAACGGCCCGCAAGCCCTCTCTTGCCCAGCCAAAGGCTGGGCACTCCTCTATCGTGTGGGTGGGGGTGTCGACCACCCCCACGCCACACGATTGGCACTCTGGTGTGGCCTCCGCTCCGATTTTGTGCAGGTACTCTCCGAAACACCCATGTCCGGAGAGCACCTGCGTCGTCCGGTAGGTAAGCCTACCATGCCGACGATCCACCCACTCCTCCAAATGTGGGAGGATCGCGCCGACAGCTCGCTGGCGGGCGGCTCGATAATTTTCGAGCTCCGCCCGCCATTTTCTAAGTGCGAGCTGCCGGGCCTGACGCCTCAGGTACCGACCGACAGTCCTGCCGGATCCCCCTCGACCCGGCGGAGTGACCGAAACACACGGGCCTCGGCCTCCGCCTGCAGGTCGAAGGGGATTACCCCCGACAGGACTGCCGCCGCCTCATGGGAGATGGTGCGGTAACCACGTGCCACCCTGACGGCCATACGCCGGTATACGCGGCGCAGCATTTGTCGGCTGCGCCGCCCGGCCGCCAGGGACGGGGCCCAGACTGGGCACCCGTAAAGGCACATGGCCCGCACCACCCCCGTATAGAGGCGGCGGACCCTCTCTTCCGGTCCCCCGATATTGGGCAGTAGCCGACCCAACAGGGCGGCTACCCCCTCTACTCGGGGGACGAGTCGGTCAAAGTGACCTTCGAAGCGCCAGCGGCTGTCAATGTCCAGGCCGAGGTACTTAATTCGTTCCTCGACCCGGACAAAGACCGGCCCTACTCGGACGACCGACTGGGGCGGTCTCCGGGTCAGAGGCAGCCCATGAAACCAGGCTGCCTCCGTTTTCTCCGGAGACACTTGCAGCCCCAGCCGACGGACGGAGGCCACTACCGAGGCCACCCCCGCCTCGGCAAGGCCCAGCAGCCTCTCCCATTCCTCCCCCACGGCTATCACCAGAGTGTCGTCTGCATAGCAGACGACTGTGACGCCGCGAGGGAGCGCGGTGAGGAGAACCCGGTTGTACCCCAGGTTCCACAACAACGGTCCTAAGACGGACCCCTGGGGTACACCGCGGTTCACCTCCCGCGTTACCACCCCGTACCGACCCGGGTATATTACCCGTCTGTCCCGGAGGTAGTCTGCCAGAACCCTCCTCAGGTACGGGGGCACCTGGTGGTCGACCAGTGCCCCCGCAATCCTGTCCCAGGGCAGGGAGTTGAAGGCGTTGGCGATGTCGAGAGACACCGCCAACGCCATCCCACCCCGGGAGACAGACTCATCCACGAGGGCCTTGACGTGATCGACCGCATCTACGGTCGATCGGCCCTCGCGGGCCGAACTGGCACGGTGCCAAGTTCGGACCTACACGGGACAGATGCCCCCAGAGGCGGGAAGCTACGATTCTCTCGAAGAGCTTTCCCGCCTCGTCAAGGAGGCATATGGGTCGGTACGCCTTGGGAGAGGCTGCCGGCCTGCCACCCCCTTGGGAAGCAGGACCATCGTGGCCTGCTTCCACAAGAGGGGGACCCGCCCCGCCTGAAGGCAGCTGTCGAACAGCCACCTCAGGCGGGGCCCGAGGACGCGTAAGGCCAAGGCTAGTGCCCTGCCTGGGACGCCGTCTGGGCCGGGGGCGGTATTCCGCCCCCTTAGCTTGGCGACGGCGTCCCGGAACTCCTCGTCGCTGACCGCGCATGGTGGCAGCGCGGCCAGCGCCGCCTCGAGCGGCTCCGGTGGTGGTCTGCCCCCCTCATCGAGGGGGAACAGTTTATTCACCACCGACCGGAGCACGGCGGGTTCCAGGCTCTCCGTGACGGAAGGACCCGCGGGGCGTAGGCGGCCCAGTACCAAACGGTACGGGCGACCCCACGGGTCAGCGTCCAGAGAGCCCAGGAGTTCCTCCCAGGCAGATGCCTTGGCCTCCCTGATGGCTCTCCGCAAGGCATTCGATGCGTCTCGATATGCCTCGCGGAGTGTGGCCTCCACCGCATCGTCGCGGACTACTCGGCGGCGGGCCCTTGTCCACCGGCGTCGGGCCGCCACACTCTCTTGTCTGAGTGTGGCTATCTGGCCCGACCACCAGTAGACCGCCCGCCGCTGCACCCTCCTGACCCGGGGCATGGCGGCATCACAAATTGCCGCCATTTGCCCCCGGAGCCAGGAGGCCTCCTCGTCCACGTCCGCGACTGGCTCCGGCCCGTACGAGGGCCAGGCCGCGGCATAGGAGGCCGCCATCAGCGCGTCCTCGTCCAGGTGCGTAAGCGCCCACCTCCTACGGGGGGGGGGCCCAATTGGGGCCACCCCCCCTACATCAAACATGATGTAGAGGTGGTCGCTGAGGGTCGCGAGGTCATCTGCGACCCTCCACGCTCCAACACGTCGCGCGGCCGCCGGAGAAGCCCAGGACAAGTCCACTATGGACTCCCCCTGCGGCCGCACGCACGTGCTGGTAGATCCCCGGTTAAGGATCCGGAGATCCAGACCGGAGGACCAATCCACCAGCACATCCCCCCGTGGGTCGGCCCTAGGGGATCCCCAAGTTGGGGATTTGGCGTTAAAGTCCCCTAGGACCAACACTGGACGGGACAGGAGAGGGGTCAAACCCTCCCCAGCCCATCCAGCAGCGACTCAAAGAACTCCACGACTGGGCGAGGCATACACCCCGGCCAGCGTGACGCACCTGGACTCCACCACCACGAACCCGGCACCCCTCCGATCACCCGGAGGGGCGGACGCGCGATCGCGACGGAGCCGCACAGATCCGCCGCCCAGTCAGGGCGATCGGGAACTCTGTACGGCTCCGCGACCAGCCAATCCCCCACTCGGCCAGGGTATGGACAAACAAGTCCTGTGCCCCAGCCGAGTGGTTGAGATTCCGCCGACCTAGCTGGAGGAGGAGGGGGCATTATCGGTTAGCCTTCCCCTCCTCCTCCAGGTTGGCGGCCGGTTCGGCCTCCCTCTCGGAGCAACCCAGACCTAACCCAGACCTAACCCATTTTTTTTTTTTTTTTTTTTTTTTTAACGTGGGGGAAATCTTCCAAAGACACCCGCCGCCGTTGGGGCGACGGCGGGTTGTGTCGGATTTTTACCGACTAAAACCCCCACGGTGACCACCATCTCGCCCGACTTCGGCGGCGGTCCGGGAACGACCAAGCTAGGTCACACTACCGGACCGCCGCCTCGGGGAGGTCCTCTTCCCCGACTGGGAAGAGTGGACCTCTTCCCAGTCGTGGGAAGAGGAATCCGTGCTCGCGGGGGAGCAGATCAGAAATGACCGCTCCCCCACGGAGCGCCGACTAAGTCGGCGCTCCTGACTCCGCCGCATGGAAGGGTCACACTTCCATGCGGCCAACGTGGGCTATAACAAGGGGAGGGCGCGGCCCCAACCGCGGTCCTCCCCAAGCCCTCGGTGCCGCTCCCGACCGGCCAGGACCGAAGTCCCGGCACACGACGCCGGAGCGGCACCTACCTCCTCACTCGGGCGGAGCCCGGCACCCAATGAATGACTGGTGCCGGGTCCGCCCGCCTATTACGGTGGCGGGCCTCTTGGAGGGGGTCGCCTAAAGCGGAGCCCCCTCCTGGCCCGCCTTCTCTCCTGCCGAGCGGGATCGGAGGACTCCCGATCCCGCTCGGCGGCCTCCTTCTGCGAAATAACGGTTTCGCAGAAGGAGGCCACCGCTCTCCAAGACCCCTCGCTCGCCAGCATTGCCGTAACAAGTGCTGGCGGCGAGAGGTCCGGGCCAATAACGGCCCGCACATCTTCTCGTGCCCAGCCAAAGGCTGGGCACTCCTCTATCGTGTGGCTGGGGGTGTCGACCACCCCCACGCCACACGACAGGCACTCTGGTGTGGCCTCCGCTCCGATTTTATGCAGGTACTCTCCGAAACATCCATGTCCGGAGAGCACCTGCGTCGTCCGGTAGGTAAGCCTACCGTGCCGACGATCCACCCACTCCTCCAAATGTGGGAGGATCGCGCCGACAGCTCGCTGGCGGGCGGCTCGATAATTTTCGAGCTCCGCCCGCCATTTTCTAAGTGCGAGCTGCCGGGCCTGACGCCTCAGGTCACCGACCGACAGTCCTGCCGGATCCCCTTCACCCCGGCGGAGTGACCGGACCCGTCGAAAGACGCGGGCCTCGGCCTCCGCCTGCAGGTCGAAGGGGATTACCCCCGACAGGACTGCCGCCGCCTCATGGGAGATAGTGCGGTAACCACGTGCCACCCTGACGGCCATTCGCCGATATACGCGGCGCAGCATTAGACGGCTGCGCCGCCCGGCCGCCAGGGACGGGGCCCAGACTGGGCACCCGTAGAGGCACATGGCCCGCACCACCCCCGTGTAGAGGCGGCGGACCCTCTCCTCTGGTCCCCCGATATTGGGCAGTAGCCGACCCAACAGGGCGGCTACCCCCTCTACTCGGGGGACGAGTCGGTCAAAGTGACCCTCGAAGCGCCAGCGGCTGTCAATGTCCAGGCCGAGGTACTTAATTCGTTCCTCGACCCGGACAAAGACCGGCCCTACTCGGACGACCGACTGGGGCGGTCTCCGGGTCAGAGGCAGCCCATGGAACCAGGCTGCCTCCGTTTTCTCCGGAGACACTTGCAGCCCCAGCCGACGGACGGAGGCCACTACCGAGGCCACCCCGGCCTCGGCAAGGCCCAGCAGCCTCTCCCATTCCTCCCCCACGGCTATCACAAGTGTGTCGTCTGCATAGCATGACGACTGTGACGCCGTGAGGGAGCGCGGTGAGGAGAACCCGGTTGTACCCCAGGTTCCACAACAACGGTCCTAACACGGACCCCTGGGGTACACCGCGGTTCACCTCCCGCGTTACCACCCCGTACCGACCCGGGTATATCACCCGTCTGTCCCGGAGGTAGTCTGCCAGGACTCTCCTCAGGTACGGGGGCACCTGATGGTCGACCAGTGCCCCCGCAATCCTGTCCCAGGGCAGGGAGTTGAAGGCGTTGGCGATGTCAAGAGACACCGCCAACGCCATCCCACCCCGGGAGACAGACTCATCCACGAGGGCCTTGACGTGATCGACCGCATCTATGGTCGATCGGCCCTCGCGGAAGCCGAACTGGCACGGTGCCAAGTTCGGACCTACACGGGACATATGCCCCCAGAGGCGGGAAGCTATGATTCTCTCAAAGAGCTTTCCCGCCTCATCAAGGAGGCATATGGGTCGGTACGCCTTGGGAGAGGCTGCTGACCTGCCACCCCCCTTGGGAAGCAGGACCATCGTGGCCTGCTTCCACAAGAGGGGGACCCGCCCCGCCTGAAGGCAGCTGTCGAACAGCCACCTCAGGCGGGGCCCGAGGACGCGTAAGGCCAAGGCTAGTGCCTGCCTGGGACGCCGTCTGGACCGGGGGCGGTATTTCCGCCCCCTTAACTTGGCGACGGCGTCCCGGAACTCCTCGTCGCTGACCGCGCATGGTGGCAGCGCGGTCAGCGCCGCCTCGAGCGGCTCCGGTGGTGGTCTGCCCCCCTCATCGAGGGGGAACAGTTTATTTAGCACCGACCGGAGCACGGCGGGTTCTAGGCTCTCCGTGACGGAAGGACCCGCGGGGCGTAGGCGGCCCAGTACCAACCGGTACGGGCGACCCCACGGGTCTGCGTCCAGAGAGCCCAGGAGTTCCTCCCAGGCCGATGCCTTGGCCTCCCTGATGGCTCTCCGCAAGGCATTCGATGCGTCTCGATATGCCTCGCGGAGTGTGGCCTCCACCGCATGGTCGCGGACTGCTCGGCGGCGGGCCCTTGTCCACCGGCGTCGGGCCGCCACACTCTCTTCTCTGAGTGTGGCTATCTGGCCCGACCACCAGTAGACCGCCCGCCGCTGCACCCTCCTGACCCGGGGCATGGCGGCGTCACAAATTGCCGCCATTTGCCCCCGGAGCCAGGAGGCCTCCTCGTCTATGTCCGCGACTGGCTCTGGCCCGTACGAGGGCCAGGCCGCGGCATAGGAGGCCGCCATCAGCGCGTCCTCGTCCAGGTGCGTAAGCGCCCACCTCCTACGGGGGGGTGGGCCCCCAATTGGGGCCACCCCCCCTACATCAAACATGATGTAGAGGTGGTCGCTGAGGGTCGCGAGGTCATCTGCGACCCTCCACGCTCCAACACGTCGTGCGGCCGACGGAGAAGCCCAGGACAAGTCCACTATGGACTCCCCCTGTGGCCGCACGCACGTGCTGGCAGATCCCCGGTTGAGGATCCGGAGATCCAGACCGGAGGACCAATCTACCAGCACATCCCCCCGTGGGTCGGCCCTAGGGGATCCCCAAGTTGGGGATTTGGCGTTAAAGTCCCCTAGGACCAACACTGGACGGGACAGGAGAGGGGTCAGAACCCTCCCCAGCCCATCCAGCAGCGACTCGAACTCCACGAGGGTCAGGCTGGGCGAGGCATACACCCCGGCCAGCGTGACGCACCTGGACTCCACCACCACGAACCCGGCACCCCTTCCGATCACCCGGAGGGGTGCCGAGTTCGTTGCGATCGCGACGGAGCCGCACAGATCCGCCGCCCAGTCAGGGCGATCGGGAACTCTGTACGGCTCCGCCGCGACCGCCAGGCCAATCCCCACTCGGCCAGGGTTTGGACAAACAAGTCCTGGGCCCCAGCCGAGTGGTTAAGATTGGCCTGCAGCACCCTAACTGGAGGAGGAGGAGCCATTATCGGTTGGCCTTCCCCTCCTCCTCCAGGTTGGCGGCCGGTTCGGCCTCCATCTCTGGCTGACAGGGCGGGTATTTCCCGCCCTTGTCAGCACCACCCTCGGTTGCCTGACCCGAGGATGTCCGCCAGCGCCACCTTCGGGTCCGCCAACCGCCGCCAATAGTCCTCCCCTCTCAAGGGGGATCGGCGGCGGAGACGGACGACGCCCGCGGACGCAGACGTTCCTCGGGGTGGCCGAGGGTGGTCCCTTCTCGGGGAGGGCCGGGCCCTCTCCCTCGGAGACTGCTCCCCCGCCCATCTTCTTGGACTTGGGGCGGGGGAGGGTCAATGATCCTCCTCTTTCCACGGGCCTGGAGGGGCCCGCTACCGGAGGAGGGGGGGTGGACGTGGGCTTTTTTGGTGGAGCAACCGGCTCCCCCACGTCCACGTCCAACGCCCCCCTCGCCGAGGGAGAGGCGGGGGATGGTACGGGGGGGCGCTGCGGGGCGGCACTCCCGGCCGACGCCGTCGCACCCCCGGCAGGCCCCGCCTGCCTCTTCTTCTCCCCCCCCTCCTCTTCCTTTTGGCGGGGGGAGGAGCACACCCCGGGGCGCCCAGCACGTGGTTGGCTGGGCGACCCAGGTCGACACAGACCGGGCACCTCGGGGGTGCCCGGCATGCGCGCGACACGTGACCGGTGCCACCGCAACGGTAGCACCGGCCACCCCTATCTGCCCCCCAGGGCATCGGGACTGGAGGTGTCCCACCTCCAGGCACCGATGGCACCTGGGAGGGCGTGCCGCCAGGACCTCCACCCGGGGTGAGCACCACCCCAGGCGGAGGCGGCCCGCCGCGGCCAGTTTACGCACGGCCGCGAGCGGGCACCTAACCCAAATGGTGCCAAGTCCATTGGGGGAGGTCCGGATTGGGCCAGTAGTGACCTGGCCCGCCGGACACTCCCCCCCCTTGGCCACCGCCTCCACCACCTGTTGGGTGGTGGTGGATTCATGTAAACCGCTGAGGCGCGCCTCAGCGGTCTTCATGGGGCGGGCCACCCTGACGCCGTCCCCGCCGAAGAGTTCGGCGAGGCGTTCCGCCAGGGCGTCCGCCTTCTCGGTACCGGAAGGGCCCGGAATCTCTATGATGGACGATCCCGATTGGCCCTTCCGGTACCTAACCTCCTCAATGCCGACCTCCTTGAGGTCGACATTCGCCACCGCCTTCCGCATGACCTCCGCATAGGAGGTCTTGCTCGCCGGGGCGACCGTTAGCGATACGGCCGCCCTCTTGGGAGGACGCGGAAGGCGGGGCTTCTCCTTCCCAACGGGTTTTGGGGTGGGAGGGGAGGGGAGACAGGTGCCAAGGTACCCGCCTTCCCTTTTTTCTTCTTCCCTCCCCCCTTTCCCGTCTTCTGGCCCCCCTGGGGGCCAGAAAGTGCCGCCGCAGCACCGGTGGCGGGCCCCGCCCCCCTCCGAGAGGGAGGTTGTGGGGCCACAGCCACCCGGCGCTGCGCCCTCTTGGCCTTCCTCCCCAGGACCGCCACCCACTCCCCCGTGGCCGACGGAACGTCCCTCCCTGAGGAGGGGCGAGCTGGCCTGGTAGGGGGAGGGGCGCCGGTTCCCGGGGCGGAAGAGCCGCGGGTCCCGCCCGCGCCTTTCCCCGTCCTGGCCGAAGGAACGTCCTCCTGGAGGGAGGACGAGCTGGCCGGGTGGACGGGGGAGGCGGGGCAGGGGCCCGCACCTTCTTTCTCCTCCTCCGCCTCCTACGGGCGGAAGCGGAGGGGGCCCCACCCTCCGTATCGGTGGAAGGGGGGGCCCTTTCTCGTAGGAGGGAGGATTTCACCCGCCCGCTCCGCCATCTCCAAGAGAGGACGGAGACGGGCGAGCATCCTCGCCTCCACTGCCTCCGCCACCCGATCCGCCATCCCCTCTCCGTTCTCCGAGGAGGGCGGAGGGGGGACGTCCGGGGGCGGGGGACTTTACGTGGAGAGGTCCGCGGGGACCTCTCCACGAGGCCCTGGAAGAAATCGGAGTCGGTATCCTCCTCCGGTCCTCCAGGGCCTCGTGGCCTCACCGCCACGCTGGGGGTCTTTTTCATAGACCCCGACGTTGATGCCCCTCCTCTCCGAGATGTAAGTGGAGAGGAGGGGGTCGCCTCCTTTGATCTGACCAGGGGGAGGGGAGGGGTAAAGACCCCCTTCCCACGCCCCGCTGCGATGAGGGTCGCAATTTGCGCCTCCAGGGCCTCATTCCTTGCCCTTAGTTCCGCCACTGCCACCTCCAAGTCCCGTTCCCGGGACGAGGAGGCGGCCCGCTGCGCGTGCTCCGTGGCGACGCACCTTATAAGCTGCGCCGCCTCCCGCAACTTCCTTACGTACGTCCGATGGAGGTTGCGGGATGTGGAGGCGACCTTCTCGATCCGCGCGGCCTCCTCGATCGCCCGCGCGGATAAGTCCGCTGCGGGGGCGTGACGGAGCTCCGCGAGAAGCTCCGCCTCGTCCCGCAGCGGAATCGCCGACTTGGATGGTGGCCCTAGCCTTGACGGCACGGGTCATCCAAGTCCCTGATGGCGTCGGCTTCGTCCGCCATCAGGACCGCTTCTGCGTGGGCTCGTTTGGCCCTCGCGAGCCCAACGTACTCCCCGGTTGTTGGGGGGCGGCCTCTCTTGCGCCTAGCGGCGCCTCCGGATGTGCCAGCAACGCTGGAGGTGTCGCTGGCACCCTCCTCGAGTTCGCTCATGGCGAGCGAACTCTCGTCTCCTACGTCCCTCTGCAGGGACCTCTCCCTTCTAATCGCGGAGACGGCCGAGCTCACCCCCAAGCTCGCTCGCCGCTCCTGCGCCTCCTCGTCCGTCTTTTTATATAAATTTTCGGGTTCCATAGTTGTTCCCACGAGTAGGGTCGGAAGGGGTGGTCCACCCGGGCAGAGCCGCCATACCCGGGTAAGCCTAATACACCCTGGGGTTCGGCAGGTGCCCCAGGGGAGTTTGGTCGCTAAAGACTGGCCAACCTCCCAGCCATGCATCCTATCGGCGCGCACCATACCTTAGGATTGAGGGTAATTTTTTATAGAGGTTTTCTTCCTCGCAGGCCGGCCGGTGAAGGCAGGCCCTCCGGGTCCCTTGACGGCAACGTTCCACCACTACGCCCTGTGATGGTCGTTGAAGCCGCCAAGAGACTTACGGAATTAGGAGATGGATGGCGTTCATCCATCCCCAGCTCAGGCACCCCGGGTTCGCCAGACCCGTACCGCCGACCTTGCGGCCGACAGCCCCTGGGGTTGTGCCCTTTTTGATGACCGGGGTGGCACCTCCCCGGAGACGGCACCTGACACCAGGCTTACGGTTCCGTCCAAACCGGCGTGCTGTCCGCGGCTGCTTATTCGTCGGGGTTACCCCCGCTTATTTCGCAGCTACCCTTCAAAGAACCATGACAATGAAGGGCGTTCCCCTATCCGCAACCCGGGGACGCGCTCGGTTGCCCACGCAAGGCCTCCGCCGAAGCGGACCGAGACCCAGACCTAACCCAGTTTTTTTTTTTTTTTTTTTTTTTTTAACGTGGGGGAAATCTTCAAAAGACACCCGCCGCCGTTGGGGCGGCGGCGGGTAGTGCCGGATTTTTACCGGCTAAAACCCCCACGGTGACCACCATCTCGCCCGACTTCGGCGGCGGTCCGGGAACGACCAAACTAGGTCACACTACCGGACCGCCGCCTCGGGAGGTCCTCTTCCCCGACTGGGAAGAGTGGACCTCCTCCCAGTAGTGGGAAGAGGAATCCGTGCTCGCGGGGGAGCAGTCAAATGACTGCTCCCCCACAGAGCGCCGACCTAGTCGGCGCTCCTGACTCCGCCGCATGGAAGGGTCACACTTCCATGCGGCAAACGTGGGCTATAACAAGGGGAGGGCGCGGCCCCAACCGCGGTCCTCCCCAAGCCCTCGGTGCCGCTCCCGACCGGCCAGGACCGAAGTCCCGGCACACGACGCCGGGGCGGCACCTACCTCCTCACTCGGGCGGAGCCCGGCACCAAAAAACTGGTGCCGGGTCCGCCCGCCTATCACGGTGGCGGGCCTCTTGGAGGGGGCCGCCTAAAACGGAGCCCCCTCCTGGCCCGCCTTCTCTCCTGCCGAGCGGGATCGGAGAGACTCCCGATCCCGCTCGGCGGCCTCCTTCTGCGAAATAACGGTTTCGCAGAAGGAGGCCACCGCTCTCCAGGACCTCTCGCTCGCCAGCATTGCCGTAACAAGTGCTGGCGGCGAGAGGTCCTGGCCAATAACGGCCCGCAGACCTTCTCGTGCCCAGCCAAAGGCTGGGCACTCCTCTATCGTGTGGCTGGGGGTGTCGACCACCCCCACGCCACACGACAGGCACTCTGGTGTGGCCTCCGCTCCGATTTTGTGCAGGTACTCTCCGAAACAACCATGTCCGGAGAGCACCTGCGTCGTCCGGTAGGTAAGCCTACCGTGCCGACGATCCACCCACTCCTCCAAATGTGGGAGGATCGCGCCGACAGCTCGCTGGCGGGCGGCTCGATAATTTTCGAGCTCCGCCCGCCATTTTCTAAGTGCGAGCTGCCGGGCCTGACGCCTCAGGTCACCGACCGACAGTCCTGCCGGATCCCCCTCGCCCCGGCGGAGTGACCGGACCCGTCGAACACGCGGGCCTCGGCCTCCGCCTGCAGGTCGAAGGGGATTACCCCCGACAGGACTGCCGCCGCCTCATGGGAGATAGTGCGGTAACCACGTGCCACCCTGACGGCCATACGCCGGTATACGCGGCGCAGCATTTCTCGGCTGCGCCGCCCGGCCGCCAGGGACGGGGCCCAGACTGGGCACCCGTAAAGGCACATGGCCCGCACCACCCCCGTGTAGAGGCGGCGGACCCTCTCTTCAGGTCCCCCGATATTGGGCAGTAGCCGACCCAACAGGGCGGCTACCCCCTCTACTCGGGGGACGAGTCGGTCAAAGTGACCCTCGAAGCGCCAGCGGCTGTCAATGTCCAGGCCGAGGTACTTAATTCGTTCCTCGACCCGGACAAAGACCGGCCCTACTCGGACGACCGACTGGGGCGGTCTCCGGGTCAGAGGCAGCCCATGAAACCAGGCTGCCTCCGTTTTCTCCGGAGACACTTGCAGCCCCAGCCGACGGACGGAGGCCACTACCGAGGCCCCCCCGGCCTCGGCAAGGCCCCGCAGCCTCTCCCATTCCTCCCCCACGGCTATCACAAGAGTGTCGTCTGCATAGCAGACTACTGTGACGCCGTGAGGGAGCGCGGTGAGGAGAACCCGGTTGTACCCCAGGTTCCACAACAACGGTCCTAACACGGACCCCTGGGGTACACCGCGGTTCACCTCCCGCGTTACCACCCCGTACCGACCCGGGTATATCACCCGTCTGTCCCGGAGGTAGTCTGCCAGGACTCTCCTCAGGTACGGGGGCACCTGATGGTCGACCAGTGCCCCCGCAATCCTGTCCCAGGGCAGGGAGTTGAAGGCGTTGGCGAGGTCGAGAGACACCGCCAACGCCATCCCACCCCGGGAGACAGACTCATCCACGAGGGCCTTGACGTGATCGACCGCATCTACGGTCGATCGGCCCTCGCGGAAGCCGAACTGGCACGGTGCCAAGTTCGGACCTACACGGGACAGATGCCCCCAGAGGCGGGAAGCTACGATTCTCTCGAAGAGCTTTCCCGCCTCGTCAAGGAGGCATATGGGTCGGTACGCCTTGGGAGAGGCTGCCGGCCTGCCACCCCCTTGGGAAGCAGGACCATCGTGGCCTGCTTCCACAAGAGGGGACCCGCCCCGCCTGAAGGCAGCTGTCGAACAGCCACCTCAGGCGGGGCCCGAGGACGCGTAAGGCCAAGGCTAGTGCCCTGCCTGGGACGCCGTCTGGGCCGGGGGCGGTATTCCGCCCCCTTAGCTTGGCGACGGCGTCCCGGAACTCCTCGTCGCTGACCGCGCATGGTGGCAGCGCGGCCAGCGCCGCCTCGAGCGGCTCCGGTGGTGGTCTGCCCCCCTCATCGAGGGGGAACAGTTTATTCACCACCGACCGGAGCACGGCGGGTTCCAGGCTCTCCGTGACGGAAGGACCCGCGGGGCGTAGGCGGCCCAGTACCAAACGGTACGGGCGACCCCACGGGTCAGCGTCCAGAGAGCCCAGGAGTTCCTCCCAGGCAGATGCCTTGGCCTCCCTGATGGCTCTCCGCAAGGCATTCGATGCGTCTCGATATGCCTCGCGGAGTGTGGCCTCCACCGCATCGTCGCGGACTACTCGGCGGCGGGCCCTTGTCCACCGGCGTCGGGCCGCCACACTCTCTTGTCTGAGTGTGGCTATCTGGCCCGACCACCAGTAGACCGCCCGCCGCTGCACCCTCCTGACCCGGGGCATGGCGGCGTCACAAATTGCCGCCATTTGCCCCCGGAGCCAGGAGGCCTCCTCGTCCACGTCCGCGACTGGCTCCGGCCCGTACGAGGGCCAGGCCGCGGCATAGGAGGCCGCCATCAGCGCGTCCTCGTCCAGGTGCGTAAGCGCCCACCTCCTACGGGGGGTGGGCCCCCAATTGGGGCCACCCCCTACATCAAACATGATGTAGAGGTGGTCGCTGAGGGTCGCGAGGTCATCTGCGACCCTCCACGCTCCAACACGTCGCGCGGCCGCCGGAGAAGCCCAGGACAAGTCCACTATGGACTCCCCCTGCGGCCGCACGCACGTGCTGGTAGATCCCCGGTTAAGGATCCGGAGATCCAGACCGGAGGACCAATCCACCAGCACATCCCCCCGTGGGTCGGCCCTAGGGGATCCCCAAGTTGGGGATTTGGCGTTAAAGTCCCCTAGGACCAACACTGGACGGGACAGGAGAGGGGTCAAACCCTCCCAGCCCATCCAGCAGCGACTCAAACTCCACGAGGGTCAGGCTGGGGAGGCATACACTCCGGCCAGCGTGACGCACCTGGACTCCACCACCACGAACCCGGCACCCCTACCGATTCACCCGGAGGGGTGCCGAGTTCGTCGCGATCGCGACGGAGCCGCACAGATCCGCCGCCCAGTCAGGGCGATCGGGAACTCTGTACGGCTCCGCCGCGACCGCCAGGCCAATCTCCCACTCGGCCAGGGTTTGGACAAATAAGTCCTGGGCCCCGGCCGAGTGGTTGAGATTGGCCTGCAGAACCCTAACTGGAGGAGGAGGAGGAGGCATTATCGGTTAGCCTTCCCCTCCTCCTCCAGGTTGGCGGCCGGTTCGGCCTCCATCTCGGAGCTGACAGGGCGGGTATTTCCCGCCCTTGTCAGCACCACCCTCGGTTGCCTAGACCCGAGGATGTCGGCCAGCGCCACCTTGGGGTCCGCCAACCGCCGCCAATAGTCCTCCCCTCTCAAGGGGGGATCGGCGGCGGAGACGGACGACGCCCGCTGACGCCGACCTTCCTCGGGGTGGCCGAGGGTGGTCCCTTCTCGGGGGAGGGCTGGGCCCTCTCCCTCGGAGACGGCTCCTCCGCCCTTCTTCTGGGACTTGGGGCGGGGGAGGGTCGAAGATGCTCCTCTTTCCACGGGCCTTGATGGGCCCGCTACCGGAGGAGGGGGGATGGACGTGGACTTCTGCGGTGGAGCAAGCGGCTCCACCTCGTCCACGTCCATCACCATCCTCGCCGCCGGAGAGGCGGGGGATGGTACGGGATTTTTATGTGTACCTCGAAAAGGGACATGACGCTAGCACAGTGAAGTTATACGTGTACCTCGAAAAGGGACACGACGCTATGTGTACCTCGAAAAGGGACACGACGCTAGCACATTGAATTTATACGTGTACCTCGAAAAGGGACACGACGCTAGCACATTGAATTTTTATGTGTACCTGAAAAAGGGACACGACGCTAGCACATTGAATTTATATGTGTACCTCGAAAAGGGACACGACGCCAGCACATTGAATTTTTATGTGTACCTCGAAAAGGGACACGACGCTAGCACATTGAATTTATACGTGTACCTCGAAAAGGGACACGACGCTAGCACATTGAATTTTTATGTGTACCTCGAAAAGGGACACGACGCTAGCACATTGAATTTATACGTGTACCTTAAAAAGGGACACGATGCTAGCACATTGAATTTTTATGTGTACCTCGAAAAGGGACACGACGCAATCACATTGAATTTTTATGTGTACCTCGAAAAGGGACACGACGCTAGCACATTGAATTTATACGTGTACCTCGAAAAGGGACACGACGCTAGCACATTGAATTTATACGTGTACCTCGAAAAGGGACACGACGCTAGCACATTGAATTTTTATGTGTACCTCGAAAAGGGACACGACGCTAGCACATTGAATTTTTATGTGTACCTCGAAAAGGGACACGACGCTAGCACATTGAATTTATACTAGGGACACACGCTAGCACATTGAATTTATATGTGTACCTCGAAAAGGGACACGACGCTAGCACATTGAATTTTTATGTGTACCTCTAAAAGGGACACGACGCTAGCACATTGAATTTATATGTGTACCTCGAAAAGGGACACGGACACGACGCTAGCACATTGAATTTATATGTGTACCTCTAAAAGGGACACGACGCTAGCACATTGAATTTTTATGTGTACCTCGAAAAGGGACACGACGCTAGCACATTGAATTTATACGTGTACCTCGAAAAGGGACACGACGCTAGCACATTGAATTTTTATGTGTACCTCGAAAAGGGACACGACGCTAGCACATTGAATTTTTATGTGTGCCTCGAAAAGGGACACGACGCTAGCACATTGAATTTTTATGTGTACCTCGAAAAGGGACACGACGCTAGCACATTGAATTAATACGAGTACCTCGAAAAGGGACACGACGCTATCACATATGAATTTTTATACGTGTACGACTCGAAAAGGGACACGACGCTTTAGCACTGGTGATTTTTGAATTTATATATGTGTACGCTAGCACATTGAATTTTTACGTGTACCTCGAAAAGGGACACGACGCTATAATTTAGCACATTACTTTCTTCACTTGCACGACGCCGTGTATCAGGGTATAGCGGCCGCCGCGCTGCGTAGTAACAGATTAAAAAATTAATAACTTTTTATCTGTTGGAGCTAAAATTCACATAAAAATATAAGAAAAATTGTACATCCTTTAGCTGTTTAGTGAATGCTAAGCGGTTATTATAAAATGAACCGTTCGGTAGATATTATAAAAAAACTTTCCCTGTTAATAATTTTTTTTTTTTCTGTTGCGACAATATACTTTATACACATCGATTTGTTCGTCTTAAAAAGCCCTACAAGAGGCTATTATTTCATAATTTTCCGACAACCGGATCAAAAGTTATTAAAAAAAAAAAGTATTACTACTTTCTTCACCTTATATGTTTAATAACTTTTTATCTAGTGAACCTAAAATTCACTTCAAGATACTCAAAAAATTGTATATCCTTTAGCTAACTGGTGATTGCTTTCGAATTAATATATATTGAACCGTTCATTTGTTATTGTCAAAAAACTTTCCCTATTAATAACTGCCCTTCCTATTGTCCGATCTTTTTGTTCTTTTTGCACAGAGTGTATATCATATAAATAAACAAGCTCCTATAATTTCAAAGCGATAGAATGTCTCCTTCAATTTTCTTAATTTTATAAGCCTTACGCGAGAGCTAACTTCTATGCGCTGGCTCGCGGACGCCGTGTATCAGGGTATAGCGGCCGCCGCGCTGCGTAGTAACAGATTAAAAAATTAATAACTTTTTATCTGTTGGAGCTAAAATTCACATAAAAATATAAGAAAAATTGTACATCCTTTAGCTGTTTAGTGAATGCTAAGCGGTTATTATAAAATGAACCGTTCGGTAGATATTATAAAAAAACTTTCCCTGTTAATAATTTTTTTTTTTCTGTTGCGACAATATACTTTATACACATCGATTTGTTCGTCTTAAAAAGCCCTACAAGAGGCTATTATTTCATAATTTTCCGACAACCGGATCAAAAGTTATTAAAAAAAAAAAAGAGTATTACTACTTTCTTCACCTTATATGTTTAATAACTTTTTATCTAGTGAACCTAAAATTCACTTCAAGATACTCAAAAAATTGTATATCCTTTAGCTAACTGGTGATTGCTTTCGAATTAATATATATTGAACCGTTCATTTGTTATTGTCAAAAAACTTTCCCTATTAATAACTGCCCTTCCTATTGTCCGATCTTTTTGTTCTTTTTGCACAGAGTGTATATCATATAAATAAACAAGCTCCTATAATTTCAAAGCGATAGAATGTCTCCTTCAATTTTCTTAATTTTATAAGCCTTACGCGAGAGCTAACTTCTATGCGCTGGCTCGCGGACGCCGTGTATCAGGGTATAGCGGCCGCCGCGCTGCGTAGTAACAGATTAAAAAATTAATAACTTTTTATCTGTTGGAGCTAAAATTCACATAAAAATATAAGAAAAATTGTACATCCTTTAGCTGTTTAGTGAATGCTAAGCGGTTATTATAAAATGAACCGTTCGGTAGATATTATAAAAAAACTTTCCCTGTTAATAATTTTTTTTTTTTTTCTGTTGCGACAATATACTTTATACACATCGATTTGTTCGTCTTAAAAAGCCCTACAAGAGGCTATTATTTCATAATTTTCCGACAACCGGATCAAAAGTTATTAAAAAAAAAAAAGAGTATTACTACTTTCTTCACCTTATATGTTTAATAACTTTTTATCTAGTGAACCTAAAATTCACTTCAAGATACTCAAAAAATTGTATATCCTTTAGCTAACTGGTGATTGCTTTCGAATTAATATATATTGAACCGTTCATTTGTTATTGTAAAAAAACTTTCCCTATTAATAACTGCCCTTCCTATTGTCCGATCTTTTTGTTCTTTTTGCACAGAGTGTATATCATATAAATAAACAAGCTCCTATAATTTCAAAGCGATAGAATGTCTCCTTCAATTTTCTTAATTTTATAAGCCTTACGCGAGAGCTAACTTCTATGCGCTGGCTCGCGGACGCCGTGTATCAGGGTATAGCGGCCGCCGCGCTGCGTAGTAACAGATTAAAAAATTAATAACTTTTTATCTGTTGGAGCTAAAATTCACATAAAAATATAAGAAAAATTGTACATCCTTTAGCTGTTTAGTGAATGCTAAGCGGTTATTATAAAATGAACCGTTCGGTAGATATTATAAAAAAACTTTCCCTGTTAATAATTTTTTTTTTCTGTTGCGACAATATACTTTATACACATCGATTTGTTCGTCTTAAAAAGCCCTACAAGAGGCTATTATTTCATAATTTTCCGACAACCGGATCAAAAGTTATTAAAAAAAAAAAAGAGTATTACTACTTTCTTCACCTTATATGTTTAATAACTTTTTATCTAGTGAACCTAAAATTCACTTCAAGATACTCAAAAAATTGTATATCCTTTAGCTAACTGGTGATTGCTTTCGAATTAATATATATTGAACCGTTCATTTGTTATTGTCAAAAAACTTTCCCTATTAATAACTGCCCTTCCTATTGTCCGATCTTTTTGTTCTTTTTGCACAGAGTGTATATCATATAAATAAACAAGCTCCTATAATTTCAAAGCGATAGAATGTCTCCTTCAATTTTCTTAATTTTATAAGCCTTACGCGAGAGCTAACTTCTATGCGCTGGCTCGCGGACGCCGTGTATCAGGGTATAGCGGCCGCCGCGCTGCGTAGTAACAGATTAAAAAATTAATAACTTTTTATCTGTTGGAGCTAAAATTCACATAAAAATATAAGAAAAATTGTACATCCTTTAGCTGTTTAGTGAATGCTAAGCGGTTATTATAAAATGAACCGTTCGGTAGATATTATAAAAAAACTTTCCCTGTTAATAATTTTTTTTTTCTGTTGCGACAATATACTTTATACACATCGATTTGTTCGTCTTAAAAAGCCCTACAAGAGGCTATTATTTCATAATTTTCCGACAACCGGATCAAAAGTTATTAAAAAAAAAAACAGTATTACTACTTTCTTCACCTTATATGTTTAATAACTTTTTATCTAGTGAACCTAAAATTCACTTCAAGATACTCAAAAAATTGTATATCCTTTAGCTAACTGGTGATTGCTTTCGAATTAATATATATTGAACCGTTCATTTGTTATTGTCAAAAAACTTTCCCTATTAATAACTGCCCTTCCTATTGTCCGATCTTTTTGTTCTTTTTGCACAGAGTGTATATCATATAAATAAACAAGCTCCTATAATTTCAAAGCGATAGAATGTCTCCTTCAATTTTCTTAATTTTATAAGCCTTACGCGAGAGCTAACTTCTATGCGCTGGCTCGCGGACGCCGTGTATCAGGGTATAGCGGCCGCCGCGCTGCGTAGTAACAGATTAAAAAATTAATAACTTTTTATCTGTTGGAGCTAAAATTCACATAAAAATATAAGAAAAATTGTACATCCTTTAGCTGTTTAGTGAATGCTAAGCGGTTATTATAAAATGAACCGTTCGGTAGATATTATAAAAAAACTTTCCCTGTTAATAATTTTTTTTTTTTCTGTTGCGACAATATACTTTATACACATCGATTTGTTCGTCTTAAAAAGCCCTACAAGAGGCTATTATTTCATAATTTTCCGACAACCGGATCAAAAGTTATTAAAAAAAAAAAAGAGTATTACTACTTTCTTCACCTTATATGTTTAATAACTTTTTATCTAGTGAACCTAAAATTCACTTCAAGATACTCAAAAAATTGTATATCCTTTAGCTAACTGGTGATTGCTTTCGAATTAATATATATTGAACCGTTCATTTGTTATTGTCAAAAAACTTTCCCTATTAATAACTGCCCTTCCTATTGTCCGATCTTTTTGTTCTTTTTGCACAGAGTGTATATCATATAAATAAACAAGCTCCTATAATTTCAAAGCGATAGAATGTCTCCTTCAATTTTCTTAATTTTATAAGCCTTACGCGAGAGCTAACTTCTATGCGCTGGCTCGCGGACGCCGTGTATCAGGGTATAGCGGCCGCCGCGCTGCGTAGTAACAGATTAAAAAATTAATAACTTTTTATCTGTTGGAGCTAAAATTCACATAAAAATATAAGAAAAATTGTACATCCTTTAGCTGTTTAGTGAATGCTAAGCGGTTATTATAAAATGAACCGTTCGGTAGATATTATAAAAAAACTTTCCCTGTTAATAATTTTTTTTTTTTTTCTGTTGCGACAATATACTTTATACACATCGATTTGTTCGTCTTAAAAAGCCCTACAAGAGGCTATTATTTCATAATTTTCCGACAACCGGATCAAAAGTTATTAAAAAAAAAAACAGTATTACTACTTTCTTCACCTTATATGTTTAATAACTTTTTATCTAGTGAACCTAAAATTCACTTCAAGATACTCAAAAAATTGTATATCCTTTAGCTAACTGGTGATTGCTTTCGAATTAATATATATTGAACCGTTCATTTGTTATTGTCAAAAAACTTTCCCTATTAATAACTGCCCTTCCTATTGTCCGATCTTTTTGTTCTTTTTGCACAGAGTGTATATCATATAAATAAACAAGCTCCTATAATTTCAAAGCGATAGAATGTCTCCTTCAATTTTCTTAATTTTATAAGCCTTACGCGAGAGCTAACTTCTATGCGCTGGCTCGCGGACGCCGTGTATCAGGGTATAGCGGCCGCCGCGCTGCGTAGTAACAGATTAAAAAATTAATAACTTTTTATCTGTTGGAGCTAAAATTCACATAAAAATATAAGAAAAATTGTACATCCTTTAGCTGTTTAGTGAATGCTAAGCGGTTATTATAAAATGAACCGTTCGGTAGATATTATAAAAAAACTTTCCCTGTTAATAATTTTTTTTTTCTGTTGCGACAATATACTTTATACACATCGATTTGTTCGTCTTAAAAAGCCCTACAAGAGGCTATTATTTCATAATTTTCCGACAACCGGATCAAAAGTTATTAAAAAAAAAAAAGAGTATTACTACTTTCTTCACCTTATATGTTTAATAACTTTTTATCTAGTGAACCTAAAATTCACTTCAAGATACTCAAAAAATTGTATATCCTTTAGCTAACTGGTGATTGCTTTCGAATTAATATATATTGAACCGTTCATTTGTTATTGTCAAAAAACTTTCCCTATTAATAACTGCCCTTCCTATTGTCCGATCTTTTTGTTCTTTTTGCACAGAGTGTATATCATATAAATAAACAAGCTCCTATAATTTCAAAGCGATAGAATGTCTCCTTCAATTTTCTTAATTTTATAAGCCTTACGCGAGAGCTAACTTCTATGCGCTGGCTCGCGGACGCCGTGTATCAGGGTATAGCGGCCGCCGCGCTGCGTAGTAACAGATTAAAAAATTAATAACTTTTTATCTGTTGGAGCTAAAATTCACATAAAAATATAAGAAAAATTGTACATCCTTTAGCTGTTTAGTGAATGCTAAGCGGTTATTATAAAATGAACCGTTCGGTAGATATTATAAAAAAACTTTCCCTGTTAATAATTTTTTTTTTTCTGTTGCGACAATATACTTTATACACATCGATTTGTTCGTCTTAAAAAGCCCTACAAGAGGCTATTATTTCATAATTTTCCGACAACCGGATCAAAAGTTATTAAAAAAAAAAAAGAGTATTACTACTTTCTTCACCTTATATGTTTAATAACTTTTTATCTAGTGAACCTAAAATTCACTTCAAGATACTCAAAAAATTGTATATCCTTTAGCTAACTGGTGATTGCTTTCGAATTAATATATATTGAACCGTTCATTTGTTATTGTCAAAAAACTTTCCCTATTAATAACTGCCCTTCCTATTGTCCGATCTTTTTGTTCTTTTTGCACAGAGTGTATATCATATAAATAAACAAGCTCCTATAATTTCAAAGCGATAGAATGTCTCCTTCAATTTTCTTAATTTTATAAGCCTTACGCGAGAGCTAACTTCTATGCGCTGGCTCGCGGACGCCGTGTATCAGGGTATAGCGGCCGCCGCGCTGCGTAGTAACAGATTAAAAAATTAATAACTTTTTATCTGTTGGAGCTAAAATTCACATAAAAATATAAGAAAAATTGTACATCCTTTAGCTGTTTAGTGAATGCTAAGCGGTTATTATAAAATGAACCGTTCGGTAGATATTATAAAAAAACTTTCCCTGTTAATAATTTTTTTTTTCTGTTGCGACAATATACTTTATACACATCGATTTGTTCGTCTTAAAAAGCCCTACAAGAGGCTATTATTTCATAATTTTCCGACAACCGGATCAAAAGTTATTAAAAAAAAAAAAGTATTACTACTTTCTTCACCTTATATGTTTAATAACTTTTTATCTAGTGAACCTAAAATTCACTTCAAGATACTCAAAAAATTGTATATCCTTTAGCTAACTGGTGATTGCTTTCGAATTAATATATATTGAACCGTTCATTTGTTATTGTCAAAAAACTTTCCCTATTAATAACTGCCCTTCCTATTGTCCGATCTTTTTGTTCTTTTTGCACAGAGTGTATATCATATAAATAAACAAGCTCCTATAATTTCAAAGCGATAGAATGTCTCCTTCAATTTTCTTAATTTTATAAGCCTTACGCGAGAGCTAACTTCTATGCGCTGGCTCGCGGACGCCGTGTATCAGGGTATAGCGGCCGCCGCGCTGCGTAGTAACAGATTAAAAAATTAATAACTTTTTATCTGTTGGAGCTAAAATTCACATAAAAATATAAGAAAAATTGTACATCCTTTAGCTGTTTAGTGAATGCTAAGCGGTTATTATAAAATGAACCGTTCGGTAGATATTATAAAAAAACTTTCCCTGTTAATAATTTTTTTTTTCTGTTGCGACAATATACTTTATACACATCGATTTGTTCGTCTTAAAAAGCCCTACAAGAGGCTATTATTTCATAATTTTCCGACAACCGGATCAAAAGTTATTAAAAAAAAAAACAGTATTACTACTTTCTTCACCTTATATGTTTAATAACTTTTTATCTAGTGAACCTAAAATTCACTTCAAGATACTCAAAAAATTGTATATCCTTTAGCTAACTGGTGATTGCTTTCGAATTAATATATATTGAACCGTTCATTTGTTATTGTCAAAAAACTTTCCCTATTAATAACTGCCCTTCCTATTGTCCGATCTTTTTGTTCTTTTTGCACAGAGTGTATATCATATAAATAAACAAGCTCCTATAATTTCAAAGCGATAGAATGTCTCCTTCAATTTTCTTAATTTTATAAGCCTTACGCGAGAGCTAACTTCTATGCGCTGGCTCGCGGACGCCGTGTATCAGGGTATAGCGGCCGCCGCGCTGCGTAGTAACAGATTAAAAAATTAATAACTTTTTATCTGTTGGAGCTAAAATTCACATAAAAATATAAGAAAAATTGTACATCCTTTAGCTGTTTAGTGAATGCTAAGCGGTTATTATAAAATGAACCGTTCGGTAGATATTATAAAAAAACTTTCCCTGTTAATAATTTTTTTTTTCTGTTGCGACAATATACTTTATACACATCGATTTGTTCGTCTTAAAAAGCCCTACAAGAGGCTATTATTTCATAATTTTCCGACAACCGGATCAAAAGTTATTAAAAAAAAAAAGAGTATTACTACTTTCTTCACCTTATATGTTTAATAACTTTTTATCTAGTGAACCTAAAATTCACTTCAAGATACTCAAAAAATTGTATATCCTTTAGCTAACTGGTGATTGCTTTCGAATTAATATATATTGAACCGTTCATTTGTTATTGTCAAAAAACTTTCCCTATTAATAACTGCCCTTCCTATTGTCCGATCTTTTTGTTCTTTTTGCACAGAGTGTATATCATATAAATAAACAAGCTCCTATAATTTCAAAGCGATAGAATGTCTCCTTCAATTTTCTTAATTTTATAAGCCTTACGCGAGAGCTAACTTCTATGCGCTGGCTCGCGGACGCCGTGTATCAGGGTATAGCGGCCGCCGCGCTGCGTAGTAACAGATTAAAAAATTAATAACTTTTTATCTGTTGGAGCTAAAATTCACATAAAAATATAAGAAAAATTGTACATCCTTTAGCTGTTTAGTGAATGCTAAGCGGTTATTATAAAATGAACCGTTCGGTAGATATTATAAAAAAACTTTCCCTGTTAATAATTTTTTTTTTTTCTGTTGCGACAATATACTTTATACACATCGATTTGTTCGTCTTAAAAAGCCCTACAAGAGGCTATTATTTCATAATTTTCCGACAACCGGATCAAAAGTTATTAAAAAAAAAAAAGAGTATTACTACTTTCTTCACCTTATATGTTTAATAACTTTTTATCTAGTGAACCTAAAATTCACTTCAAGATACTCAAAAAATTGTATATCCTTTAGCTAACTGGTGATTGCTTTCGAATTAATATATATTGAACCGTTCATTTGTTATTGTCAAAAAACTTTCCCTATTAATAACTGCCCTTCCTATTGTCCGATCTTTTTGTTCTTTTTGCACAGAGTGTATATCATATAAATAAACAAGCTCCTATAATTTCAAAGCGATAGAATGTCTCCTTCAATTTTCTTAATTTTATAAGCCTTACGCGAGAGCTAACTTCTATGCGCTGGCTCGCGGACGCCGTGTATCAGGGTATAGCGGCCGCCGCGCTGCGTAGTAACAGATTAAAAAATTAATAACTTTTTATCTGTTGGAGCTAAAATTCACATAAAAATATAAGAAAAATTGTACATCCTTTAGCTGTTTAGTGAATGCTAAGCGGTTATTATAAAATGAACCGTTCGGTAGATATTATAAAAAAACTTTCCCTGTTAATAATTTTTTTTTTCTGTTGCGACAATATACTTTATACACATCGATTTGTTCGTCTTAAAAAGCCCTACAAGAGGCTATTATTTCATAATTTTCCGACAACCGGATCAAAAGTTATTAAAAAAAAAAAAGAGTATTACTACTTTCTTCACCTTATATGTTTAATAACTTTTTATCTAGTGAACCTAAAATTCACTTCAAGATACTCAAAAAATTGTATATCCTTTAGCTAACTGGTGATTGCTTTCGAATTAATATATATTGAACCGTTCATTTGTTATTGTCAAAAAACTTTCCCTATTAATAACTGCCCTTCCTATTGTCCGATCTTTTTGTTCTTTTTGCACAGAGTGTATATCATATAAATAAACAAGCTCCTATAATTTCAAAGCGATAGAATGTCTCCTTCAATTTTCTTAATTTTATAAGCCTTACGCGAGAGCTAACTTCTATGCGCTGGCTCGCGGACGCCGTGTATCAGGGTATAGCGGCCGCCGCGCTGCGTAGTAACAGATTAAAAAATTAATAACTTTTTATCTGTTGGAGCTAAAATTCACATAAAAATATAAGAAAAATTGTACATCCTTTAGCTGTTTAGTGAATGCTAAGCGGTTATTATAAAATGAACCGTTCGGTAGATATTATAAAAAAACTTTCCCTGTTAATAATTTTTTTTTTCTGTTGCGACAATATACTTTATACACATCGATTTGTTCGTCTTAAAAAGCCCTACAAGAGGCTATTATTTCATAATTTTCCGACAACCGGATCAAAAGTTATTAAAAAAAAAAAGAGTATTACTACTTTCTTCACCTTATATGTTTAATAACTTTTTATCTAGTGAACCTAAAATTCACTTCAAGATACTCAAAAAATTGTATATCCTTTAGCTAACTGGTGATTGCTTTCGAATTAATATATATTGAACCGTTCATTTGTTATTGTCAAAAAACTTTCCCTATTAATAACTGCCCTTCCTATTGTCCGATCTTTTTGTTCTTTTTGCACAGAGTGTATATCATATAAATAAACAAGCTCCTATAATTTCAAAGCGATAGAATGTCTCCTTCAATTTTCTTAATTTTATAAGCCTTACGCGAGAGCTAACTTCTATGCGCTGGCTCGCGGACGCCGTGTATCAGGGTATAGCGGCCGCCGCGCTGCGTAGTAACAGATTAAAAAATTAATAACTTTTTATCTGTTGGAGCTAAAATTCACATAAAAATATAAGAAAAATTGTACATCCTTTAGCTGTTTAGTGAATGCTAAGCGGTTATTATAAAATGAACCGTTCGGTAGATATTATAAAAAAACTTTCCCTGTTAATAATTTTTTTTTTCTGTTGCGACAATATACTTTATACACATCGATTTGTTCGTCTTAAAAAGCCCTACAAGAGGCTATTATTTCATAATTTTCCGACAACCGGATCAAAAGTTATTAAAAAAAAAAAGAGTATTACTACTTTCTTCACCTTATATGTTTAATAACTTTTTATCTAGTGAACCTAAAATTCACTTCAAGATACTCAAAAAATTGTATATCCTTTAGCTAACTGGTGATTGCTTTCGAATTAATATATATTGAACCGTTCATTTGTTATTGTCAAAAAACTTTCCCTATTAATAACTGCCCTTCCTATTGTCCGATCTTTTTGTTCTTTTTGCACAGAGTGTATATCATATAAATAAACAAGCTCCTATAATTTCAAAGCGATAGAATGTCTCCTTCAATTTTCTTAATTTTATAAGCCTTACGCGAGAGCTAACTTCTATGCGCTGGCTCGCGGACGCCGTGTATCAGGGTATAGCGGCCGCCGCGCTGCGTAGTAACAGATTAAAAAATTAATAACTTTTTATCTGTTGGAGCTAAAATTCACATAAAAATATAAGAAAAATTGTACATCCTTTAGCTGTTTAGTGAATGCTAAGCGGTTATTATAAAATGAACCGTTCGGTAGATATTATAAAAAAACTTTCCCTGTTAATAATTTTTTTTTTCTGTTGCGACAATATACTTTATACACATCGATTTGTTCGTCTTAAAAAGCCCTACAAGAGGCTATTATTTTCATAATTTTCCGACAACCGGATCAAAAGTTATTAAAAAAAAAAAGAGTATTACTACTTTCTTCACCTTATATGTTTAATAACTTTTTATCTAGTGAACCTAAAATTCACTTCAAGATACTCAAAAAATTGTATATCCTTTAGCTAACTGGTGATTGCTTTCGAATTAATATATATTGAACCGTTCATTTGTTATTGTCAAAAAACTTTCCCTATTAATAACTGCCCTTCCTATTGTCCGATCTTTTTGTTCTTTTTGCACAGAGTGTATATCATATAAATAAACAAGCTCCTATAATTTCAAAGCGATAGAATGTCTCCTTCAATTTTCTTAATTTTATAAGCCTTACGCGAGAGCTAACTTCTATGCGCTGGCTCGCGGACGCCGTGTATCAGGGTATAGCGGCCGCCGCGCTGCGTAGTAACAGATTAAAAAATTAATAACTTTTTATCTGTTGGAGCTAAAATTCACATAAAAATATAAGAAAAATTGTACATCCTTTAGCTGTTTAGTGAATGCTAAGCGGTTATTATAAAATGAACCGTTCGGTAGATATTATAAAAAAACTTTCCCTGTTAATAATTTTTTTTTTCTGTTGCGACAATATACTTTATACACATCGATTTGTTCGTCTTAAAAAGCCCTACAAGAGGCTATTATTTCATAATTTTCCGACAACCGGATCAAAAGTTATTAAAAAAAAAAAGAGTATTACTACTTTCTTCACCTTATATGTTTAATAACTTTTTATCTAGTGAACCTAAAATTCACTTCAAGATACTCAAAAAATTGTATATCCTTTAGCTAACTGGTGATTGCTTTCGAATTAATATATATTGAACCGTTCATTTGTTATTGTCAAAAAACTTTCCCTATTAATAACTGCCCTTCCTATTGTCCGATCTTTTTGTTCTTTTTGCACAGAGTGTATATCATATAAATAAACAAGCTCCTATAATTTCAAAGCGATAGAATGTCTCCTTCAATTTTCTTAATTTTATAAGCCTTACGCGAGAGCTAACTTCTATGCGCTGGCTCGCGGACGCCGTGTATCAGGGTATAGCGGCCGCCGCGCTGCGTAGTAACAGATTAAAAAATTAATAACTTTTTATCTGTTGGAGCTAAAATTCACATAAAAATATAAGAAAAATTGTACATCCTTTAGCTGTTTAGTGAATGCTAAGCGGTTATTATAAAATGAACCGTTCGGTAGATATTATAAAAAAACTTTCCCTGTTAATAATTTTTTTTTTCTGTTGCGACAATATACTTTATACACATCGATTTGTTCGTCTTAAAAAGCCCTACAAGAGGCTATTATTTCATAATTTTCCGACAACCGGATCAAAAGTTATTAAAAAAAAAAACAGTATTACTACTTTCTTCACCTTATATGTTTAATAACTTTTTATCTAGTGAACCTAAAATTCACTTCAAGATACTCAAAAAATTGTATATCCTTTAGCTAACTGGTGATTGCTTTCGAATTAATATATATTGAACCGTTCATTTGTTATTGTCAAAAAACTTTCCCTATTAATAACTGCCCTTCCTATTGTCCGATCTTTTTGTTCTTTTTGCACAGAGTGTATATCATATAAATAAACAAGCTCCTATAATTTCAAAGCGATAGAATGTCTCCTTCAATTTTCTTAATTTTATAAGCCTTACGCGAGAGCTAACTTCTATGCGCTGGCTCGCGGACGCCGTGTATCAGGGTATAGCGGCCGCCGCGCTGCGTAGTAACAGATTAAAAAATTAATAACTTTTTATCTGTTGGAGCTAAAATTCACATAAAAATATAAGAAAAATTGTACATCCTTTAGCTGTTTAGTGAATGCTAAGCGGTTATTATAAAATGAACCGTTCGGTAGATATTATAAAAAAACTTTCCCTGTTAATAATTTTTTTTTTCTGTTGCGACAATATACTTTATACACATCGATTTGTTCGTCTTAAAAAGCCCTACAAGAGGCTATTATTTCATAATTTTCCGACAACCGGATCAAAAGTTATTAAAAAAAAAAAGAGTATTACTACTTTCTTCACCTTATATGTTTAATAACTTTTTATCTAGTGAACCTAAAATTCACTTCAAGATACTCAAAAAATTGTATATCCTTTAGCTAACTGGTGATTGCTTTCGAATTAATATATATTGAACCGTTCATTTGTTATTGTCAAAAAACTTTCCCTATTAATAACTGCCCTTCCTATTGTCCGATCTTTTTGTTCTTTTTGCACAGAGTGTATATCATATAAATAAACAAGCTCCTATAATTTCAAAGCGATAGAATGTCTCCTTCAATTTTCTTAATTTTATAAGCCTTACGCGAGAGCTAACTTCTATGCGCTGGCTCGCGGACGCCGTGTATCAGGGTATAGCGGCCGCCGCGCTGCGTAGTAACAGATTAAAAAATTAATAACTTTTTATCTGTTGGAGCTAAAATTCACATAAAAATATAAGAAAAATTGTACATCCTTTAGCTGTTTAGTGAATGCTAAGCGGTTATTATAAAATGAACCGTTCGGTAGATATTATAAAAAAACTTTCCCTGTTAATAATTTTTTTTTTCTGTTGCGACAATATACTTTATACACATCGATTTGTTCGTCTTAAAAAGCCCTACAAGAGGCTATTATTTCATAATTTTCCGACAACCGGATCAAAAGTTATTAAAAAAAAAAAGAGTATTACTACTTTCTTCACCTTATATGTTTAATAACTTTTTATCTAGTGAACCTAAAATTCACTTCAAGATACTCAAAAAATTGTATATCCTTTAGCTAACTGGTGATTGCTTTCGAATTAATATATATTGAACCGTTCATTTGTTATTGTCAAAAAACTTTCCCTATTAATAACTGCCCTTCCTATTGTCCGATCTTTTTGTTCTTTTTGCACAGAGTGTATATCATATAAATAAACAAGCTCCTATAATTTCAAAGCGATAGAATGTCTCCTTCAATTTTCTTAATTTTATAAGCCTTACGCGAGAGCTAACTTCTATGCGCTGGCTCGCGGACGCCGTGTATCAGGGTATAGCGGCCGCCGCGCTGCGTAGTAACAGATTAAAAAATTAATAACTTTTTATCTGTTGGAGCTAAAATTCACATAAAAATATAAGAAAAATTGTACATCCTTTAGCTGTTTAGTGAATGCTAAGCGGTTATTATAAAATGAACCGTTCGGTAGATATTATAAAAAAACTTTCCCTGTTAATAATTTTTTTTTTCTGTTGCGACAATATACTTTATACACATCGATTTGTTCGTCTTAAAAAGCCCTACAAGAGGCTATTATTTCATAATTTTCCGACAACCGGATCAAAAGTTATTAAAAAAAAAAAAAGTATTACTACTTTCTTCACCTTATATGTTTAATAACTTTTTATCTAGTGAACCTAAAATTCACTTCAAGATACTCAAAAAATTGTATATCCTTTAGCTAACTGGTGATTGCTTTCGAATTAATATATATTGAACCGTTCATTTGTTATTGTCAAAAAACTTTCCCTATTAATAACTGCCCTTCCTATTGTCCGATCTTTTTGTTCTTTTTGCACAGAGTGTATATCATATAAATAAACAAGCTCCTATAATTTCAAAGCGATAGAATGTCTCCTTCAATTTTCTTAATTTTATAAGCCTTACGCGAGAGCTAACTTCTATGCGCTGGCTCGCGGACGCCGTGTATCAGGGTATAGCGGCCGCCGCGCTGCGTAGTAACAGATTAAAAAATTAATAACTTTTTATCTGTTGGAGCTAAAATTCACATAAAAATATAAGAAAAATTGTACATCCTTTAGCTGTTTAGTGAATGCTAAGCGGTTATTATAAAATGAACCGTTCGGTAGATATTATAAAAAAACTTTCCCTGTTAATAATTTTTTTTTTCTGTTGCGACAATATACTTTATACACATCGATTTGTTCGTCTTAAAAAGCCCTACAAGAGGCTATTATTTCATAATTTTCCGACAACCGGATCAAAAGTTATTAAAAAAAAAAACAGTATTACTACTTTCTTCACCTTATATGTTTAATAACTTTTTATCTAGTGAACCTAAAATTCACTTCAAGATACTCAAAAAATTGTATATCCTTTAGCTAACTGGTGATTGCTTTCGAATTAATATATATTGAACCGTTCATTTGTTATTGTCAAAAAACTTTCCCTATTAATAACTGCCCTTCCTATTGTCCGATCTTTTTGTTCTTTTTGCACAGAGTGTATATCATATAAATAAACAAGCTCCTATAATTTCAAAGCGATAGAATGTCTCCTTCAATTTTCTTAATTTTATAAGCCTTACGCGAGAGCTAACTTCTATGCGCTGGCTCGCGGACGCCGTGTATCAGGGTATAGCGGCCGCCGCGCTGCGTAGTAACAGATTAAAAAATTAATAACTTTTTATCTGTTGGAGCTAAAATTCACATAAAAATATAAGAAAAATTGTACATCCTTTAGCTGTTTAGTGAATGCTAAGCGGTTATTATAAAATGAACCGTTCGGTAGATATTATAAAAAAACTTTCCCTGTTAATAATTTTTTTTTTCTGTTGCGACAATATACTTTATACACATCGATTTGTTCGTCTTAAAAAGCCCTACAAGAGGCTATTATTTCATAATTTTCCGACAACCGGATCAAAAGTTATTAAAAAAAAAAAGAGTATTACTACTTTCTTCACCTTATATGTTTAATAACTTTTTATCTAGTGAACCTAAAATTCACTTCAAGATACTCAAAAAATTGTATATCCTTTAGCTAACTGGTGATTGCTTTCGAATTAATATATATTGAACCGTTCATTTGTTATTGTCAAAAAACTTTCCCTATTAATAACTGCCCTTCCTATTGTCCGATCTTTTTGTTCTTTTTGCACAGAGTGTATATCATATAAATAAACAAGCTCCTATAATTTCAAAGCGATAGAATGTCTCCTTCAATTTTCTTAATTTTATAAGCCTTACGCGAGAGCTAACTTCTATGCGCTGGCTCGCGGACGCCGTGTATCAGGGTATAGCGGCCGCCGCGCTGCGTAGTAACAGATTAAAAAATTAATAACTTTTTATCTGTTGGAGCTAAAATTCACATAAAAATATAAGAAAAATTGTACATCCTTTAGCTGTTTAGTGAATGCTAAGCGGTTATTATAAAATGAACCGTTCGGTAGATATTATAAAAAAACTTTCCCTGTTAATAATTTTTTTTTTCTGTTGCGACAATATACTTTATACACATCGATTTGTTCGTCTTAAAAAGCCCTACAAGAGGCTATTATTTCATAATTTTCCGACAACCGGATCAAAAGTTATTAAAAAAAAAAAGAGTATTACTACTTTCTTCACCTTATATGTTTAATAACTTTTTATCTAGTGAACCTAAAATTCACTTCAAGATACTCAAAAAATTGTATATCCTTTAGCTAACTGGTGATTGCTTTCGAATTAATATATATTGAACCGTTCATTTGTTATTGTCAAAAAACTTTCCCTATTAATAACTGCCCTTCCTATTGTCCGATCTTTTTGTTCTTTTTGCACAGAGTGTATATCATATAAATAAACAAGCTCCTATAATTTCAAAGCGATAGAATGTCTCCTTCAATTTTCTTAATTTTATAAGCCTTACGCGAGAGCTAACTTCTATGCGCTGGCTCGCGGACGCCGTGTATCAGGGTATAGCGGCCGCCGCGCTGCGTAGTAACAGATTAAAAAATTAATAACTTTTTATCTGTTGGAGCTAAAATTCACATAAAAATATAAGAAAAATTGTACATCCTTTAGCTGTTTAGTGAATGCTAAGCGGTTATTATAAAATGAACCGTTCGGTAGATATTATAAAAAAACTTTCCCTGTTAATAATTTTTTTTTTCTGTTGCGACAATATACTTTATACACATCGATTTGTTCGTCTTAAAAAGCCCTACAAGAGGCTATTATTTCATAATTTTCCGACAACCGGATCAAAAGTTATTAAAAAAAAAAACAGTATTACTACTTTCTTCACCTTATATGTTTAATAACTTTTTATCTAGTGAACCTAAAATTCACTTCAAGATACTCAAAAAATTGTATATCCTTTAGCTAACTGGTGATTGCTTTCGAATTAATATATATTGAACCGTTCATTTGTTATTGTCAAAAAACTTTCCCTATTAATAACTGCCCTTCCTATTGTCCGATCTTTTTGTTCTTTTTGCACAGAGTGTATATCATATAAATAAACAAGCTCCTATAATTTCAAAGCGATAGAATGTCTCCTTCAATTTTCTTAATTTTATAAGCCTTACGCGAGAGCTAACTTCTATGCGCTGGCTCGCGGACGCCGTGTATCAGGGTATAGCGGCCGCCGCGCTGCGTAGTAACAGATTAAAAAATTAATAACTTTTTATCTGTTGGAGCTAAAATTCACATAAAAATATAAGAAAAATTGTACATCCTTTAGCTGTTTAGTGAATGCTAAGCGGTTATTATAAAATGAACCGTTCGGTAGATATTATAAAAAAACTTTCCCTGTTAATAATTTTTTTTTTCTGTTGCGACAATATACTTTATACACATCGATTTGTTCGTCTTAAAAAGCCCTACAAGAGGCTATTATTTCATAATTTTCCGACAACCGGATCAAAAGTTATTAAAAAAAAAAAGAGTATTACTACTTTCTTCACCTTATATGTTTAATAACTTTTTATCTAGTGAACCTAAAATTCACTTCAAGATACTCAAAAAATTGTATATCCTTTAGCTAACTGGTGATTGCTTTCGAATTAATATATATTGAACCGTTCATTTGTTATTGTCAAAAAACTTTCCCTATTAATAACTGCCCTTCCTATTGTCCGATCTTTTTGTTCTTTTTGCACAGAGTGTATATCATATAAATAAACAAGCTCCTATAATTTCAAAGCGATAGAATGTCTCCTTCAATTTTCTTAATTTTATAAGCCTTACGCGAGAGCTAACTTCTATGCGCTGGCTCGCGGACGCCGTGTATCAGGGTATAGCGGCCGCCGCGCTGCGTAGTAACAGATTAAAAAATTAATAACTTTTTATCTGTTGGAGCTAAAATTCACATAAAAATATAAGAAAAATTGTACATCCTTTAGCTGTTTAGTGAATGCTAAGCGGTTATTATAAAATGAACCGTTCGGTAGATATTATAAAAAAACTTTCCCTGTTAATAATTTTTTTTTTTTTTTCTGTTGCGACAATATACTTTATACACATCGATTTGTTCGTCTTAAAAAGCCCTACAAGAGGCTATTATTTCATAATTTTCCGACAACCGGATCAAAAGTTATTAAAAAAAAAAAAGAGTATTACTACTTTCTTCACCTTATATGTTTAATAACTTTTTATCTAGTGAACCTAAAATTCACTTCAAGATACTCAAAAAATTGTATATCCTTTAGCTAACTGGTGATTGCTTTCGAATTAATATATATTGAACCGTTCATTTGTTATTGTCAAAAAACTTTCCCTATTAATAACTGCCCTTCCTATTGTCCGATCTTTTTGTTCTTTTTGCACAGAGTGTATATCATATAAATAAACAAGCTCCTATAATTTCAAAGCGATAGAATGTCTCCTTCAATTTTCTTAATTTTATAAGCCTTACGCGAGAGCTAACTTCTATGCGCTGGCTCGCGGACGCCGTGTATCAGGGTATAGCGGCCGCCGCGCTGCGTAGTAACAGATTAAAAAATTAATAACTTTTTATCTGTTGGAGCTAAAATTCACATAAAAATATAAGAAAAATTGTACATCCTTTAGCTGTTTAGTGAATGCTAAGCGGTTATTATAAAATGAACCGTTCGGTAGATATTATAAAAAAACTTTCCCTGTTAATAATTTTTTTTTTCTGTTGCGACAATATACTTTATACACATCGATTTGTTCGTCTTAAAAAGCCCTACAAGAGGCTATTATTTCATAATTTTCCGACAACCGGATCAAAAGTTATTAAAAAAAAAAAGAGTATTACTACTTTCTTCACCTTATATGTTTAATAACTTTTTATCTAGTGAACCTAAAATTCACTTCAAGATACTCAAAAAATTGTATATCCTTTAGCTAACTGGTGATTGCTTTCGAATTAATATATATTGAACCGTTCATTTGTTATTGTCAAAAAACTTTCCCTATTAATAACTGCCCTTCCTATTGTCCGATCTTTTTGTTCTTTTTGCACAGAGTGTATATCATATAAATAAACAAGCTCCTATAATTTCAAAGCGATAGAATGTCTCCTTCAATTTTCTTAATTTTATAAGCCTTACGCGAGAGCTAACTTCTATGCGCTGGCTCGCGGACGCCGTGTATCAGGGTATAGCGGCCGCCGCGCTGCGTAGTAACAGATTAAAAAATTAATAACTTTTTATCTGTTGGAGCTAAAATTCACATAAAAATATAAGAAAAATTGTACATCCTTTAGCTGTTTAGTGAATGCTAAGCGGTTATTATAAAATGAACCGTTCGGTAGATATTATAAAAAAACTTTCCCTGTTAATAATTTTTTTTTTCTGTTGCGACAATATACTTTATACACATCGATTTGTTCGTCTTAAAAAGCCCTACAAGAGGCTATTATTTCATAATTTTCCGACAACCGGATCAAAAGTTATTAAAAAAAAAAAAGAGTATTACTACTTTCTTCACCTTATATGTTTAATAACTTTTTATCTAGTGAACCTAAAATTCACTTCAAGATACTCAAAAAATTGTATATCCTTTAGCTAACTGGTGATTGCTTTCGAATTAATATATATTGAACCGTTCATTTGTTATTGTCAAAAAACTTTCCCTATTAATAACTGCCCTTCCTATTGTCCGATCTTTTTGTTCTTTTTGCACAGAGTGTATATCATATAAATAAACAAGCTCCTATAATTTCAAAGCGATAGAATGTCTCCTTCAATTTTCTTAATTTTATAAGCCTTACGCGAGAGCTAACTTCTATGCGCTGGCTCGCGGACGCCGTGTATCAGGGTATAGCGGCCGCCGCGCTGCGTAGTAACAGATTAAAAAATTAATAACTTTTTATCTGTTGGAGCTAAAATTCACATAAAAATATAAGAAAAATTGTACATCCTTTAGCTGTTTAGTGAATGCTAAGCGGTTATTATAAAATGAACCGTTCGGTAGATATTATAAAAAAACTTTCCCTGTTAATAATTTTTTTTTTCTGTTGCGACAATATACTTTATACACATCGATTTGTTCGTCTTAAAAAGCCCTACAAGAGGCTATTATTTCATAATTTTCCGACAACCGGATCAAAAGTTATTAAAAAAAAAAAGTATTACTACTTTCTTCACCTTATATGTTTAATAACTTTTTATCTAGTGAACCTAAAATTCACTTCAAGATACTCAAAAAATTGTATATCCTTTAGCTAACTGGTGATTGCTTTCGAATTAATATATATTGAACCGTTCATTTGTTATTGTCAAAAAACTTTCCCTATTAATAACTGCCCTTCCTATTGTCCGATCTTTTTGTTCTTTTTGCACAGAGTGTATATCATATAAATAAACAAGCTCCTATAATTTCAAAGCGATAGAATGTCTCCTTCAATTTTCTTAATTTTATAAGCCTTACGCGAGAGCTAACTTCTATGCGCTGGCTCGCGGACGCCGTGTATCAGGGTATAGCGGCCGCCGCGCTGCGTAGTAACAGATTAAAAAATTAATAACTTTTTATCTGTTGGAGCTAAAATTCACATAAAAATATAAGAAAAATTGTACATCCTTTAGCTGTTTAGTGAATGCTAAGCGGTTATTATAAAATGAACCGTTCGGTAGATATTATAAAAAAACTTTCCCTGTTAATAATTTTTTTTTTCTGTTGCGACAATATACTTTATACACATCGATTTGTTCGTCTTAAAAAGCCCTACAAGAGGCTATTATTTCATAATTTTCCGACAACCGGATCAAAAGTTATTAAAAAAAAAAAGAGTATTACTACTTTCTTCACCTTATATGTTTAATAACTTTTTATCTAGTGAACCTAAAATTCACTTCAAGATACTCAAAAAATTGTATATCCTTTAGCTAACTGGTGATTGCTTTCGAATTAATATATATTGAACCGTTCATTTGTTATTGTCAAAAAACTTTCCCTATTAATAACTGCCCTTCCTATTGTCCGATCTTTTTGTTCTTTTTGCACAGAGTGTATATCATATAAATAAACAAGCTCCTATAATTTCAAAGCGATAGAATGTCTCCTTCAATTTTCTTAATTTTATAAGCCTTACGCGAGAGCTAACTTCTATGCGCTGGCTCGCGGACGCCGTGTATCAGGGTATAGCGGCCGCCGCGCTGCGTAGTAACAGATTAAAAAATTAATAACTTTTTATCTGTTGGAGCTAAAATTCACATAAAAATATAAGAAAAATTGTACATCCTTTAGCTGTTTAGTGAATGCTAAGCGGTTATTATAAAATGAACCGTTCGGTAGATATTATAAAAAAACTTTCCCTGTTAATAATTTTTTTTTTTTCTGTTGCGACAATATACTTTATACACATCGATTTGTTCGTCTTAAAAAGCCCTACAAGAGGCTATTATTTCATAATTTTCCGACAACCGGATCAAAAGTTATTAAAAAAAAAAAGTATTACTACTTTCTTCACCTTATATGTTTAATAACTTTTTATCTAGTGAACCTAAAATTCACTTCAAGATACTCAAAAAATTGTATATCCTTTAGCTAACTGGTGATTGCTTTCGAATTAATATATATTGAACCGTTCATTTGTTATTGTCAAAAAACTTTCCCTATTAATAACTGCCCTTCCTATTGTCCGATCTTTTTGTTCTTTTTGCACAGAGTGTATATCATATAAATAAACAAGCTCCTATAATTTCAAAGCGATAGAATGTCTCCTTCAATTTTCTTAATTTTATAAGCCTTACGCGAGAGCTAACTTCTATGCGCTGGCTCGCGGACGCCGTGTATCAGGGTATAGCGGCCGCCGCGCTGCGTAGTAACAGATTAAAAAATTAATAACTTTTTATCTGTTGGAGCTAAAATTCACATAAAAATATAAGAAAAATTGTACATCCTTTAGCTGTTTAGTGAATGCTAAGCGGTTATTATAAAATGAACCGTTCGGTAGATATTATAAAAAAACTTTCCCTGTTAATAATTTTTTTTTTCTGTTGCGACAATATACTTTATACACATCGATTTGTTCGTCTTAAAAAGCCCTACAAGAGGCTATTATTTCATAATTTTCCGACAACCGGATCAAAAGTTATTAAAAAAAAAAAAGAGTATTACTACTTTCTTCACCTTATATGTTTAATAACTTTTTATCTAGTGAACCTAAAATTCACTTCAAGATACTCAAAAAATTGTATATCCTTTAGCTAACTGGTGATTGCTTTCGAATTAATATATATTGAACCGTTCATTTGTTATTGTCAAAAAACTTTCCCTATTAATAACTGCCCTTCCTATTGTCCGATCTTTTTGTTCTTTTTGCACAGAGTGTATATCATATAAATAAACAAGCTCCTATAATTTCAAAGCGATAGAATGTCTCCTTCAATTTTCTTAATTTTATAAGCCTTACGCGAGAGCTAACTTCTATGCGCTGGCTCGCGGACGCCGTGTATCAGGGTATAGCGGCCGCCGCGCTGCGTAGTAACAGATTAAAAAATTAATAACTTTTTATCTGTTGGAGCTAAAATTCACATAAAAATATAAGAAAAATTGTACATCCTTTAGCTGTTTAGTGAATGCTAAGCGGTTATTATAAAATGAACCGTTCGGTAGATATTATAAAAAAACTTTCCCTGTTAATAATTTTTTTTTTCTGTTGCGACAATATACTTTATACACATCGATTTGTTCGTCTTAAAAAGCCCTACAAGAGGCTATTATTTCATAATTTTCCGACAACCGGATCAAAAGTTATTAAAAAAAAAAGAGTATTACTACTTTCTTCACCTTATATGTTTAATAACTTTTTATCTAGTGAACCTAAAATTCACTTCAAGATACTCAAAAAATTGTATATCCTTTAGCTAACTGGTGATTGCTTTCGAATTAATATATATTGAACCGTTCATTTGTTATTGTCAAAAAACTTTCCCTATTAATAACTGCCCTTCCTATTGTCCGATCTTTTTGTTCTTTTTGCACAGAGTGTATATCATATAAATAAACAAGCTCCTATAATTTCAAAGCGATAGAATGTCTCCTTCAATTTTCTTAATTTTATAAGCCTTACGCGAGAGCTAACTTCTATGCGCTGGCTCGCGGACGCCGTGTATCAGGGTATAGCGGCCGCCGCGCTGCGTAGTAACAGATTAAAAAATTAATAACTTTTTATCTGTTGGAGCTAAAATTCACATAAAAATATAAGAAAAATTGTACATCCTTTAGCTGTTTAGTGAATGCTAAGCGGTTATTATAAAATGAACCGTTCGGTAGATATTATAAAAAAACTTTCCCTGTTAATAATTTTTTTTTTCTGTTGCGACAATATACTTTATACACATCGATTTGTTCGTCTTAAAAAGCCCTACAAGAGGCTATTATTTCATAATTTTCCGACAACCGGATCAAAAGTTATTAAAAAAAAAAAGAGTATTACTACTTTCTTCACCTTATATGTTTAATAACTTTTTATCTAGTGAACCTAAAATTCACTTCAAGATACTCAAAAAATTGTATATCCTTTAGCTAACTGGTGATTGCTTTCGAATTAATATATATTGAACCGTTCATTTGTTATTGTCAAAAAACTTTCCCTATTAATAACTGCCCTTCCTATTGTCCGATCTTTTTGTTCTTTTTGCACAGAGTGTATATCATATAAATAAACAAGCTCCTATAATTTCAAAGCGATAGAATGTCTCCTTCAATTTTCTTAATTTTATAAGCCTTACGCGAGAGCTAACTTCTATGCGCTGGCTCGCGGACGCCGTGTATCAGGGTATAGCGGCCGCCGCGCTGCGTAGTAACAGATTAAAAAATTAATAACTTTTTATCTGTTGGAGCTAAAATTCACATAAAAATATAAGAAAAATTGTACATCCTTTAGCTGTTTAGTGAATGCTAAGCGGTTATTATAAAATGAACCGTTCGGTAGATATTATAAAAAAACTTTCCCTGTTAATAATTTTTTTTTTCTGTTGCGACAATATACTTTATACACATCGATTTGTTCGTCTTAAAAAGCCCTACAAGAGGCTATTATTTCATAATTTTCCGACAACCGGATCAAAAGTTATTAAAAAAAAAAGGAGTATTACTACTTTCTTCACCTTATATGTTTAATAACTTTTTATCTAGTGAACCTAAAATTCACTTCAAGATACTCAAAAAATTGTATATCCTTTAGCTAACTGGTGATTGCTTTCGAATTAATATATATTGAACCGTTCATTTGTTATTGTCAAAAAACTTTCCCTATTAATAACTGCCCTTCCTATTGTCCGATCTTTTTGTTCTTTTTGCACAGAGTGTATATCATATAAATAAACAAGCTCCTATAATTTCAAAGCGATAGAATGTCTCCTTCAATTTTCTTAATTTTATAAGCCTTACGCGAGAGCTAACTTCTATGCGCTGGCTCGCGGACGCCGTGTATCAGGGTATAGCGGCCGCCGCGCTGCGTAGTAACAGATTAAAAAATTAATAACTTTTTATCTGTTGGAGCTAAAATTCACATAAAAATATAAGAAAAATTGTACATCCTTTAGCTGTTTAGTGAATGCTAAGCGGTTATTATAAAATGAACCGTTCGGTAGATATTATAAAAAAACTTTCCCTGTTAATAATTTTTTTTTTCTGTTGCGACAATATACTTTATACACATCGATTTGTTCGTCTTAAAAAGCCCTACAAGAGGCTATTATTTCATAATTTTCCGACAACCGGATCAAAAGTTATTAAAAAAAAAAAAGAGTATTACTACTTTCTTCACCTTATATGTTTAATAACTTTTTATCTAGTGAACCTAAAATTCACTTCAAGATACTCAAAAAATTGTATATCCTTTAGCTAACTGGTGATTGCTTTCGAATTAATATATATTGAACCGTTCATTTGTTATTGTCAAAAAACTTTCCCTATTAATAACTGCCCTTCCTATTGTCCGATCTTTTTGTTCTTTTTGCACAGAGTGTATATCATATAAATAAACAAGCTCCTATAATTTCAAAGCGATAGAATGTCTCCTTCAATTTTCTTAATTTTATAAGCCTTACGCGAGAGCTAACTTCTATGCGCTGGCTCGCGGACGCCGTGTATCAGGGTATAGCGGCCGCCGCGCTGCGTAGTAACAGATTAAAAAATTAATAACTTTTTATCTGTTGGAGCTAAAATTCACATAAAAATATAAGAAAAATTGTACATCCTTTAGCTGTTTAGTGAATGCTAAGCGGTTATTATAAAATGAACCGTTCGGTAGATATTATAAAAAAACTTTCCCTGTTAATAATTTTTTTTTTCTGTTGCGACAATATACTTTATACACATCGATTTGTTCGTCTTAAAAAGCCCTACAAGAGGCTATTATTTCATAATTTTCCGACAACCGGATCAAAAGTTATTAAAAAAAAAAAGTATTACTACTTTCTTCACCTTATATGTTTAATAACTTTTTATCTAGTGAACCTAAAATTCACTTCAAGATACTCAAAAAATTGTATATCCTTTAGCTAACTGGTGATTGCTTTCGAATTAATATATATTGAACCGTTCATTTGTTATTGTCAAAAAACTTTCCCTATTAATAACTGCCCTTCCTATTGTCCGATCTTTTTGTTCTTTTTGCACAGAGTGTATATCATATAAATAAACAAGCTCCTATAATTTCAAAGCGATAGAATGTCTCCTTCAATTTTCTTAATTTTATAAGCCTTACGCGAGAGCTAACTTCTATGCGCTGGCTCGCGGACGCCGTGTATCAGGGTATAGCGGCCGCCGCGCTGCGTAGTAACAGATTAAAAAATTAATAACTTTTTATCTGTTGGAGCTAAAATTCACATAAAAATATAAGAAAAATTGTACATCCTTTAGCTGTTTAGTGAATGCTAAGCGGTTATTATAAAATGAACCGTTCGGTAGATATTATAAAAAAACTTTCCCTGTTAATAATTTTTTTTTTCTGTTGCGACAATATACTTTATACACATCGATTTGTTCGTCTTAAAAAGCCCTACAAGAGGCTATTATTTCATAATTTTCCGACAACCGGATCAAAAGTTATTAAAAAAAAAAACAGTATTACTACTTTCTTCACCTTATATGTTTAATAACTTTTTATCTAGTGAACCTAAAATTCACTTCAAGATACTCAAAAAATTGTATATCCTTTAGCTAACTGGTGATTGCTTTCGAATTAATATATATTGAACCGTTCATTTGTTATTGTCAAAAAACTTTCCCTATTAATAACTGCCCTTCCTATTGTCCGATCTTTTTGTTCTTTTTGCACAGAGTGTATATCATATAAATAAACAAGCTCCTATAATTTCAAAGCGATAGAATGTCTCCTTCAATTTTCTTAATTTTATAAGCCTTACGCGAGAGCTAACTTCTATGCGCTGGCTCGCGGACGCCGTGTATCAGGGTATAGCGGCCGCCGCGCTGCGTAGTAACAGATTAAAAAATTAATAACTTTTTATCTGTTGGAGCTAAAATTCACATAAAAATATAAGAAAAATTGTACATCCTTTAGCTGTTTAGTGAATGCTAAGCGGTTATTATAAAATGAACCGTTCGGTAGATATTATAAAAAAACTTTCCCTGTTAATAATTTTTTTTTTCTGTTGCGACAATATACTTTATACACATCGATTTGTTCGTCTTAAAAAGCCCTACAAGAGGCTATTATTTCATAATTTTCCGACAACCGGATCAAAAGTTATTAAAAAAAAAAAAGAGTATTACTACTTTCTTCACCTTATATGTTTAATAACTTTTTATCTAGTGAACCTAAAATTCACTTCAAGATACTCAAAAAATTGTATATCCTTTAGCTAACTGGTGATTGCTTTCGAATTAATATATATTGAACCGTTCATTTGTTATTGTCAAAAAACTTTCCCTATTAATAACTGCCCTTCCTATTGTCCGATCTTTTTGTTCTTTTTGCACAGAGTGTATATCATATAAATAAACAAGCTCCTATAATTTCAAAGCGATAGAATGTCTCCTTCAATTTTCTTAATTTTATAAGCCTTACGCGAGAGCTAACTTCTATGCGCTGGCTCGCGGACGCCGTGTATCAGGGTATAGCGGCCGCCGCGCTGCGTAGTAACAGATTAAAAAATTAATAACTTTTTATCTGTTGGAGCTAAAATTCACATAAAAATATAAGAAAAATTGTACATCCTTTAGCTGTTTAGTGAATGCTAAGCGGTTATTATAAAATGAACCGTTCGGTAGATATTATAAAAAAACTTTCCCTGTTAATAATTTTTTTTTTCTGTTGCGACAATATACTTTATACACATCGATTTGTTCGTCTTAAAAAGCCCTACAAGAGGCTATTATTTCATAATTTTCCGACAACCGGATCAAAAGTTATTAAAAAAAAAAAGAGTATTACTACTTTCTTCACCTTATATGTTTAATAACTTTTTATCTAGTGAACCTAAAATTCACTTCAAGATACTCAAAAAATTGTATATCCTTTAGCTAACTGGTGATTGCTTTCGAATTAATATATATTGAACCGTTCATTTGTTATTGTCAAAAAACTTTCCCTATTAATAACTGCCCTTCCTATTGTCCGATCTTTTTGTTCTTTTTGCACAGAGTGTATATCATATAAATAAACAAGCTCCTATAATTTCAAAGCGATAGAATGTCTCCTTCAATTTTCTTAATTTTATAAGCCTTACGCGAGAGCTAACTTCTATGCGCTGGCTCGCGGACGCCGTGTATCAGGGTATAGCGGCCGCCGCGCTGCGTAGTAACAGATTAAAAAATTAATAACTTTTTATCTGTTGGAGCTAAAATTCACATAAAAATATAAGAAAAATTGTACATCCTTTAGCTGTTTAGTGAATGCTAAGCGGTTATTATAAAATGAACCGTTCGGTAGATATTATAAAAAAACTTTCCCTGTTAATAATTTTTTTTTTCTGTTGCGACAATATACTTTATACACATCGATTTGTTCGTCTTAAAAAGCCCTACAAGAGGCTATTATTTCATAATTTTCCGACAACCGGATCAAAAGTTATTAAAAAAAAAAAGAGTATTACTACTTTCTTCACCTTATATGTTTAATAACTTTTTATCTAGTGAACCTAAAATTCACTTCAAGATACTCAAAAAATTGTATATCCTTTAGCTAACTGGTGATTGCTTTCGAATTAATATATATTGAACCGTTCATTTGTTATTGTCAAAAAACTTTCCCTATTAATAACTGCCCTTCCTATTGTCCGATCTTTTTGTTCTTTTTGCACAGAGTGTATATCATATAAATAAACAAGCTCCTATAATTTCAAAGCGATAGAATGTCTCCTTCAATTTTCTTAATTTTATAAGCCTTACGCGAGAGCTAACTTCTATGCGCTGGCTCGCGGACCCGTGTATCAGGGTATAGCGGCCGCCGCGCTGCGTAGTAACAGATTAAAAAATTAATAACTTTTTATCTGTTGGAGCTAAAATTCACATAAAAATATAAGAAAAATTGTACATCCTTTAGCTGTTTAGTGAATGCTAAGCGGTTATTATAAAATGAACCGTTCGGTAGATATTATAAAAAAACTTTCCCTGTTAATAATTTTTTTTTTTTCTGTTGCGACAATATACTTTATACACATCGATTTGTTCGTCTTAAAAAGCCCTACAAGAGGCTATTATTTCATAATTTTCCGACAACCGGATCAAAAGTTATTAAAAAAAAAAAGTATTACTACTTTCTTCACCTTATATGTTTAATAACTTTTTATCTAGTGAACCTAAAATTCACTTCAAGATACTCAAAAAATTGTATATCCTTTAGCTAACTGGTGATTGCTTTCGAATTAATATATATTGAACCGTTCATTTGTTATTGTCAAAAAACTTTCCCTATTAATAACTGCCCTTCCTATTGTCCGATCTTTTTGTTCTTTTTGCACAGAGTGTATATCATATAAATAAACAAGCTCCTATAATTTCAAAGCGATAGAATGTCTCCTTCAATTTTCTTAATTTTATAAGCCTTACGCGAGAGCTAACTTCTATGCGCTGGCTCGCGGACGCCGTGTATCAGGGTATAGCGGCCGCCGCGCTGCGTAGTAACAGATTAAAAAATTAATAACTTTTTATCTGTTGGAGCTAAAATTCACATAAAAATATAAGAAAAATTGTACATCCTTTAGCTGTTTAGTGAATGCTAAGCGGTTATTATAAAATGAACCGTTCGGTAGATATTATAAAAAAACTTTCCCTGTTAATAATTTTTTTTTTTCTGTTGCGACAATATACTTTATACACATCGATTTGTTCGTCTTAAAAAGCCCTACAAGAGGCTATTATTTCATAATTTTCCGACAACCGGATCAAAAGTTATTAAAAAAAAAAAGAGTATTACTACTTTCTTCACCTTATATGTTTAATAACTTTTTATCTAGTGAACCTAAAATTCACTTCAAGATACTCAAAAAATTGTATATCCTTTAGCTAACTGGTGATTGCTTTCGAATTAATATATATTGAACCGTTCATTTGTTATTGTCAAAAAACTTTCCCTATTAATAACTGCCCTTCCTATTGTCCGATCTTTTTGTTCTTTTTGCACAGAGTGTATATCATATAAATAAACAAGCTCCTATAATTTCAAAGCGATAGAATGTCTCCTTCAATTTTCTTAATTTTATAAGCCTTACGCGAGAGCTAACTTCTATGCGCTGGCTCGCGGACGCCGTGTATCAGGGTATAGCGGCCGCCGCGCTGCGTAGTAACAGATTAAAAAATTAATAACTTTTTATCTGTTGGAGCTAAAATTCACATAAAAATATAAGAAAAATTGTACATCCTTTAGCTGTTTAGTGAATGCTAAGCGGTTATTATAAAATGAACCGTTCGGTAGATATTATAAAAAAACTTTCCCTGTTAATAATTTTTTTTTTCTGTTGCGACAATATACTTTATACACATCGATTTGTTCGTCTTAAAAAGCCCTACAAGAGGCTATTATTTCATAATTTTCCGACAACCGGATCAAAAGTTATTAAAAAAAAAAGAGTATTACTACTTTCTTCACCTTATATGTTTAATAACTTTTTATCTAGTGAACCTAAAATTCACTTCAAGATACTCAAAAAATTGTATATCCTTTAGCTAACTGGTGATTGCTTTCGAATTAATATATATTGAACCGTTCATTTGTTATTGTCAAAAAACTTTCCCTATTAATAACTGCCCTTCCTATTGTCCGATCTTTTTGTTCTTTTTGCACAGAGTGTATATCATATAAATAAACAAGCTCCTATAATTTCAAAGCGATAGAATGTCTCCTTCAATTTTCTTAATTTTATAAGCCTTACGCGAGAGCTAACTTCTATGCGCTGGCTCGCGGACGCCGTGTATCAGGGTATAGCGGCCGCCGCGCTGCGTAGTAACAGATTAAAAAATTAATAACTTTTTATCTGTTGGAGCTAAAATTCACATAAAAATATAAGAAAAATTGTACATCCTTTAGCTGTTTAGTGAATGCTAAGCGGTTATTATAAAATGAACCGTTCGGTAGATATTATAAAAAAACTTTCCCTGTTAATAATTTTTTTTTTCTGTTGCGACAATATACTTTATACACATCGATTTGTTCGTCTTAAAAAGCCCTACAAGAGGCTATTATTTCATAATTTTCCGACAACCGGATCAAAAGTTATTAAAAAAAAAAAAAGTATTACTACTTTCTTCACCTTATATGTTTAATAACTTTTTATCTAGTGAACCTAAAATTCACTTCAAGATACTCAAAAAATTGTATATCCTTTAGCTAACTGGTGATTGCTTTCGAATTAATATATATTGAACCGTTCATTTGTTATTGTCAAAAAACTTTCCCTATTAATAACTGCCCTTCCTATTGTCCGATCTTTTTGTTCTTTTTGCACAGAGTGTATATCATATAAATAAACAAGCTCCTATAATTTCAAAGCGATAGAATGTCTCCTTCAATTTTCTTAATTTTATAAGCCTTACGCGAGAGCTAACTTCTATGCGCTGGCTCGCGGACGCCGTGTATCAGGGTATAGCGGCCGCCGCGCTGCGTAGTAACAGATTAAAAAATTAATAACTTTTTATCTGTTGGAGCTAAAATTCACATAAAAATATAAGAAAAATTGTACATCCTTTAGCTGTTTAGTGAATGCTAAGCGGTTATTATAAAATGAACCGTTCGGTAGATATTATAAAAAAACTTTCCCTGTTAATAATTTTTTTTTTTCTGTTGCGACAATATACTTTATACACATCGATTTGTTCGTCTTAAAAAGCCCTACAAGAGGCTATTATTTCATAATTTTCCGACAACCGGATCAAAAGTTATTAAAAAAAAAAAGAGTATTACTACTTTCTTCACCTTATATGTTTAATAACTTTTTATCTAGTGAACCTAAAATTCACTTCAAGATACTCAAAAAATTGTATATCCTTTAGCTAACTGGTGATTGCTTTCGAATTAATATATATTGAACCGTTCATTTGTTATTGTCAAAAAACTTTCCCTATTAATAACTGCCCTTCCTATTGTCCGATCTTTTTGTTCTTTTTGCACAGAGTGTATATCATATAAATAAACAAGCTCCTATAATTTCAAAGCGATAGAATGTCTCCTTCAATTTTCTTAATTTTATAAGCCTTACGCGAGAGCTAACTTCTATGCGCTGGCTCGCGGACGCCGTGTATCAGGGTATAGCGGCCGCCGCGCTGCGTAGTAACAGATTAAAAAATTAATAACTTTTTATCTGTTGGAGCTAAAATTCACATAAAAATATAAGAAAAATTGTACATCCTTTAGCTGTTTAGTGAATGCTAAGCGGTTATTATAAAATGAACCGTTCGGTAGATATTATAAAAAAACTTTCCCTGTTAATAATTTTTTTTTTCTGTTGCGACAATATACTTTATACACATCGATTTGTTCGTCTTAAAAAGCCCTACAAGAGGCTATTATTTCATAATTTTCCGACAACCGGATCAAAAGTTATTAAAAAAAAAAAAAGTATTACTACTTTCTTCACCTTATATGTTTAATAACTTTTTATCTAGTGAACCTAAAATTCACTTCAAGATACTCAAAAAATTGTATATCCTTTAGCTAACTGGTGATTGCTTTCGAATTAATATATATTGAACCGTTCATTTGTTATTGTCAAAAAACTTTCCCTATTAATAACTGCCCTTCCTATTGTCCGATCTTTTTGTTCTTTTTGCACAGAGTGTATATCATATAAATAAACAAGCTCCTATAATTTCAAAGCGATAGAATGTCTCCTTCAATTTTCTTAATTTTATAAGCCTTACGCGAGAGCTAACTTCTATGCGCTGGCTCGCGGACGCCGTGTATCAGGGTATAGCGGCCGCCGCGCTGCGTAGTAACAGATTAAAAAATTAATAACTTTTTATCTGTTGGAGCTAAAATTCACATAAAAATATAAGAAAAATTGTACATCCTTTAGCTGTTTAGTGAATGCTAAGCGGTTATTATAAAATGAACCGTTCGGTAGATATTATAAAAAAACTTTCCCTGTTAATAATTTTTTTTTTCTGTTGCGACAATATACTTTATACACATCGATTTGTTCGTCTTAAAAAGCCCTACAAGAGGCTATTATTTCATAATTTTCCGACAACCGGATCAAAAGTTATTAAAAAAAAAAACAGTATTACTACTTTCTTCACCTTATATGTTTAATAACTTTTTATCTAGTGAACCTAAAATTCACTTCAAGATACTCAAAAAATTGTATATCCTTTAGCTAACTGGTGATTGCTTTCGAATTAATATATATTGAACCGTTCATTTGTTATTGTCAAAAAACTTTCCCTATTAATAACTGCCCTTCCTATTGTCCGATCTTTTTGTTCTTTTTGCACAGAGTGTATATCATATAAATAAACAAGCTCCTATAATTTCAAAGCGATAGAATGTCTCCTTCAATTTTCTTAATTTTATAAGCCTTACGCGAGAGCTAACTTCTATGCGCTGGCTCGCGGACGCCGTGTATCAGGGTATAGCGGCCGCCGCGCTGCGTAGTAACAGATTAAAAAATTAATAACTTTTTATCTGTTGGAGCTAAAATTCACATAAAAATATAAGAAAAATTGTACATCCTTTAGCTGTTTAGTGAATGCTAAGCGGTTATTATAAAATGAACCGTTCGGTAGATATTATAAAAAAACTTTCCCTGTTAATAATTTTTTTTTTCTGTTGCGACAATATACTTTATACACATCGATTTGTTCGTCTTAAAAAGCCCTACAAGAGGCTATTATTTCATAATTTTCCGACAACCGGATCAAAAGTTATTAAAAAAAAAAAAGAGTATTACTACTTTCTTCACCTTATATGTTTAATAACTTTTTATCTAGTGAACCTAAAATTCACTTCAAGATACTCAAAAAATTGTATATCCTTTAGCTAACTGGTGATTGCTTTCGAATTAATATATATTGAACCGTTCATTTGTTATTGTCAAAAAACTTTCCCTATTAATAACTGCCCTTCCTATTGTCCGATCTTTTTGTTCTTTTTGCACAGAGTGTATATCATATAAATAAACAAGCTCCTATAATTTCAAAGCGATAGAATGTCTCCTTCAATTTTCTTAATTTTATAAGCCTTACGCGAGAGCTAACTTCTATGCGCTGGCTCGCGGACGCCGTGTATCAGGGTATAGCGGCCGCCGCGCTGCGTAGTAACAGATTAAAAAATTAATAACTTTTTATCTGTTGGAGCTAAAATTCACATAAAAATATAAGAAAAATTGTACATCCTTTAGCTGTTTAGTGAATGCTAAGCGGTTATTATAAAATGAACCGTTCGGTAGATATTATAAAAAAACTTTCCCTGTTAATAATTTTTTTTTTTTCTGTTGCGACAATATACTTTATACACATCGATTTGTTCGTCTTAAAAAGCCCTACAAGAGGCTATTATTTCATAATTTTCCGACAACCGGATCAAAAGTTATTAAAAAAAAAAAAGAGTATTACTACTTTCTTCACCTTATATGTTTAATAACTTTTTATCTAGTGAACCTAAAATTCACTTCAAGATACTCAAAAAATTGTATATCCTTTAGCTAACTGGTGATTGCTTTCGAATTAATATATATTGAACCGTTCATTTGTTATTGTCAAAAAACTTTCCCTATTAATAACTGCCCTTCCTATTGTCCGATCTTTTTGTTCTTTTTGCACAGAGTGTATATCATATAAATAAACAAGCTCCTATAATTTCAAAGCGATAGAATGTCTCCTTCAATTTTCTTAATTTTATAAGCCTTACGCGAGAGCTAACTTCTATGCGCTGGCTCGCGGACGCCGTGTATCAGGGTATAGCGGCCGCCGCGCTGCGTAGTAACAGATTAAAAAATTAATAACTTTTTATCTGTTGGAGCTAAAATTCACATAAAAATATAAGAAAAATTGTACATCCTTTAGCTGTTTAGTGAATGCTAAGCGGTTATTATAAAATGAACCGTTCGGTAGATATTATAAAAAAACTTTCCCTGTTAATAATTTTTTTTTTCTGTTGCGACAATATACTTTATACACATCGATTTGTTCGTCTTAAAAAGCCCTACAAGAGGCTATTATTTCATAATTTTCCGACAACCGGATCAAAAGTTATTAAAAAAAAAAACAGTATTACTACTTTCTTCACCTTATATGTTTAATAACTTTTTATCTAGTGAACCTAAAATTCACTTCAAGATACTCAAAAAATTGTATATCCTTTAGCTAACTGGTGATTGCTTTCGAATTAATATATATTGAACCGTTCATTTGTTATTGTCAAAAAACTTTCCCTATTAATAACTGCCCTTCCTATTGTCCGATCTTTTTGTTCTTTTTGCACAGAGTGTATATCATATAAATAAACAAGCTCCTATAATTTCAAAGCGATAGAATGTCTCCTTCAATTTTCTTAATTTTATAAGCCTTACGCGAGAGCTAACTTCTATGCGCTGGCTCGCGGACGCCGTGTATCAGGGTATAGCGGCCGCCGCGCTGCGTAGTAACAGATTAAAAAATTAATAACTTTTTATCTGTTGGAGCTAAAATTCACATAAAAATATAAGAAAAATTGTACATCCTTTAGCTGTTTAGTGAATGCTAAGCGGTTATTATAAAATGAACCGTTCGGTAGATATTATAAAAAAACTTTCCCTGTTAATAATTTTTTTTTTCTGTTGCGACAATATACTTTATACACATCGATTTGTTCGTCTTAAAAAGCCCTACAAGAGGCTATTATTTCATAATTTTCCGACAACCGGATCAAAAGTTATTAAAAAAAAAAACAGTATTACTACTTTCTTCACCTTATATGTTTAATAACTTTTTATCTAGTGAACCTAAAATTCACTTCAAGATACTCAAAAAATTGTATATCCTTTAGCTAACTGGTGATTGCTTTCGAATTAATATATATTGAACCGTTCATTTGTTATTGTCAAAAAACTTTCCCTATTAATAACTGCCCTTCCTATTGTCCGATCTTTTTGTTCTTTTTGCACAGAGTGTATATCATATAAATAAACAAGCTCCTATAATTTCAAAGCGATAGAATGTCTCCTTCAATTTTCTTAATTTTATAAGCCTTACGCGAGAGCTAACTTCTATGCGCTGGCTCGCGGACGCCGTGTATCAGGGTATAGCGGCCGCCGCGCTGCGTAGTAACAGATTAAAAAATTAATAACTTTTTATCTGTTGGAGCTAAAATTCACATAAAAATATAAGAAAAATTGTACATCCTTTAGCTGTTTAGTGAATGCTAAGCGGTTATTATAAAATGAACCGTTCGGTAGATATTATAAAAAAACTTTCCCTGTTAATAATTTTTTTTTTTCTGTTGCGACAATATACTTTATACACATCGATTTGTTCGTCTTAAAAAGCCCTACAAGAGGCTATTATTTCATAATTTTCCGACAACCGGATCAAAAGTTATTAAAAAAAAAAAAGAGTATTACTACTTTCTTCACCTTATATGTTTAATAACTTTTTATCTAGTGAACCTAAAATTCACTTCAAGATACTCAAAAAATTGTATATCCTTTAGCTAACTGGTGATTGCTTTCGAATTAATATATATTGAACCGTTCATTTGTTATTGTCAAAAAACTTTCCCTATTAATAACTGCCCTTCCTATTGTCCGATCTTTTTGTTCTTTTTGCACAGAGTGTATATCATATAAATAAACAAGCTCCTATAATTTCAAAGCGATAGAATGTCTCCTTCAATTTTCTTAATTTTATAAGCCTTACGCGAGAGCTAACTTCTATGCGCTGGCTCGCGGACGCCGTGTATCAGGGTATAGCGGCCGCCGCGCTGCGTAGTAACAGATTAAAAAATTAATAACTTTTTATCTGTTGGAGCTAAAATTCACATAAAAATATAAGAAAAATTGTACATCCTTTAGCTGTTTAGTGAATGCTAAGCGGTTATTATAAAATGAACCGTTCGGTAGATATTATAAAAAAACTTTCCCTGTTAATAATTTTTTTTTTCTGTTGCGACAATATACTTTATACACATCGATTTGTTCGTCTTAAAAAGCCCTACAAGAGGCTATTATTTCATAATTTTCCGACAACCGGATCAAAAGTTATTAAAAAAAAAAACAGTATTACTACTTTCTTCACCTTATATGTTTAATAACTTTTTATCTAGTGAACCTAAAATTCACTTCAAGATACTCAAAAAATTGTATATCCTTTAGCTAACTGGTGATTGCTTTCGAATTAATATATATTGAACCGTTCATTTGTTATTGTCAAAAAACTTTCCCTATTAATAACTGCCCTTCCTATTGTCCGATCTTTTTGTTCTTTTTGCACAGAGTGTATATCATATAAATAAACAAGCTCCTATAATTTCAAAGCGATAGAATGTCTCCTTCAATTTTCTTAATTTTATAAGCCTTACGCGAGAGCTAACTTCTATGCGCTGGCTCGCGGACGCCGTGTATCAGGGTATAGCGGCCGCCGCGCTGCGTAGTAACAGATTAAAAAATTAATAACTTTTTATCTGTTGGAGCTAAAATTCACATAAAAATATAAGAAAAATTGTACATCCTTTAGCTGTTTAGTGAATGCTAAGCGGTTATTATAAAATGAACCGTTCGGTAGATATTATAAAAAAACTTTCCCTGTTAATAATTTTTTTTTTCTGTTGCGACAATATACTTTATACACATCGATTTGTTCGTCTTAAAAAGCCCTACAAGAGGCTATTATTTCATAATTTTCCGACAACCGGATCAAAAGTTATTAAAAAAAAAAAACAGTATTACTACTTTCTTCACCTTATATGTTTAATAACTTTTTATCTAGTGAACCTAAAATTCACTTCAAGATACTCAAAAAATTGTATATCCTTTAGCTAACTGGTGATTGCTTTCGAATTAATATATATTGAACCGTTCATTTGTTATTGTCAAAAAACTTTCCCTATTAATAACTGCCCTTCCTATTGTCCGATCTTTTTGTTCTTTTTGCACAGAGTGTATATCATATAAATAAACAAGCTCCTATAATTTCAAAGCGATAGAATGTCTCCTTCAATTTTCTTAATTTTATAAGCCTTACGCGAGAGCTAACTTCTATGCGCTGGCTCGCGGACGCCGTGTATCAGGGTATAGCGGCCGCCGCGCTGCGTAGTAACAGATTAAAAAATTAATAACTTTTTATCTGTTGGAGCTAAAATTCACATAAAAATATAAGAAAAATTGTACATCCTTTAGCTGTTTAGTGAATGCTAAGCGGTTATTATAAAATGAACCGTTCGGTAGATATTATAAAAAAACTTTCCCTGTTAATAATTTTTTTTTTTCTGTTGCGACAATATACTTTATACACATCGATTTGTTCGTCTTAAAAAGCCCTACAAGAGGCTATTATTTCATAATTTTCCGACAACCGGATCAAAAGTTATTAAAAAAAAAAAGAGTATTACTACTTTCTTCACCTTATATGTTTAATAACTTTTTATCTAGTGAACCTAAAATTCACTTCAAGATACTCAAAAAATTGTATATCCTTTAGCTAACTGGTGATTGCTTTCGAATTAATATATATTGAACCGTTCATTTGTTATTGTCAAAAAACTTTCCCTATTAATAACTGCCCTTCCTATTGTCCGATCTTTTTGTTCTTTTTGCACAGAGTGTATATCATATAAATAAACAAGCTCCTATAATTTCAAAGCGATAGAATGTCTCCTTCAATTTTCTTAATTTTATAAGCCTTACGCGAGAGCTAACTTCTATGCGCTGGCTCGCGGACGCCGTGTATCAGGGTATAGCGGCCGCCGCGCTGCGTAGTAACAGATTAAAAAATTAATAACTTTTTATCTGTTGGAGCTAAAATTCACATAAAAATATAAGAAAAATTGTACATCCTTTAGCTGTTTAGTGAATGCTAAGCGGTTATTATAAAATGAACCGTTCGGTAGATATTATAAAAAAACTTTCCCTGTTAATAATTTTTTTTTTCTGTTGCGACAATATACTTTATACACATCGATTTGTTCGTCTTAAAAAGCCCTACAAGAGGCTATTATTTCATAATTTTCCGACAACCGGATCAAAAGTTATTAAAAAAAAAAAAGAGTATTACTACTTTCTTCACCTTATATGTTTAATAACTTTTTATCTAGTGAACCTAAAATTCACTTCAAGATACTCAAAAAATTGTATATCCTTTAGCTAACTGGTGATTGCTTTCGAATTAATATATATTGAACCGTTCATTTGTTATTGTCAAAAAACTTTCCCTATTAATAACTGCCCTTCCTATTGTCCGATCTTTTTGTTCTTTTTGCACAGAGTGTATATCATATAAATAAACAAGCTCCTATAATTTCAAAGCGATAGAATGTCTCCTTCAATTTTCTTAATTTTATAAGCCTTACGCGAGAGCTAACTTCTATGCGCTGGCTCGCGGACGCCGTGTATCAGGGTATAGCGGCCGCCGCGCTGCGTAGTAACAGATTAAAAAATTAATAACTTTTTATCTGTTGGAGCTAAAATTCACATAAAAATATAAGAAAAATTGTACATCCTTTAGCTGTTTAGTGAATGCTAAGCGGTTATTATAAAATGAACCGTTCGGTAGATATTATAAAAAAACTTTCCCTGTTAATAATTTTTTTTTCTGTTGCGACAATATACTTTATACACATCGATTTGTTCGTCTTAAAAAGCCCTACAAGAGGCTATTATTTCATAATTTTCCGACAACCGGATCAAAAGTTATTAAAAAAAAAAACAGTATTACTACTTTCTTCACCTTATATGTTTAATAACTTTTTATCTAGTGAACCTAAAATTCACTTCAAGATACTCAAAAAATTGTATATCCTTTAGCTAACTGGTGATTGCTTTCGAATTAATATATATTGAACCGTTCATTTGTTATTGTCAAAAAACTTTCCCTATTAATAACTGCCCTTCCTATTGTCCGATCTTTTTGTTCTTTTTGCACAGAGTGTATATCATATAAATAAACAAGCTCCTATAATTTCAAAGCGATAGAATGTCTCCTTCAATTTTCTTAATTTTATAAGCCTTACGCGAGAGCTAACTTCTATGCGCTGGCTCGCGGACGCCGTGTATCAGGGTATAGCGGCCGCCGCGCTGCGTAGTAACAGATTAAAAAATTAATAACTTTTTATCTGTTGGAGCTAAAATTCACATAAAAATATAAGAAAAATTGTACATCCTTTAGCTGTTTAGTGAATGCTAAGCGGTTATTATAAAATGAACCGTTCGGTAGATATTATAAAAAAACTTTCCCTGTTAATAATTTTTTTTTTTCTGTTGCGACAATATACTTTATACACATCGATTTGTTCGTCTTAAAAGCCCTACAAGAGGCTATTATTTCATAATTTTCCGACAACCGGATCAAAAGTTATTAAAAAAAAAAAGAGTATTACTACTTTCTTCACCTTATATGTTTAATAACTTTTTATCTAGTGAACCTAAAATTCACTTCAAGATACTCAAAAAATTGTATATCCTTTAGCTAACTGGTGATTGCTTTCGAATTAATATATATTGAACCGTTCATTTGTTATTGTCAAAAAACTTTCCCTATTAATAACTGCCCTTCCTATTGTCCGATCTTTTTGTTCTTTTTGCACAGAGTGTATATCATATAAATAAACAAGCTCCTATAATTTCAAAGCGATAGAATGTCTCCTTCAATTTTCTTAATTTTATAAGCCTTACGCGAGAGCTAACTTCTATGCGCTGGCTCGCGGACGCCGTGTATCAGGGTATAGCCGGCCGCCGCGCTGCGTAGTAACAGATTAAAAAATTAATAACTTTTTATCTGTTGGAGCTAAAATTCACATAAAAAAATAAGAAAAATTGTACATCCTTTAGCTGTTTAGTGAATGCTAAGCGGTTATTATAAAATGAACCGTTCGGTAGATATTATAAAAAAACTTTCCCTGTTAATAATTTTTTTTTTTCTGTTGCGACAATATACTTTATACACATCGATTTGTTCGTCTTAAAAAGCCCTACAAGAGGCTATTATTTCATAATTTTCCGACAACCGGATCAAAAGTTATTAAAAAAAAAAAAGAGTATTACTACTTTCTTCACCTTATATGTTTAATAACTTTTTATCTAGTGAACCTAAAATTCACTTCAAGATACTCAAAAAATTGTATATCCTTTAGCTAACTGGTGATTGCTTTCGAATTAATATATATTGAACCGTTCATTTGTTATTGTCAAAAAACTTTCCCTATTAATAACTGCCCTTCCTATTGTCCGATCTTTTTGTTCTTTTTGCACAGAGTGTATATCATATAAATAAACAAGCTCCTATAATTTCAAAGCGATAGAATGTCTCCTTCAATTTTCTTAATTTTATAAGCCTTACGCGAGAGCTAACTTCTATGCGCTGGCTCGCGGACGCCGTGTATCAGGGTATAGCGGCCGCCGCGCTGCGTAGTAACAGATTAAAAAATTAATAACTTTTTATCTGTTGGAGCTAAAATTCACATAAAAATATAAGAAAAATTGTACATCCTTTAGCTGTTTAGTGAATGCTAAGCGGTTATTATAAAATGAACCGTTCGGTAGATATTATAAAAAAACTTTCCCTGTTAATAATTTTTTTTTTCTGTTGCGACAATATACTTTATACACATCGATTTGTTCGTCTTAAAAAGCCCTACAAGAGGCTATTATTTCATAATTTTCCGACAACCGGATCAAAAGTTATTAAAAAAAAAAACAGTATTACTACTTTCTTCACCTTATATGTTTAATAACTTTTTATCTAGTGAACCTAAAATTCACTTCAAGATACTCAAAAAATTGTATATCCTTTAGCTAACTGGTGATTGCTTTCGAATTAATATATATTGAACCGTTCATTTGTTATTGTCAAAAAACTTTCCCTATTAATAACTGCCCTTCCTATTGTCCGATCTTTTTGTTCTTTTTGCACAGAGTGTATATCATATAAATAAACAAGCTCCTATAATTTCAAAGCGATAGAATGTCTCCTTCTATTTTCTTAATTTTATAAGCCTTACGCGAGAGCTAACTTCTATGCGCTGGCTCGCGGACGCCGTGTATCAGGGTATAGCGGCCGCCGCGCTGCGTAGTAACAGATTAAAAAATTAATAACTTTTTATCTGTTGGAGCTAAAATTCACATAAAAATATAAGAAAAATTGTACATCCTTTAGCTGTTTAGTGAATGCTAAGCGGTTATTATAAAATGAACCGTTCGGTAGATATTATAAAAAAACTTTCCCTGTTAATAATTTTTTTTTTTCTGTTGCGACAATATACTTTATACACATCGATTTGTTCGTCTTAAAAAGCCCTACAAGAGGCTATTATTTCATAATTTTCCGACAACCGGATCAAAAGTTATTAAAAAAAAAAAAAGTATTACTACTTTCTTCACCTTATATGTTTAATAACTTTTTATCTAGTGAACCTAAAATTCACTTCAAGATACTCAAAAAATTGTATATCCTTTAGCTAACTGGTGATTGCTTTCGAATTAATATATATTGAACCGTTCATTTGTTATTGTCAAAAAACTTTCCCTATTAATAACTGCCCTTCCTATTGTCCGATCTTTTTGTTCTTTTTGCACAGAGTGTATATCATATAAATAAACAAGCTCCTATAATTTCAAAGCGATAGAATGTCTCCTTCAATTTTCTTAATTTTATAAGCCTTACGCGAGAGCTAACTTCTATGCGCTGGCTCGCGGACGCCGTGTATCAGGGTATAGCGGCCGCCGCGCTGCGTAGTAACAGATTAAAAAATTAATAACTTTTTATCTGTTGGAGCTAAAATTCACATAAAAATATAAGAAAAATTGTACATCCTTTAGCTGTTTAGTGAATGCTAAGCGGTTATTATAAAATGAACCGTTCGGTAGATATTATAAAAAAACTTTCCCTGTTAATAATTTTTTTTTTCTGTTGCGACAATATACTTTATACACATCGATTTGTTCGTCTTAAAAAGCCCTACAAGAGGCTATTATTTCATAATTTTCCGACAACCGGATCAAAAGTTATTAAAAAAAAAAAGAGTATTACTACTTTCTTCACCTTATATGTTTAATAACTTTTTATCTAGTGAACCTAAAATTCACTTCAAGATACTCAAAAAATTGTATATCCTTTAGCTAACTGGTGATTGCTTTCGAATTAATATATATTGAACCGTTCATTTGTTATTGTCAAAAAACTTTCCCTATTAATAACTGCCCTTCCTATTGTCCGATCTTTTTGTTCTTTTTGCACAGAGTGTATATCATATAAATAAACAAGCTCCTATAATTTCAAAGCGATAGAATGTCTCCTTCAATTTTCTTAATTTTATAAGCCTTACGCGAGAGCTAACTTCTATGCGCTGGCTCGCGGACGCCGTGTATCAGGGTATAGCGGCCGCCGCGCTGCGTAGTAACAGATTAAAAAATTAATAACTTTTTATCTGTTGGAGCTAAAATTCACATAAAAATATAAGAAAAATTGTACATCCTTTAGCTGTTTAGTGAATGCTAAGCGGTTATTATAAAATGAACCGTTCGGTAGATATTATAAAAAAACTTTCCCTGTTAATAATTTTTTTTTTCTGTTGCGACAATATACTTTATACACATCGATTTGTTCGTCTTAAAAAGCCCTACAAGAGGCTATTATTTCATAATTTTCCGACAACCGGATCAAAAGTTATTAAAAAAAAAAAAGAGTATTACTACTTTCTTCACCTTATATGTTTAATAACTTTTTATCTAGTGAACCTAAAATTCACTTCAAGATACTCAAAAAATTGTATATCCTTTAGCTAACTGGTGATTGCTTTCGAATTAATATATATTGAACCGTTCATTTGTTATTGTCAAAAAACTTTCCCTATTAATAACTGCCCTTCCTATTGTCCGATCTTTTTGTTCTTTTTGCACAGAGTGTATATCATATAAATAAACAAGCTCCTATAATTTCAAAGCGATAGAATGTCTCCTTCAATTTTCTTAATTTTATAAGCCTTACGCGAGAGCTAACTTCTATGCGCTGGCTCGCGGACGCCGTGTATCAGGGTATAGCGGCCGCCGCGCTGCGTAGTAACAGATTAAAAAATTAATAACTTTTTATCTGTTGGAGCTAAAATTCACATAAAAATATAAGAAAAATTGTACATCCTTTAGCTGTTTAGTGAATGCTAAGCGGTTATTATAAAATGAACCGTTCGGTAGATATTATAAAAAAACTTTCCCTGTTAATAATTTTTTTTTTCTGTTGCGACAATATACTTTATACACATCGATTTGTTCGTCTTAAAAAGCCCTACAAGAGGCTATTATTTCATAATTTTCCGACAACCGGATCAAAAGTTATTAAAAAAAAAAAAGAGTATTACTACTTTCTTCACCTTATATGTTTAATAACTTTTTATCTAGTGAACCTAAAATTCACTTCAAGATACTCAAAAAATTGTATATCCTTTAGCTAACTGGTGATTGCTTTCGAATTAATATATATTGAACCGTTCATTTGTTATTGTCAAAAAACTTTCCCTATTAATAACTGCCCTTCCTATTGTCCGATCTTTTTGTTCTTTTTGCACAGAGTGTATATCATATAAATAAACAAGCTCCTATAATTTCAAAGCGATAGAATGTCTCCTTCAATTTTCTTAATTTTATAAGCCTTACGCGAGAGCTAACTTCTATGCGCTGGCTCGCGGACGCCGTGTATCAGGGTATAGCGGCCGCCGCGCTGCGTAGTAACAGATTAAAAAATTAATAACTTTTTATCTGTTGGAGCTAAAATTCACATAAAAATATAAGAAAAATTGTACATCCTTTAGCTGTTTAGTGAATGCTAAGCGGTTATTATAAAATGAACCGTTCGGTAGATATTATAAAAAAACTTTCCCTGTTAATAATTTTTTTTTTCTGTTGCGACAATATACTTTATACACATCGATTTGTTCGTCTTAAAAAGCCCTACAAGAGGCTATTATTTCATAATTTTCCGACAACCGGATCAAAAGTTATTAAAAAAAAAAACAGTATTACTACTTTCTTCACCTTATATGTTTAATAACTTTTTATCTAGTGAACCTAAAATTCACTTCAAGATACTCAAAAAATTGTATATCCTTTAGCTAACTGGTGATTGCTTTCGAATTAATATATATTGAACCGTTCATTTGTTATTGTCAAAAAACTTTCCCTATTAATAACTGCCCTTCCTATTGTCCGATCTTTTTGTTCTTTTTGCACAGAGTGTATATCATATAAATAAACAAGCTCCTATAATTTCAAAGCGATAGAATGTCTCCTTCAATTTTCTTAATTTTATAAGCCTTACGCGAGAGCTAACTTCTATGCGCTGGCTCGCGGACGCCGTGTATCAGGGTATAGCGGCCGCCGCGCTGCGTAGTAACAGATTAAAAAATTAATAACTTTTTATCTGTTGGAGCTAAAATTCACATAAAAATATAAGAAAAATTGTACATCCTTTAGCTGTTTAGTGAATGCTAAGCGGTTATTATAAAATGAACCGTTCGGTAGATATTATAAAAAAACTTTCCCTGTTAATAATTTTTTTTTTCTGTTGCGACAATATACTTTATACACATCGATTTGTTCGTCTTAAAAAGCCCTACAAGAGGCTATTATTTCATAATTTTCCGACAACCGGATCAAAAGTTATTAAAAAAAAAAAGAGTATTACTACTTTCTTCACCTTATATGTTTAATAACTTTTTATCTAGTGAACCTAAAATTCACTTCAAGATACTCAAAAAATTGTATATCCTTTAGCTAACTGGTGATTGCTTTCGAATTAATATATATTGAACCGTTCATTTGTTATTGTCAAAAAACTTTCCCTATTAATAACTGCCCTTCCTATTGTCCGATCTTTTTGTTCTTTTTGCACAGAGTGTATATCATATAAATAAACAAGCTCCTATAATTTCAAAGCGATAGAATGTCTCCTTCAATTTTCTTAATTTTATAAGCCTTACGCGAGAGCTAACTTCTATGCGCTGGCTCGCGGACGCCGTGTATCAGGGTATAGCGGCCGCCGCGCTGCGTAGTAACAGATTAAAAAATTAATAACTTTTTATCTGTTGGAGCTAAAATTCACATAAAAATATAAGAAAAATTGTACATCCTTTAGCTGTTTAGTGAATGCTAAGCGGTTATTATAAAATGAACCGTTCGGTAGATATTATAAAAAAACTTTCCCTGTTAATAATTTTTTTTTTCTGTTGCGACAATATACTTTATACACATCGATTTGTTCGTCTTAAAAAGCCCTACAAGAGGCTATTATTTCATAATTTTCCGACAACCGGATCAAAAGTTATTAAAAAAAAAAAGTATTACTACTTTCTTCACCTTATATGTTTAATAACTTTTTATCTAGTGAACCTAAAATTCACTTCAAGATACTCAAAAAATTGTATATCCTTTAGCTAACTGGTGATTGCTTTCGAATTAATATATATTGAACCGTTCATTTGTTATTGTCAAAAAACTTTCCCTATTAATAACTGCCCTTCCTATTGTCCGATCTTTTTGTTCTTTTTGCACAGAGTGTATATCATATAAATAAACAAGCTCCTATAATTTCAAAGCGATAGAATGTCTCCTTCAATTTTCTTAATTTTATAAGCCTTACGCGAGAGCTAACTTCTATGCGCTGGCTCGCGGACGCCGTGTATCAGGGTATAGCGGCCGCCGCGCTGCGTAGTAACAGATTAAAAAATTAATAACTTTTTATCTGTTGGAGCTAAAATTCACATAAAAATATAAGAAAAATTGTACATCCTTTAGCTGTTTAGTGAATGCTAAGCGGTTATTATAAAATGAACCGTTCGGTAGATATTATAAAAAAACTTTCCCTGTTAATAATTTTTTTTTTTCTGTTGCGACAATATACTTTATACACATCGATTTGTTCGTCTTAAAAAGCCCTACAAGAGGCTATTATTTCATAATTTTCCGACAACCGGATCAAAAGTTATTAAAAAAAAAAACAGTATTACTACTTTCTTCACCTTATATGTTTAATAACTTTTTATCTAGTGAACCTAAAATTCACTTCAAGATACTCAAAAAATTGTATATCCTTTAGCTAACTGGTGATTGCTTTCGAATTAATATATATTGAACCGTTCATTTGTTATTGTCAAAAAACTTTCCCTATTAATAACTGCCCTTCCTATTGTCCGATCTTTTTGTTCTTTTTGCACAGAGTGTATATCATATAAATAAACAAGCTCCTATAATTTCAAAGCGATAGAATGTCTCCTTCAATTTTCTTAATTTTATAAGCCTTACGCGAGAGCTAACTTCTATGCGCTGGCTCGCGGACGCCGTGTATCAGGGTATAGCGGCCGCCGCGCTGCGTAGTAACAGATTAAAAAATTAATAACTTTTTATCTGTTGGAGCTAAAATTCACATAAAAATATAAGAAAAATTGTACATCCTTTAGCTGTTTAGTGAATGCTAAGCGGTTATTATAAAATGAACCGTTCGGTAGATATTATAAAAAAACTTTCCCTGTTAATAATTTTTTTTTTCTGTTGCGACAATATACTTTATACACATCGATTTGTTCGTCTTAAAAAGCCCTACAAGAGGCTATTATTTCATAATTTTCCGACAACCGGATCAAAAGTTATTAAAAAAAAAAAGGAGTATTACTACTTTCTTCACCTTATATGTTTAATAACTTTTTATCTAGTGAACCTAAAATTCACTTCAAGATACTCAAAAAATTGTATATCCTTTAGCTAACTGGTGATTGCTTTCGAATTAATATATATTGAACCGTTCATTTGTTATTGTCAAAAAACTTTCCCTATTAATAACTGCCCTTCCTATTGTCCGATCTTTTTGTTCTTTTTGCACAGAGTGTATATCATATAAATAAACAAGCTCCTATAATTTCAAAGCGATAGAATGTCTCCTTCAATTTTCTTAATTTTATAAGCCTTACGCGAGAGCTAACTTCTATGCGCTGGCTCGCGGACGCCGTGTATCAGGGTATAGCGGCCGCCGCGCTGCGTAGTAACAGATTAAAAAATTAATAACTTTTTATCTGTTGGAGCTAAAATTCACATAAAAATATAAGAAAAATTGTACATCCTTTAGCTGTTTAGTGAATGCTAAGCGGTTATTATAAAATGAACCGTTCGGTAGATATTATAAAAAAACTTTCCCTGTTAATAATTTTTTTTTTCTGTTGCGACAATATACTTTATACACATCGATTTGTTCGTCTTAAAAAGCCCTACAAGAGGCTATTATTTCATAATTTTCCGACAACCGGATCAAAAGTTATTAAAAAAAAAAGAGTATTACTACTTTCTTCACCTTATATGTTTAATAACTTTTTATCTAGTGAACCTAAAATTCACTTCAAGATACTCAAAAAATTGTATATCCTTTAGCTAACTGGTGATTGCTTTCGAATTAATATATATTGAACCGTTCATTTGTTATTGTCAAAAAACTTTCCCTATTAATAACTGCCCTTCCTATTGTCCGATCTTTTTGTTCTTTTTGCACAGAGTGTATATCATATAAATAAACAAGCTCCTATAATTTCAAAGCGATAGAATGTCTCCTTCAATTTTCTTAATTTTATAAGCCTTACGCGAGAGCTAACTTCTATGCGCTGGCTCGCGGACGCCGTGTATCAGGGTATAGCGGCCGCCGCGCTGCGTAGTAACAGATTAAAAAATTAATAACTTTTTATCTGTTGGAGCTAAAATTCACATAAAAATATAAGAAAAATTGTACATCCTTTAGCTGTTTAGTGAATGCTAAGCGGTTATTATAAAATGAACCGTTCGGTAGATATTATAAAAAAACTTTCCCTGTTAATAATTTTTTTTTTCTGTTGCGACAATATACTTTATACACATCGATTTGTTCGTCTTAAAAAGCCCTACAAGAGGCTATTATTTCATAATTTTCCGACAACCGGATCAAAAGTTATTAAAAAAAAAAAGAGTATTACTACTTTCTTCACCTTATATGTTTAATAACTTTTTATCTAGTGAACCTAAAATTCACTTCAAGATACTCAAAAAATTGTATATCCTTTAGCTAACTGGTGATTGCTTTCGAATTAATATATATTGAACCGTTCATTTGTTATTGTCAAAAAACTTTCCCTATTAATAACTGCCCTTCCTATTGTCCGATCTTTTTGTTCTTTTTGCACAGAGTGTATATCATATAAATAAACAAGCTCCTATAATTTCAAAGCGATAGAATGTCTCCTTCAATTTTCTTAATTTTATAAGCCTTACGCGAGAGCTAACTTCTATGCGCTGGCTCGCGGACGCCGTGTATCAGGGTATAGCGGCCGCCGCGCTGCGTAGTAACAGATTAAAAAATTAATAACTTTTTATCTGTTGGAGCTAAAATTCACATAAAAATATAAGAAAAATTGTACATCCTTTAGCTGTTTAGTGAATGCTAAGCGGTTATTATAAAATGAACCGTTCGGTAGATATTATAAAAAAACTTTCCCTGTTAATAATTTTTTTTTTTCTGTTGCGACAATATACTTTATACACATCGATTTGTTCGTCTTAAAAAGCCCTACAAGAGGCTATTATTTCATAATTTTCCGACAACCGGATCAAAAGTTATTAAAAAAAAAAAGAGTATTACTACTTTCTTCACCTTATATGTTTAATAACTTTTTATCTAGTGAACCTAAAATTCACTTCAAGATACTCAAAAAATTGTATATCCTTTAGCTAACTGGTGATTGCTTTCGAATTAATATATATTGAACCGTTCATTTGTTATTGTCAAAAAACTTTCCCTATTAATAACTGCCCTTCCTATTGTCCGATCTTTTTGTTCTTTTTGCACAGAGTGTATATCATATAAATAAACAAGCTCCTATAATTTCAAAGCGATAGAATGTCTCCTTCAATTTTCTTAATTTTATAAGCCTTACGCGAGAGCTAACTTCTATGCGCTGGCTCGCGGACGCCGTGTATCAGGGTATAGCGGCCGCCGCGCTGCGTAGTAACAGATTAAAAAATTAATAACTTTTTATCTGTTGGAGCTAAAATTCACATAAAAATATAAGAAAAATTGTACATCCTTTAGCTGTTTAGTGAATGCTAAGCGGTTATTATAAAATGAACCGTTCGGTAGATATTATAAAAAAACTTTCCCTGTTAATAATTTTTTTTTTCTGTTGCGACAATATACTTTATACACATCGATTTGTTCGTCTTAAAAAGCCCTACAAGAGGCTATTATTTCATAATTTTCCGACAACCGGATCAAAAGTTATTAAAAAAAAAAACAGTATTACTACTTTCTTCACCTTATATGTTTAATAACTTTTTATCTAGTGAACCTAAAATTCACTTCAAGATACTCAAAAAATTGTATATCCTTTAGCTAACTGGTGATTGCTTTCGAATTAATATATATTGAACCGTTCATTTGTTATTGTCAAAAAACTTTCCCTATTAATAACTGCCCTTCCTATTGTCCGATCTTTTTGTTCTTTTTGCACAGAGTGTATATCATATAAATAAACAAGCTCCTATAATTTCAAAGCGATAGAATGTCTCCTTCAATTTTCTTAATTTTATAAGCCTTACGCGAGAGCTAACTTCTATGCGCTGGCTCGCGGACGCCGTGTATCAGGGTATAGCGGCCGCCGCGCTGCGTAGTAACAGATTAAAAAATTAATAACTTTTTATCTGTTGGAGCTAAAATTCACATAAAAATATAAGAAAAATTGTACATCCTTTAGCTGTTTAGTGAATGCTAAGCGGTTATTATAAAATGAACCGTTCGGTAGATATTATAAAAAAACTTTCCCTGTTAATAATTTTTTTTTTCTGTTGCGACAATATACTTTATACACATCGATTTGTTCGTCTTAAAAAGCCCTACAAGAGGCTATTATTTCATAATTTTCCGACAACCGGATCAAAAGTTATTAAAAAAAAAAAGAGTATTACTACTTTCTTCACCTTATATGTTTAATAACTTTTTATCTAGTGAACCTAAAATTCACTTCAAGATACTCAAAAAATTGTATATCCTTTAGCTAACTGGTGATTGCTTTCGAATTAATATATATTGAACCGTTCATTTGTTATTGTCAAAAAACTTTCCCTATTAATAACTGCCCTTCCTATTGTCCGATCTTTTTGTTCTTTTTGCACAGAGTGTATATCATATAAATAAACAAGCTCCTATAATTTCAAAGCGATAGAATGTCTCCTTCAATTTTCTTAATTTTATAAGCCTTACGCGAGAGCTAACTTCTATGCGCTGGCTCGCGGACGCCGTGTATCAGGGTATAGCGGCCGCCGCGCTGCGTAGTAACAGATTAAAAAATTAATAACTTTTTATCTGTTGGAGCTAAAATTCACATAAAAATATAAGAAAAATTGTACATCCTTTAGCTGTTTAGTGAATGCTAAGCGGTTATTATAAAATGAACCGTTCGGTAGATATTATAAAAAAACTTTCCCTGTTAATAATTTTTTTTTTCTGTTGCGACAATATACTTTATACACATCGATTTGTTCGTCTTAAAAAGCCCTACAAGAGGCTATTATTTCATAATTTTCCGACAACCGGATCAAAAGTTATTAAAAAAAAAAAGAGTATTACTACTTTCTTCACCTTATATGTTTAATAACTTTTTATCTAGTGAACCTAAAATTCACTTCAAGATACTCAAAAAATTGTATATCCTTTAGCTAACTGGTGATTGCTTTCGAATTAATATATATTGAACCGTTCATTTGTTATTGTCAAAAAACTTTCCCTATTAATAACTGCCCTTCCTATTGTCCGATCTTTTTGTTCTTTTTGCACAGAGTGTATATCATATAAATAAACAAGCTCCTATAATTTCAAAGCGATAGAATGTCTCCTTCAATTTTCTTAATTTTATAAGCCTTACGCGAGAGCTAACTTCTATGCGCTGGCTCGCGGACGCCGTGTATCAGGGTATAGCGGCCGCCGCGCTGCGTAGTAACAGATTAAAAAATTAATAACTTTTTATCTGTTGGAGCTAAAATTCACATAAAAATATAAGAAAAATTGTACATCCTTTAGCTGTTTAGTGAATGCTAAGCGGTTATTATAAAATGAACCGTTCGGTAGATATTATAAAAAAACTTTCCCTGTTAATAATTTTTTTTTTCTGTTGCGACAATATACTTTATACACATCGATTTGTTCGTCTTAAAAAGCCCTACAAGAGGCTATTATTTCATAATTTTCCGACAACCGGATCAAAAGTTATTAAAAAAAAAAAGTATTACTACTTTCTTCACCTTATATGTTTAATAACTTTTTATCTAGTGAACCTAAAATTCACTTCAAGATACTCAAAAAATTGTATATCCTTTAGCTAACTGGTGATTGCTTTCGAATTAATATATATTGAACCGTTCATTTGTTATTGTCAAAAAACTTTCCCTATTAATAACTGCCCTTCCTATTGTCCGATCTTTTTGTTCTTTTTGCACAGAGTGTATATCATATAAATAAACAAGCTCCTATAATTTCAAAGCGATAGAATGTCTCCTTCAATTTTCTTAATTTTATAAGCCTTACGCGAGAGCTAACTTCTATGCGCTGGCTCGCGGACGCCGTGTATCAGGGTATAGCGGCCGCCGCGCTGCGTAGTAACAGATTAAAAAATTAATAACTTTTTATCTGTTGGAGCTAAAATTCACATAAAAATATAAGAAAAATTGTACATCCTTTAGCTGTTTAGTGAATGCTAAGCGGTTATTATAAAATGAACCGTTCGGTAGATATTATAAAAAAACTTTCCCTGTTAATAATTTTTTTTTTCTGTTGCGACAATATACTTTATACACATCGATTTGTTCGTCTTAAAAAGCCCTACAAGAGGCTATTATTTCATAATTTTCCGACAACCGGATCAAAAGTTATTAAAAAAAAAAACAGTATTACTACTTTCTTCACCTTATATGTTTAATAACTTTTTATCTAGTGAACCTAAAATTCACTTCAAGATACTCAAAAAATTGTATATCCTTTAGCTAACTGGTGATTGCTTTCGAATTAATATATATTGAACCGTTCATTTGTTATTGTCAAAAAACTTTCCCTATTAATAACTGCCCTTCCTATTGTCCGATCTTTTTGTTCTTTTTGCACAGAGTGTATATCATATAAATAAACAAGCTCCTATAATTTCAAAGCGATAGAATGTCTCCTTCAATTTTCTTAATTTTATAAGCCTTACGCGAGAGCTAACTTCTATGCGCTGGCTCGCGGACGCCGTGTATCAGGGTATAGCGGCCGCCGCGCTGCGTAGTAACAGATTAAAAAATTAATAACTTTTTATCTGTTGGAGCTAAAATTCACATAAAAATATAAGAAAAATTGTACATCCTTTAGCTGTTTAGTGAATGCTAAGCGGTTATTATAAAATGAACCGTTCGGTAGATATTATAAAAAAACTTTCCCTGTTAATAATTTTTTTTTTCTGTTGCGACAATATACTTTATACACATCGATTTGTTCGTCTTAAAAAGCCCTACAAGAGGCTATTATTTCATAATTTTCCGACAACCGGATCAAAAGTTATTAAAAAAAAAAAGAGTATTACTACTTTCTTCACCTTATATGTTTAATAACTTTTTATCTAGTGAACCTAAAATTCACTTCAAGATACTCAAAAAATTGTATATCCTTTAGCTAACTGGTGATTGCTTTCGAATTAATATATATTGAACCGTTCATTTGTTATTGTCAAAAAACTTTCCCTATTAATAACTGCCCTTCCTATTGTCCGATCTTTTTGTTCTTTTTGCACAGAGTGTATATCATATAAATAAACAAGCTCCTATAATTTCAAAGCGATAGAATGTCTCCTTCAATTTTCTTAATTTTATAAGCCTTACGCGAGAGCTAACTTCTATGCGCTGGCTCGCGGACGCCGTGTATCAGGGTATAGCGGCCGCCGCGCTGCGTAGTAACAGATTAAAAAATTAATAACTTTTTATCTGTTGGAGCTAAAATTCACATAAAAATATAAGAAAAATTGTACATCCTTTAGCTGTTTAGTGAATGCTAAGCGGTTATTATAAAATGAACCGTTCGGTAGATATTATAAAAAAACTTTCCCTGTTAATAATTTTTTTTTTCTGTTGCGACAATATACTTTATACACATCGATTTGTTCGTCTTAAAAAGCCCTACAAGAGGCTATTATTTCATAATTTTCCGACAACCGGATCAAAAGTTATTAAAAAAAAAAAGAGTATTACTACTTTCTTCACCTTATATGTTTAATAACTTTTTATCTAGTGAACCTAAAATTCACTTCAAGATACTCAAAAAATTGTATATCCTTTAGCTAACTGGTGATTGCTTTCGAATTAATATATATTGAACCGTTCATTTGTTATTGTCAAAAAACTTTCCCTATTAATAACTGCCCTTCCTATTGTCCGATCTTTTTGTTCTTTTTGCACAGAGTGTATATCATATAAATAAACAAGCTCCTATAATTTCAAAGCGATAGAATGTCTCCTTCAATTTTCTTAATTTTATAAGCCTTACGCGAGAGCTAACTTCTATGCGCTGGCTCGCGGACGCCGTGTATCAGGGTATAGCGGCCGCCGCGCTGCGTAGTAACAGATTAAAAAATTAATAACTTTTTATCTGTTGGAGCTAAAATTCACATAAAAATATAAGAAAAATTGTACATCCTTTAGCTGTTTAGTGAATGCTAAGCGGTTATTATAAAATGAACCGTTCGGTAGATATTATAAAAAAACTTTCCCTGTTAATAATTTTTTTTTTCTGTTGCGACAATATACTTTATACACATCGATTTGTTCGTCTTAAAAAGCCCTACAAGAGGCTATTATTTCATAATTTTCCGACAACCGGATCAAAAGTTATTAAAAAAAAAAAGAGTATTACTACTTTCTTCACCTTATATGTTTAATAACTTTTTATCTAGTGAACCTAAAATTCACTTCAAGATACTCAAAAAATTGTATATCCTTTAGCTAACTGGTGATTGCTTTCGAATTAATATATATTGAACCGTTCATTTGTTATTGTCAAAAAACTTTCCCTATTAATAACTGCCCTTCCTATTGTCCGATCTTTTTGTTCTTTTTGCACAGAGTGTATATCATATAAATAAACAAGCTCCTATAATTTCAAAGCGATAGAATGTCTCCTTCAATTTTCTTAATTTTATAAGCCTTACGCGAGAGCTAACTTCTATGCGCTGGCTCGCGGACGCCGTGTATCAGGGTATAGCGGCCGCCGCGCTGCGTAGTAACAGATTAAAAAATTAATAACTTTTTATCTGTTGGAGCTAAAATTCACATAAAAATATAAGAAAAATTGTACATCCTTTAGCTGTTTAGTGAATGCTAAGCGGTTATTATAAAATGAACCGTTCGGTAGATATTATAAAAAAACTTTCCCTGTTAATAATTTTTTTTTTCTGTTGCGACAATATACTTTATACACATCGATTTGTTCGTCTTAAAAAGCCCTACAAGAGGCTATTATTTCATAATTTTCCGACAACCGGATCAAAAGTTATTAAAAAAAAAAAAGAGTATTACTACTTTCTTCACCTTATATGTTTAATAACTTTTTATCTAGTGAACCTAAAATTCACTTCAAGATACTCAAAAAATTGTATATCCTTTAGCTAACTGGTGATTGCTTTCGAATTAATATATATTGAACCGTTCATTTGTTATTGTCAAAAAACTTTCCCTATTAATAACTGCCCTTCCTATTGTCCGATCTTTTTGTTCTTTTTGCACAGAGTGTATATCATATAAATAAACAAGCTCCTATAATTTCAAAGCGATAGAATGTCTCCTTCAATTTTCTTAATTTTATAAGCCTTACGCGAGAGCTAACTTCTATGCGCTGGCTCGCGGACGCCGTGTATCAGGGTATAGCGGCCGCCGCGCTGCGTAGTAACAGATTAAAAAATTAATAACTTTTTATCTGTTGGAGCTAAAATTCACATAAAAATATAAGAAAAATTGTACATCCTTTAGCTGTTTAGTGAATGCTAAGCGGTTATTATAAAATGAACCGTTCGGTAGATATTATAAAAAAACTTTCCCTGTTAATAATTTTTTTTTTCTGTTGCGACAATATACTTTATACACATCGATTTGTTCGTCTTAAAAAGCCCTACAAGAGGCTATTATTTCATAATTTTCCGACAACCGGATCAAAAGTTATTAAAAAAAAAAACAGTATTACTACTTTCTTCACCTTATATGTTTAATAACTTTTTATCTAGTGAACCTAAAATTCACTTCAAGATACTCAAAAAATTGTATATCCTTTAGCTAACTGGTGATTGCTTTCGAATTAATATATATTGAACCGTTCATTTGTTATTGTCAAAAAACTTTCCCTATTAATAACTGCCCTTCCTATTGTCCGATCTTTTTGTTCTTTTTGCACAGAGTGTATATCATATAAATAAACAAGCTCCTATAATTTCAAAGCGATAGAATGTCTCCTTCAATTTTCTTAATTTTATAAGCCTTACGCGAGAGCTAACTTCTATGCGCTGGCTCGCGGACGCCGTGTATCAGGGTATAGCGGCCGCCGCGCTGCGTAGTAACAGATTAAAAAATTAATAACTTTTTATCTGTTGGAGCTAAAATTCACATAAAAATATAAGAAAAATTGTACATCCTTTAGCTGTTTAGTGAATGCTAAGCGGTTATTATAAAATGAACCGTTCGGTAGATATTATAAAAAAACTTTCCCTGTTAATAATTTTTTTTTTCTGTTGCGACAATATACTTTATACACATCGATTTGTTCGTCTTAAAAAGCCCTACAAGAGGCTATTATTTCATAATTTTCCGACAACCGGATCAAAAGTTATTAAAAAAAAAAAGAGTATTACTACTTTCTTCACCTTATATGTTTAATAACTTTTTATCTAGTGAACCTAAAATTCACTTCAAGATACTCAAAAAATTGTATATCCTTTAGCTAACTGGTGATTGCTTTCGAATTAATATATATTGAACCGTTCATTTGTTATTGTCAAAAAACTTTCCCTATTAATAACTGCCCTTCCTATTGTCCGATCTTTTTGTTCTTTTTGCACAGAGTGTATATCATATAAATAAACAAGCTCCTATAATTTCAAAGCGATAGAATGTCTCCTTCAATTTTCTTAATTTTATAAGCCTTACGCGAGAGCTAACTTCTATGCGCTGGCTCGCGGACGCCGTGTATCAGGGTATAGCGGCCGCCGCGCTGCGTAGTAACAGATTAAAAAATTAATAACTTTTTATCTGTTGGAGCTAAAATTCACATAAAAATATAAGAAAAATTGTACATCCTTTAGCTGTTTAGTGAATGCTAAGCGGTTATTATAAAATGAACCGTTCGGTAGATATTATAAAAAAACTTTCCCTGTTAATAATTTTTTTTTTCTGTTGCGACAATATACTTTATACACATCGATTTGTTCGTCTTAAAAAGCCCTACAAGAGGCTATTATTTCATAATTTTCCGACAACCGGATCAAAAGTTATTAAAAAAAAAAAAAGTATTACTACTTTCTTCACCTTATATGTTTAATAACTTTTTATCTAGTGAACCTAAAATTCACTTCAAGATACTCAAAAAATTGTATATCCTTTAGCTAACTGGTGATTGCTTTCGAATTAATATATATTGAACCGTTCATTTGTTATTGTCAAAAAACTTTCCCTATTAATAACTGCCCTTCCTATTGTCCGATCTTTTTGTTCTTTTTGCACAGAGTGTATATCATATAAATAAACAAGCTCCTATAATTTCAAAGCGATAGAATGTCTCCTTCAATTTTCTTAATTTTATAAGCCTTACGCGAGAGCTAACTTCTATGCGCTGGCTCGCGGACGCCGTGTATCAGGGTATAGCGGCCGCCGCGCTGCGTAGTAACAGATTAAAAAATTAATAACTTTTTATCTGTTGGAGCTAAAATTCACATAAAAATATAAGAAAAATTGTACATCCTTTAGCTGTTTAGTGAATGCTAAGCGGTTATTATAAAATGAACCGTTCGGTAGATATTATAAAAAAACTTTCCCTGTTAATAATTTTTTTTTTTCTGTTGCGACAATATACTTTATACACATCGATTTGTTCGTCTTAAAAAGCCCTACAAGAGGCTATTATTTCATAATTTTCCGACAACCGGATCAAAAGTTATTAAAAAAAAAAAAGAGTATTACTACTTTCTTCACCTTATATGTTTAATAACTTTTTATCTAGTGAACCTAAAATTCACTTCAAGATACTCAAAAAATTGTATATCCTTTAGCTAACTGGTGATTGCTTTCAATTAATATATATTGAACCGTTCATTTGTTATTGTCAAAAAACTTTCCCTATTAATAACTGCCCTTCCTATTGTCCGATCTTTTTGTTCTTTTTGCACAGAGTGTATATCATATAAATAAACAAGCTCCTATAATTTCAAAGCGATAGAATGTCTCCTTCAATTTTCTTAATTTTATAAGCCTTACGCGAGAGCTAACTTCTATGCGCTGGCTCGCGGACGCCGTGTATCAGGGTATAGCGGCCGCCGCGCTGCGTAGTAACAGATTAAAAAATTAATAACTTTTTATCTGTTGGAGCTAAAATTCACATAAAAATATAAGAAAAATTGTACATCCTTTAGCTGTTTAGTGAATGCTAAGCGGTTATTATAAAATGAACCGTTCGGTAGATATTATAAAAAAACTTTCCCTGTTAATAATTTTTTTTTTTCTGTTGCGACAATATACTTTATACACATCGATTTGTTCGTCTTAAAAAGCCCTACAAGAGGCTATTATTTCATAATTTTCCGACAACCGGATCAAAAGTTATTAAAAAAAAAAAGTATTACTACTTTCTTCACCTTATATGTTTAATAACTTTTTATCTAGTGAACCTAAAATTCACTTCAAGATACTCAAAAAATTGTATATCCTTTAGCTAACTGGTGATTGCTTTCGAATTAATATATATTGAACCGTTCATTTGTTATTGTCAAAAAACTTTCCCTATTAATAACTGCCCTTCCTATTGTCCGATCTTTTTGTTCTTTTTGCACAGAGTGTATATCATATAAATAAACAAGCTCCTATAATTTCAAAGCGATAGAATGTCTCCTTCAATTTTCTTAATTTTATAAGCCTTACGCGAGAGCTAACTTCTATGCGCTGGCTCGCGGACGCCGTGTATCAGGGTATAGCGGCCGCCGCGCTGCCATCCTTTAGCTGTTTAGTGAATGCTAAGCGGTTATTATAAAATGAACCGTTCGGTAGATATTATAAAAAAACTTTCCCTGTTAATAATTTTTTTTTTCTGTTGCGACAATATACTTTATACACATCGATTTGTTCGTCTTAAAAAGCCCTACAAGAGGCTATTATTTCATAATTTTCCGACAACCGGATCAAAAGTTATTAAAAAAAAAAAGAGTATTACTACTTTCTTCACCTTATATGTTTAATAACTTTTTATCTAGTGAACCTAAAATTCACTTCAAGATACTCAAAAAATTGTATATCCTTTAGCTAACTGGTGATTGCTTTCGAATTAATATATATTGAACCGTTCATTTGTTATTGTCAAAAAACTTTCCCTATTAATAACTGCCCTTCCTATTGTCCGATCTTTTTGTTCTTTTTGCACAGAGTGTATATCATATAAATAAACAAGCTCCTATAATTTCAAAGCGATAGAATGTCTCCTTCAATTTTCTTTTTTTTATAAGCCTTACGCGAGAGCTAACTTCTATGCGCTGGCTCGCGGACGCCGTGTATCAGGGTATAGCGGCCGCCGCGCTGCGTAGTAACAGATTAAAAAATTAATAACTTTTTATCTGTTGGAGCTAAAATTCACATAAAAATATAAGAAAAATTGTACATCCTTTAGCTGTTTAGTGAATGCTAAGCGGTTATTATAAAATGAACCGTTCGGTAGATATTATAAAAAAACTTTCCCTGTTAATAATTTTTTTTTTCTGTTGCGACAATATACTTTATACACATCGATTTGTTCGTCTTAAAAAGCCCTACAAGAGGCTATTATTTCATAATTTTCCGACAACCGGATCAAAAGTTATTAAAAAAAAAAAGTATTACT